>OX101812.2:63576080-63912645 GCA_944452925.2 Chrysolina oricalcia
TCTGTTGTTCAGCATTCCTTCGCTTTTCGTCCCAGCTGTACTTGTACGTTGATTGATTGTGTCGTACCCTCTGTGCACCTGTATACACCAAGGCACTGATGAACTACAACCACAATAATTGGTGAACTGGCATGCTTGAGAATATCTGCATAGTATCAGATAAGTTTAGAATAAGACTGCCCCTAAGGCGTAAGTATCCATAACTGTAAGCTATCATCGTGACGTCACAGGCATAGCCCTCACTGGAGGTTTCATATTGATATATTCAAACAATACCATACTCTCAATCACAGCATTCACTTGAATTCATCTTGGTGGTTGATATTTACATTAATTTCATTTTCTTTTGTATGGTGAGCTGAACTGTGCACATACAGGGTGTGTAACGATCAATATATTTTATTAGTATGGGACATGACTATTTCTTTTATTCTGGTCCAAGTTATCTAAGCGTAAGGGAAGACAAAACCTCTACATATTTATATATTATTATTATACCATTCACAGGTATCTATTGTTTAATATTTTAGTAATATTAGTGCAGTGGGTTGTTCCATTCCATCAGGGTGGTTTCGGATTTTTCACTAGCGATAAATCCGTGGCGCCCCGGAAAATTAACCCCATATTTCAATCTTATCGAAATCAATTTTTATTGTCGAATCCACGCCTACTGAGCTGCTGGGTGTGTTAGAGGCGTGACACATCATTGCACATTCACTGCTCTCCTTTCCTAAATTTCGCCCCTAACAAAACCTAAGATTTTAAAATGCTTCATTTAAAATCTTGGTTTTATATCAAAAGCCTTTTATTTCAAGACAATGACATCATGTCTATTATTTTAAAGCACGTAATTTTCAAATAATCTCCTAATGAATTTGATCGAAAACTTAGGCTCTTTTGCTTAAGTTCACATGACTTTTATTTTATATTATGACAAAACTAAGGTTTCTTGCCTGACATTTATATAACTTTGTGCTAAAGAAAATGATGCGTTTGCCTCAAAGAAATTCAAATTTTGGTTCAAAGTATCCATGCATTTCGCCCATATCAAATGCTGGGCGCCCTTGAGGCAAGTTCAAATTCTGTCAAATCAAGGAATCCTTTTTATCTGTGTAGCTGTGACCACCTGCATAGTGAAAAATTGGAAAAAATGTATTAAGTATTTTTTTATCAATAAATTATCCCTAAATCCTTGTCAGGTACCTCCCAAAACCTCAGATCTTAATGCTTGAATCCTTGAATCCTTATTCATCCATAAATCTCGGATGATTTTAAAACCTCTTCTCTTGTCACAATGTGCCCAGAAAAGTTCTATTATTACAGCAAAAAGTAACAAAGTATCACTTTTCCATGGCTAACTATGACCAGCAGAAAAGTGAATACTTGGGGAAAATATTTTATTTATTCGTTTTATGTTTGTGCAATCTACAGAATATATCTATATTCCATTCATTCAATAACTTTTCAGCTGATACTGATTTTTTTGATTGACATTACCTAATTATGAACGTAAGAGTATAAAAAATAACTATTTGGTATTAGCATTGGAGTGAATATTAATTAACGTTAACCATTTTTTTCAATATGTGATTCAAATATAAAAAAGTTGACAAATAGGTGAGTCTTTACTTATTATATGGAAAGACTTTTTGTTTGAATGAAGGAGTTTATTGTAAAATCTATATTGTTCCTAACCTGAAAGAGTAAATAGAGAGATGCGTTATTGTCTCGATTAGTTTTTTTCTTTCGTTTGATTTGATTTAAATGTGTTCGTTACATTTTTTTAAGTTACACATCTGTAATATCGTAGAAAGTCTTTGTTTCTGAATGGGAAATGGTTCTTGGATATTATGTTAGGATACAAATCATTCATAACCTTGCACAGTCTATAGTTGTGTGCATTTTTGCCAAGATTAGTGTAACATTTGGGAAGAGCGAATAAAGAAGTGATTACTTATATTTCGGACGTCCTTCATCTTAATCGTTGAAAGATTTCTATCTCTTTCAAATTTTTTGTTACTCCAAGATGCAACGGCTATATTTCAAGAAATCAGAGAGTATACGTTGTAGGAGGACAACCAACCTATATTTGCGAAAATTAACAACAACTGTACGAGATTTCGCCAAAACCAGGAGAAGAGACATCAGAAGAAATGGAACCGACTGGCAAGAGAAACACGGCCACCACGGACCAACGACGAAGAAATTGAAAGTACCATAATCAACATCTCATCAAAACCCCTGACTCAAGTAGAGGAGACTTTGCTAGAAAAAGGATTGAACTTCGCAGTTGCACCAAAAACGATACCTATCCTGGACATCGTGAGCTCGGTAGAGTCAACAAGCAACAGAATGAACCCTGTCCAGGCAGAAGAATTTAGATGGAAAGTGAAAGAGGTTTTGGAGAAGGAGCGAATCCCTCGAAAAAACATCAACACTGGAGAACAGAAGGCCCTGAAAACCCTGCAAATGGACTCCACCATTAAAATTCTTCCTGCAGACAAAGGAAATGCCACAGTCATCATGAACACCCAGACTTATGATGACAAGTTAGAAGCAGTACTCGAAACAGGAAACTACAAACTCCTACAGAAGGATCCAACATCTTCGATAGAAAGGAAAATCTACAGTACTCTGTCAAAGTACAAAACCTTTATTCCAGACAAAGAACGGACATATTTGACGCCACATTACAGTAAACCGCCTCATCTCTACGGTCTTCCGAAAATTCACAAACCCGACATGCCATTAAGACCAATCACCAGCTCCCGTAACTCACCGACCTATAACCTGGCGAAATACCTCCTACCGATACTACAACCCTTACACGGTACTAGCAGTTCGTTCGTCAAGAATTCTAAACACTTCGTGGACATTATCAAAGATGTTGAACTAGGGCCTGAAGATCGTTTCATCAGCTTTGACGTGGAGAGCCTTTACGCCAATGTCCCCATAGAAGAATCCCTTAACATCATCAAGAGGAAACTGGAAGAAGACATCCAGCTTCATGAAAGGACTGGCCTCCCCGTACAAGCGATATTGGAACTACTGCAGTGCTGCCTACACAACTCATACTTTCAAGAAAAGAGCCGTTTTTTCTCCCAAGTTGATGGACTGCCGATGGGATCTTCTCTCTCTCCAGTAATCGCCAACATATACATGGAGTGGTTCGAGGAATTGGCTATCAGAGAGGCAAAATACAAACCAAAACTATGGTTAAGATACGTAGACGACACCTTTATCATTTGGAACCATGGAGATGAACACCTTGGGGAATTCTTCGCCAGAATGAATAACATGAGGGATTCAATCAAATTCACAATGGAAAAGGAAACTAACAGTACCCTATCGTTTCTCGATGTGAAAGCTGAAAGAACAGACACTGGAATCCTCACCTCTGTTTACAGGAAGAAGACACACACAGGGCAGTACCTCAACTACGGCTCTAATCACCCAAACTCCACAAAGAGGGGAATCGTAAGAACGTTGGTGGAGAGAGCATTGTCTATTTACAACAACCAGGAGTCATTGGAGGCGGAAATTAACCAAATAAAAAAGGACCTACGCCGAAACGGATACTCCGAGAAGCTCATAGGAGAAGTTCGGAAACAACTCGAAAAGACCAAGACAACTTAAAAAAGACCACAAAACCCCGTTCTCATTCTTCCCTATATCAGGGGTATCTCCGAGAAGATCAGAAGGATCGGAAATAAATACAACATCAAGAGTTGCTTTCGATCCGGTAGTACCTTACGAAGCTTCCTCACCAAGACGAAACCAGAGAAGACAACAGAATCCAGCAAAAACTGTATTTACAAAGTCCCATGTGAATGTGGGGATTTCTATATCGGAGAGACCAAGAGGCCATTATCAGTAAGAATAGCCGAATACAAAAAGTGGACTCAACGAGGGGAAACATCAAAATCGGGAATTGCTGACCACGCCTGGACAAAACACCACCGAATTCTCTGGGACGAAGCTAGTGTCCTTCATAGAGAGGAACATTGGTTCAAACGGAAATTTATGGAAACCACCTACATAGAAGCCAATGGTGCCTTCAGTCAACCAAGCGTGGAAATTAAAAACGTATGGAAACCGCTCATGGACCGTTTTGGAGGGAGAAAAAGCGCGAAACCACGCGCGCCACAAGACCGCGCGTAATTACATTTAATTATAGACCTATAAAAGGTCGCGTAGCATCTGATTTTGTCACTATTCACCAGAAGACGATTGCGGATTCAAGCAATTGAAACGTTGTGAAAAAATTTGAAAGAGATAGAAATATTTCAACCATTAAGATGATGGACGTCCGAAATATAAGTAATCAAGTTACTACATCGTCTAAAACATTCAAACAATAAAGAGGTGGTTTTGTGATTATAATCAGATTGCCAGTAGACTAATTTTCTTAAGAAATACGTGGAATCGATTCCATTGTTCAGTAATTGATATATAAATTGTGCAGAAGCAATTTCTCGCCAGAGCTCTAAGGAATATCGAAGGAATATACTTCAGTTTTTTTCTAAATATTTTTGTATACTTTTTCAATTTCATATTTATAGTTTTCGTAGTACGGTGACCAGACGATAGAGGAGTATTCCAGTATACCTCTGACGTAGGTGTTCTATACGATTGTCAATGTTTTTATATATGTGAGTCTACACGAGTTTCTAATTACGAATCCCAATATCTTATATCCTCTATATTTATGATTGTATTCACGTGGTAATTAAAGTTGAGTTCCCCATCAAAGAAAACACCTATTTTTATCAGGCAAATTATTAATATTTATGGTATTTTCATATTGTATTTTTTTTCTTAAAATATACCGAAAATCACTTTCCTATATTTAGCAGTTGGTGTTAGGTTTGAGATAAAAAGTCATGGAAAATGGATATCGGCGCGTTTAATTGACAAGGAGACAGGCATTTCTGAGTCCCATAACATGAAAAAAAATTAATTCATTCATTCTCAAAGAAATTAGGGCGTTGCTGCACAGAGGGGGACACACTGTATATATTTTTATTACATGAAATTAAAGAATGTGATGAAAAAGAAACAACTTCCGCAACTCAAGACTTCAAGAGAAGCACCCACAAAACGTTGCTACCTACCAGATTCAAAGAATTGCCTTGAAAGCATTCCAAAATAATAATAAACGATAATTCCTGATAAGTCCAAGAACACGGAACGGGACCTTCATGAAGTGTGCACGTGAAAACGATTTTGTTCAATTTTCTATGGAATTGATGGTTGCATTATTCATTAGTTACTTCCCGATCGGTTTACCGACAAATTAACGTTACTGAGTAAATAAACCAGTGCTTGTTTATTAATGCAAACAGATTGTTTAGTGTTATACAAAGATTTCAGTCTACTATTATTACTTTCATTTTATATCAGAAACACTGATACGTACATTTATAAAATGCAGTTTGAATTAATTTCAGCCTTCAGTACATTGGTAATAATTATTCTCCTCACCTGTATGTTTGGTCGAATGGAAACGGATTGATAATAATTTGGCCTTTTGCAAATTTCCTATACTATATGAGTTCGTCGGCATGCATTAAACAGAAAATTATCCAGCAGCCCTCTACGACTGCTTAAACATCCTTGCACAACACCTGGCAAACAATTCTACAAGAACACACTTAGCAATGATAATCAAAAGAGGTGTGCCATCTGCAGACTAGTTTCATGGTTCTGTCGTTCATCTGATGTGCAGTTCCGGCCAGGACGAAGAGGTAATGCTACCTACTATCCATCATAAAAAAAAAATTGTTAGAATTGTTATTACGCGCAACCCTCGGAAGTCTTCGAGAGACTTGTGTGAGCTAGGGAAGACGCAGCGTGATGCCATGCACGAGACCGATGACCATGCGAGGCTTCGAACCCTCTATCTACCCTTCGCTCCAAAGGCGAACGTTCTACCATCACGGCAACCACGGCCCATCCTTCAATTGATACCCATTCGCTTTTGTCAGGTGATCCCACGATATGAATTTCTTCGTCCTGACCGAATCTGTACTGATGTTCAGCAAACAGCATAGCATGGTACCCAATACACTACCCTGTGGGACTCCATTATCCATTACCAATTGTAGAAATTCTCAATTTTGATGGAAAGTAACTATTACTTAAGGATGTATTTATACAGTGCAGCAATGGATATCCAATGACATCAAATGTGCTTGTCATTAATTCAATATCAAATTCATCTTCTGAATATTTATTTTGTTGTTTGGAAATCAGTTATTGTTACATTCGTAAAATTGTTGAAAACTTTCACAGGATCAATTGCTCTATTTTCCAATACGGAAATTTTACATGGGTATAGTATATTTATCAACGGGCAAAATCACTAATATTAGAAATGAAATAATCATTGAAAGTATTTTCGATATTACTGTTTACTTTTGTGTCATTTACTGTGATACTTGTAATGCAAGATGTATTCTCATTGCTGACCAAAGATTTTAATGTTTTCCACATTCGTTGTGGGTTATTTTAAACCTAATCAATTTTATTTTTAAAAAATTGTTTTCTTGCGAGTCTTATATTTTTCACTACATTAATTGTTACGTTTCTCAGTGTAAGTCGCCAATTCGTATTGTTAATTTTGAAAATACTACCAAATTACGTTCATCAATAGCATATTTTATTGTTTCATTGCACCATTCCTTGGAGTTTCTAACTAGTCTGGTTTGGAAAGGAAAGAGATCATCCATGGTGTTCTGTATATCTGCATTTATTGATAATTTTTTCATTGTTTTTCAACTTAATTAGAGTTGAAGCTAAGCTGGTATAGTCGATTTTTCGATGAGTTTGATTCATAGTAATTTCTTCTTGGGTTTCATTTATACTCAATGTTTCATGGTTAGTAATATTTGGAACTTCTAACTTCTACATCAAAATTGTTGGAAAAAACTAGATCAATCGTACTTTTGCCAGAACGTGTCATTCTGGTATGGAAAGTTACAAATTGATTAAAAAAATTGAAGAGCACAAATGTTTCATTCTTTTAGTATTCGTATCATCTGCAATATCCCATCTGATGTTCATGTCTCTTAAACAAAAATGATTTCGACTATAGTCGATATCGTTCAACATTGTTTCAAAATAATTACAAAATTTAGCGTGGCTCGCATTTGGAGAATGGTACTAACATCCCATATAAAGTGAAGGGACCAGTAATTGGCACTTTTAAGGAACAAAAACTCATTTATTTATTGAAAACAGTAAATAATTTGAAAAACTGAAGAACCGTTCATTATATAATATAAACAATTTTTATAGAACAAAAATAATTGTTCGAAATACATTTTTTATTCATTTATTCATACAATAAAACTGAAAATAAAAACTAGTTTTTTGTTCCTGTAGTTGGCAGCGTAAATGTTCAGTTTTTCCAGTGGTTGGCAGGCAAATGTTCCAGTAGATGACATTATCCATCAACATCCAAGGAACAATTAAACCTTTATTTTAGCCGGTCACAAGCAACAGCCATAATAGGAGAGTCTAAGTTTTTAACAATCTGATCATTTGTTATGACACTGACATAATTTTCATTTAATTTAAACTTAGTGCAACAACTTCTTGTTCACTTCCTGGTAGCAATTCTTGTATGACGCATACAAATTAAAATACCCGCTTATTATCTGTAAACTGGACCAACACGAAATCATTGCCTTCGTATTCTGTATTACCATTTTCTTTGAATTCCTTTTGAGGATTGGTGGCATGAAATACCAGTAGTTGTCACAGTCATGTTCCAGTAAATGGCAGGGTACCATCTACTGGTGAATGTGCTTAATAATTTGTTTTCCATATTTACAGCCCACTACTAAATACAATACGCTTTAATTAAAAATATGCACACCTTCACCAGAATAAGACACCCGTGCCAACTACTGGAGCTAGGTATAAATTTTGTTCCAGTGGATAGCACCAAGTTTTTTTTTTATTTAGTATACTAGGTCGCGGAACAAAATATATTGAAATTGGTGATAAAATGTTTCATCATAATGCTAACTTCGGCATATTATTTAAAAAAAATTTAGTAAAGAAATAAAATTCCAGAATAACCATTCACCTTCTTAAGAAATTCTACAAAGAACTGCAATAAAAACATTCACACGGCAAAGTTGACAACATATAAATCCGCCATCACTTAGCCATGATAAAGCAGATGGCTTAAGGGACCCTAAATGCTTATTCCAATAAACACATACAAAAATGTAAGCTTGTAATTTGACTCAAGTTACAGTGCCAATCACTGGTTAAATTACCTCACCATATTTGCTTGCTAATTGTTATTGAAGTATAGAGAAACCAGTAATTTGTATGAAGGAATAATTTTTTTTGTATTTTAAATTTGATATCACTAATAATATAAACCCCCCGGTATGTCTATTTTGCGAGTTACATCTAATAGTAATATGAGAATCCTTGTCCTCAATGTCATGTATCGTCATTTTGTACAGTTATGGTGGAAACTATCAGAATCACCTGATATTTATTTATAGTAATGACTGAAAAGTACAATTACAAGAGCTATACTTATGTGTCTTGCACCATATCCATTTAACAAATTCGAAAATTCAGCTATCACTACGAAAGTAGTAAAATGAACCAAACATCAATAAAAGCAAAATACAAGCAAAAAAATTCAAACAAAAAGAGGCGTACAAAAAAGAGTAAATTGTGATGCAGACAAAAAGAAAATATCTACAGACGGCAAGTTGTTGAAATTTGGATTCCATATTTGGCTACCATATTCAAGTTTTAATCTAACTAAACTGTAAAAGACACATCTCATAGCATCGGCCAGTTTGAATTCTTTACACTTACGTAAAACGAAACCCAGAAATTTAGGCGATTTACTAACAATATATTCGATATGACAAGAAAATTATAATTTGCGGTGTCAAAAATTATAACTAAGTCCTTACATTATTTCTGCACACGGAAGATGGTAGCATTATTAAGTTCATAACTGTATGTGATAGGCGAAAGTTTACGTGAACACGTCATAATTTTACATTTTTGTATGTTTATGGGAAGGTTCTTTAGGTGACAGCATTCAGATAAATTATCTGTAACGAGATGCAATCTATAATATGTATCTATATATGTTTGAAAATTGTCATGTCATCAGCAAAACGTAGTTCATTTGACATAGTACTATCACAAATATTATTCACATGAGAAATATTAGAGGCCCCAGATTTGTTCCTTGAGGCACACCAGAGCAATGAAAATCCATGAAATAAACCGTCATACTAGTGTGGTTGCCAAAAAACAAATTTTTGGTACCCAATTCAGTTCAAAGAAATTTTTCCTGTAGAATCTCATTATCTTCACGGTTAGCTGCAGCCTTCGGAACTGACGGTTATATGTCAACAAGTTGGTACCCTCGTCATTTTCTCTTTGCTCGACTGAACATCCAGTTAATTGGTATTCTTACTCTTTTTGTACTTCAAAACGAACTTACTTGACCTGGACATACTGGCGCTACTATAAATATTACTATACTTGTGGCTTCTACTTGTATGGCTAAGAAGATTGACTACGTACAGCAGCGGTTCACATGTTATTTAAGTGGATTCAGAGGCGTCACGTGACCTTTATTTCGATGAATTATTGATAAATACTGAAATATATGTAACCAATTTCTTGATAATTCCACCTTCGTAAATTAAAAGCCGAAAACAGCCACTGCTATATTGGCAAAGTTATGCCCGATTTCCAAAAACAAGAATTTGCAATAAAAAATTAACAATTCTCAAAATTACTGAAAAAATTATTTTGTTTTTTGCGTTTTTAACGATATTTTATTCAGTATATATTTTTCATCTCATCCTAAAGTCGTGGTTCCAGCGAAAAAAATGAGCACTGATAAAGTTGAAAAATAGAAAATTTGTAAACCAACTTTTTCTATTGAAACGGAACTTTGACTGAGTCGTATTGATATTTCTTAATTAACCCTAAATTTTTCGACCACTCACATACATTAAGAATTTTCCATGAATTCGGGTATTCAAGATTGGTTTTGCCTTGGTTTAATAGCGTGTGTGAAGAATAAAAAATTACGGTTTTTGTTGTTTGGTAATGATGGAAATAATTTTTTTTTCATAAAATCGCTTAATAATGGCAATTTTTGCGATTTCGATCAGAAAATTGCCCTTATTTATCTCTTCGATCCTCTGTAACAATTCAACTTTCGATACATGATTCGGAATCAGCTCGGTGAAATACCTTATAGGGAAGTTTGCGAATTTTTGAAAAATTAAAAATAAAATTTTTGGAATATCCAACTCGAATGTGCAGAGGTTCCGTAAAAAGCCTACCATATCTCTATTTGAGTAGAAATCGATTTCAAATTTGATGGGCATATACAAAAAAAGCTGAGTTCCACGAACATGATATAGAATAAAATTCAAAAAATGTTTGCGTTAAATTACAGCTCTCAACTCTGGATCAAATTTTCAACTCGAGAACGAATCAGGATAGAGCAATTCTGTGAACGTCAATCGATTCATCAGAATGACGAAATTAGTATATTCTGTAAATTTAAAGTCGATCGGCAATGAAAAAAATAAATAGTCGAAAAAACTCCAAAAAAAACCCTAAAAATCATAAAAAGTTCAAAGTCGACAGATTCACTTGAAATTAGCACGATATCCAACAAATTATGCTGATTCCGAAAATACTTATATGATTTGGATAAGCTCAGATACAAAGTGTGCCATAAAAGGATCTGCTCGATCATTTGTCGGAATTCAACCTTTAAGACATGATTTGGATCAGCTCGTCGAAATACGAAATAGAAGAGAGTTTGCGATTTTTCTAAAAGTAAAAAAAAATACATTTGAAAATCGTTGGTGCGGGAGAATACCCCTAAAAATCATGAAAAGTTCAAGGTCGTCAGATTCACTTCAAATTAGCACGGTATACTCAAAATTTTATGATGATTTGGATATGCTCAGATACAAGGTGTACCATAAAAAGCGATAAAACGTCAAAAAATTCTATCGCACCAACGAATTTTCGAATGCTATTATTTATCATTTTCCAAAAAATCGCAAACTATTATTTCTCATTTGGAGAAACCACCTCTAAGGCATATTAACTCTCCACATCGAATATACCAGTCTTTCCAATGCGTTGCCGAATCATTAACCGAGAACAGAATTGTATTTTATCACCTGATTTTATACAAGATATATTTTCTCATCAACCAATTTATCATAATTATACTTTTCTTCGAAGAAGACAAATTCATGAGACATGAGATTCACATCAAGAATGTTTGAACTATTATTCCACACTCCCCACGTTGATACTTCTACACCCATGTCGTTTGAAGCATCGTTTTTCTTGTGTAAAGAAATTACTGGCATCAGCTATATTTAGATGTACGGTTTTAGACTAAACTGGAAAATGAACAGGTATACGAATAAAACGGCGTCTTCTTTCATGGGCTGATGATGATGGTATCATTATAAGTTTCTTGCAGCAGTCTAGTCATTGAACGACATTGTTTTGCGAAAATAGAGCTTGATCATTATTTTTATTCAGGTATAAGAGGTGAGAAATTACAATGGTTGCATTAATATTATGAATGGCATATACTTTATGCGGAACAAAATATCCGAATCTCTGAGAAATGCAGCAATTTTTTCTGTGATGCATTCATTGAGGATTTTCCTTAAGTAAGTAGGAATTCAGATGACAGGATTTTCAACACCAAACATGGATTCTGCATTAATATATGTTTGCACTCCACATGTAAAACATTTTGAAATATTTTTCTTCTTGACAATATTTACTGCCTTTTCTTGATTTGCTCTTTTTAGGATTTCAATCTTGCGTTCAGAAAAATTAATTTTACAAATAATTAAAAATTCTTCCTACTCTATCAATCTAACCCTTATACAGGGTAAACACTTCAATGAGTCATTTGAGGAGAATTCCAATTCCCACCTACTCTTTCTCGACTCTCACTGAATAAAACATAGTTTCGATAGGAAACACAACATCTTTACAGATTCTCATTTTGGTGATCGCCAAAATAATAATGTTTACTCTCCTACTGAGTTTAGCGTTCGACATCATCAAAAATTATCTTCATGCAGTTTTTATTAGACTTTTTATTAGACTTTTTATTAGAAATTTTATTTATTATATTGTTTCCGTCCAGTCGTGAATGTATATGTACTACTTATTTTTTTTGTTTGTCTGTCAACTCATTCATGTACATACTTACATTTTTACGTCTATGTTTTTATGTGGAGGATGTATTTTCCTTATTTTCCTCATTTTTGAATCCACCTGACCTGCTACAAATGTATGTATATTCATAACGTAGTCAAATAAACAATCTAATCTAATCTAAAAACTTGAATGGAACCTATGTTGCTTACGCATTATTGGAATCTGTAAATCGACTAGTAGAATCAAAGGAACACCAGCTTGTATTCCAAGAGCTGGCGACAAAAATCGACAAGAGTTTAGTAATTGCCCATAACTTAATATGATGTAGTATTGAGGGTGTACATGAGTCAGCACCTACTCGCAAGGTCAGGTAGTGGAACACCTGGCGGCGGCACGCTTTAAAATGTATTTAAAATTGCGCCATGATCTACAAGTGCTTAGTAATATTTAAAAATTGGCAAAAAAGTAGTTTGTAGTTTAAAAAAAGGGGTCAAAGTGGTCAGACCATATTTGTGTGGAACGCTACGAGTCAGCACGCTATATAAGTTGTCGCCGGAACGATGTCGGTGCAAGAGCTTAGTAAAGACTGAAAATTGCCCTACTGCTTTATTATTACATATAATATAATAAAAAACAGATCACAGATTAATGGAACAGAGGTAGTCAGCAGTCGCTTGAAGTGCGGATATTGAGTGCGCGCGGAGTACATGGGATAAACGCACGTAGAGGCAGAAACAAAATAAATACGTTTTCCAAAACATCTGCTCGAAAGGTCTACGAGACCTGGAACAAAGATACGCACCCCACTTCGAGAAGCGTTTAGTGTAGCGTCTAGGTCTAAGCATCAGTCGCAGACATATCGTGTACAGTGCTGGAGTATTATTTTGTTTCGTGCGTGTAAAATGCCTCCTATCTGCGTTATTTGCTTGCAAAAAGATAACAATGTCATACATTTTGTCGAGAAAAGTCTTGCAAAGTGCAAAGAAATATTAAGTATTCGTTGTGGGAATAATTTAAATTATAATAATGTAGTATTGCCGTCAACTCCAAATAAAATTGAATGTTACCATGTACAGTGCTACAGAAAATTCACAGCTTTGGGAAAGCGTTTCAGAATAGTATATTCTGTAACAAGGTTAGAATGAAAATTCGATGCTAGTGGAAAGTTCCGAGCGCGAGCCGAAGGCGAGCGTGAGGAACCACGAGCATCACGAATTTTCATTCTAACCGATTAGCAGACTATACTTTCTCCACGATCAAAGATAGTAAATATATATTTTTGAATGGAAACGAACAAAAGATAATTTATATTACAGAACTCAATCACAATACATTATATTAGGTAAACACTCAATAATTCAAGAAACATTCTACTTTGTATTGATTGTTGAAGATTTCCATTTTTCCGATAATTCACCAAAAAACGCAATCAAAATATTTTCTGAAAAGGAATCCGTTTGCTTTGTTTGTTTCCAATCCATGAACAGTTTGTAATATTTTTCAATTTCATTCTTTGACTTTTTTGGTAGTAAACTTTCCAGTATATTATTTGCACTCTTTGTAATTTCAGGTGGTGTATTTTCACACACTGATTCTGAATCACTGGATACATTCATGATACTTTTTATATTTTCGACTGGAAACGTGACAGCAATAATTTTGACTCTTACTCAAATTTTGCCACTACGATGACAATCAACTGCGTCAAGACTAATGTTATTATTACTAACCAGTGTGAGAATAGTATTCTATCACAAGAGAGAGAATGTAAATACATTTAAATTGCATGGGGGCAGAGGTGTTGCAGAATATTTCATCTCTCAAGAGAGAGAATTCCAGCATTCTGTAATCAAATTTGATTTCAGAATTGGCAAATTCTGTGATGATCGTGGAGAAAATCAGTTTCAGGCAGTCAGCCTCCTGAATCACAGTAAGTTTATATTTAAAATATATTAATAGTGAATATTACTATAACATTGAATAAAAAAATTATACAATTCAATACACAGAGTGTTCAAGAAAATTTATTCAAAATGAATGCCAAGAGTGTTCATACTTCGAGTCTGCCGCCCTGCGAAGCCGAGCTTAAAAAACACTTGCTTACATTTCTAATATTTGGAGAAACGCTCACAAGAAAATTATAACTGATATGTTAGCAACAGAAAATGGTTGGAAAGATGTTGATGGCCGGTATGATTTCGACTGGTTTGAAGGGAATCAATTACCAACGTTCGTGAAAGACGTAATCATACAACCAAATGGAAATGAAAGTAAATTTAAATTGCAAATCTTTACTTCTACCAATGACTATGTTACAACTATCTTGTTTGTAATATTCAATTGTTTTTTATAGATTCTCAGTCTGAATGCGAGCAAGAAGACGACATCCATGAAACCAATTCGGACACGAACGATGAAGAAAGCCTTTGCTTAACAAAATTTATTTTATTTCAAAAAATATCATTTAGTATATAACATGGTGTATCATATTGATATTAAAAAAATGTTTTCTATTACAATTTGTAATTTTATAAAGCAAGAAATTAATAAAACCCTACCCGCTCCGAAAACGCGCGATTCGATATCCGCACTTTAAGCGACTGCTGACTACCTCTGTTCCATTAATTTGTGATCTGACTGTTTTTTTATTAAATTATATATAATAATAAAGCAGTAGGGCAATTGTCAGTCTTTACTAAGCTCTTGCACCGACATCGTTCCGGCGACAACTCATATAGCGTGCTGACTCGCAGCGCTCCACACAAATGCGGTCTGACCACTTTGACCTCTTTTTTTAAACTACAAACTACTTTTTTGCCAATTTTCAAATATTACTAAGCACTTGTAGAGCATGGCGCAATTTTACATACATCAAAGCGTGCCGCCGCCAGGTGTTGCACTACCTGACCTTGCGAGTAGGTGCTGACTCATGTACACCCTCCATACTACATCATATAGTTATACTCTTGTCGATTTTTGTCGCCAGCTCTTGGAATATTGGGATATTTTGTGACTTATATAAGGCATTTGATTGCGTTGATCATAGTATCCTTCTGAATAAAATGGAACAAGGTAAAAGCGGTATCCCAAAAAGATGGTTTTAGACATATCTCAGCGAGAGGGAAATGTTAGTAAAAATTGAGCATGAAAGAAATCGATTCATAACCATCTCATATTCGGAAATGACAGATGCGAAAGGAGGTGTCCCACGGGGATCTATCCTTGAACCCACCCTATATTTCTTACATATGTTAATAATATCATGTGCAACTTTCCTGACGTTACCTTCGCCCTATTTGTATTATTGTAAGTGAGTCTGAGATACAAACAATATTTAGTTTCGTATAAAGGATTGTGAATGGTGTATTGGACAGGTTTGCAGTGAATAAGCTATCTCTCAACCTAAGTAAAGGTCAAAGCATTCTATTACCCTATAGATATATTCATAATATCCAGATAATTGTAAACAATGAAACAAAACATCTATTACACACCACCAAATTTTTGGGACTCACCGTAGATAGTAACTCAAACTGGCCAGAATATATAAAAAAAAATAATTAAACACGAGATTGAGCAAAGCCAGATTCGCCATTCGAACTGTCAGAATGAACACGAGTATTGATATCGCAAAAATGTCTACCATGCCTACTTCCACAGTCTTCTGCAGTTTTTGGACACTTTCGTTGAAGCAACATTTACTTTCGTTATACGAAAACGTGCAATTCGAACAGTTTACTTCGCAAACTATAATACCGGGTGACAACGAGAACACTTTCGGGCTGCCATTTTTTTATTATTTCACCCTGTGAAACGAAATTTGGCAGAGTTAATATTTGAACTGAATGTCATTTGACTGATGTAACGACAAATTTCTACAACTTCCGGTTTCCCTGGAAATGACCATAAATATCGAAATTTAAATGGGACACCCTGTATATCGTTTGTTTTTATGATCCTTTAAATCATTCTACATCCGAATTCATAATTTTTCCATTGATTTTGACATAAATTATATTTTTAAATCAAATATCAATTTTCAATCTAGAGTGCCATGACCATCCTAAAATTTATCTACGTCGACTCTCTATTTTCAGAAAAATCTAAATAGATTGTTATCTTCGTTCGTTAGCCTAAAGAAAGGCTGAAAAGTTGATTAATTTTTTTTTTTGTATTAATTCAAAAAACTTAAATGTAAACATATCACTTTCACAACACTATTAAATGCATTATTTCAAGACGAATCCAAAAATGTATAACAACTACCATCTTTCATCCCAACTCACTTTTATTTAATGTCTGGAAGAAGCCCATTTCCTTTTTCCGAATCTCGCATAGTTATTTTAAAGTCATAGTTGACGTTGCCATGGAAAACAATTGACCTGTTGTACCTATGAGGTTACATGTATTGACAGTGTTTGACAGTTAAATAAGAATGAGATTTAAATTAATAATGAAATAAAAGTAAGTTGGAATGAAAGATGGTAGTATGTGTTATACATTTTTGGATTCGTTTTGAAATAATGCATTTAACAGTGTTATGAAAGTGATCTGGTTACATTTATGTTTTTTTAATTGATACAAAAAAAAAAATCACACAACTTCACAGCCTTTCCCTGAGCTAACAAACGAAGATATTTTTTTTAGATTTTTCTGTAAATAGTCTAAGTAGAGATATTTTAGGATGGTCATGGCACTCTAGATTGAAAATTAAAATTTGATTTAAAAATATAATTCATGTCAAAACCAATAAAAAAATTATGAATTCGGATGTAGAATAATTTAAAGAATCCTAAAAACAAACAATATACAGGGTGTCCCGTTTAAATTTCGAAAGTTAAGGTAATTTCCAAGGAAACCGGAAGTTGTAGAAATTTATTGTTACTTCAGTCAATTGACATTTAGTTCGAATAATAACTCTGCCAAGTTTCGTTATACTAGCTGAAAAAATAAAAAAATGGTAGCCCGAAAGTGATATGATTGTCACCCGGTATGTTTACCTAACTACCTTACAACTTTCGTTATTGTTCCACCGCCCTGCAGATATGCATCCGTACCCAATCAGAGGCCAGTCTATAATCCTACCATATCGTATACTGTGATAAATATATTCCCCATGCAATCTTTGAAAGCATTCTCCACGGCGAAATTTAAAGTTTTCTATAATCTGAATGACTTTTCCAGTACTGATTTACGATAGTATCACACTACCTCATGCCAATGACACCAACATTGTAATATATTTTTTCTACTCCTATGTTAGTAAACATTGTTTTACAAACAGTTCACTCTATAAGTAAATCCATTCTTACGCACAACTGTGCGTAAAGAATAAAAACGCACAACTGTGCGTCATGATATGATGGCTAGTATAATAGGTAACAATCAAGTTGCCTCTTGAACCACTCAAATCGTAACATTTATCTGTCTTGCGTTTTAAATATTTGACAGTGACATTGTCACTTTTTGAGATTTGAAGTTCAAATCGATACTTCATAAATTATAATCCGATCTTTAATTTTATATCTACAAATATGAGCAACTCCGATAATGAAATGAGCGCAACGCCACCGGAAATTGTTCTTCAGGCTGCTTCTGCTATGGAGAATATTCTGCCGCAAAAATCAAAGGATAGATATGAAAAAGCCTATCAAAAATTTATGGAATGGAGTATGGATAACCACGTGAGTACGTACTCCGAAAATGTATTGCTCGCCTATTTTAATATATTGACCAAAACATTTAAACCCTCCTCGCTCTGTTCATCATTTCTATGCTATATAGTACAAAATTGTATTTTCTTAGATTTAATTTGTTGTTGTTGGAAATTAAACCATAAACTGCGTTAGTTACCTTCATTTTTTTATTACTTAAAGCTTAATCAAACGCACCATCCAGTATATAAGAGTCGTAGAAAAAGTATAGTACGTATTACGTGTTGTAAAGCAATTACGCACTCATGTAATTACCGCACTCACCGCTACGCGGCTCGTGCGCAATTTTTCCATTCGTGCGTAATATGCTTTTTACAACACTTGATACGTAATATACTATTTCCCGCTGCCGACACTGTAAATAGCCCATACATGCTTAGCAACAAAACAGGTAAATGGCCTATATCATTCGTTTACTAATTCATCTTGACAACAGAATGTGAATAGGGTGATAATGACTTTGACTTTGACAAGTAATACCTTCAGATTCATTTATATCGATTTTTAGGTTATGAGACTTTTTGAATATTATTGTTGTGTGTTCATTCGGTAACTTAGTTACACGCACAAGTAACTTAAAATGAAATAGCGGAACGAATAATCATGAAGGAAGCTTTATGAGTATAAGATAAACGGATTAATATAAATAATGGTAATATTTAATTACGAAATAATGGAAATTTTTCATTCTAATTTGTATTTTGTAGCTATCTGTATGGGTATCTACTACCCACATCACTAATCTGTATCTTTTGGAAAATATCTATCTATCTAGAACTAATAACTTTGTAAAATAATGTGCAAATCGAATAAAATCAGATTATTCAGAATCAAATCAAATCAATGATTTTAAATCAATGTTCCAAAACCCATATACAGATGGAGCAATCTGAAAAGGTGATAAATTGATAAATTTTTAATGATAAAGACTATTTAATGCTTTTGACTGGAAAAGTGGCGAAAGACCATTTTCATTAACTGTATTGCATTCCAGATGCCGAAACCTTTGTCTCGAATTTCCTTCAGAATTATTCCTGATTGTTCCGATAATTAACAGTCCAATTTGCAATGAAAGGATGGCTCATTAAAAATCATTACCAAGTTTAAGTGAATTGAACCTTGTTAAAGGTAAGGCCAACTCAACGAAAAAAAGTCCGCTATCAAATTAGCATACAAATACTCTTATTTGAATTTGGCATTGTAGTCATACAAACATGGAAGTGACAATAAATTATAATCAATCAATGCA
Organism: Chrysolina oricalcia; assembly: GCA_944452925.2. Lineage (NCBI taxonomy): Eukaryota > Metazoa > Arthropoda > Insecta > Coleoptera > Chrysomelidae > Chrysolina > Chrysolina oricalcia. The sequence goes on from OX101812.2 coordinate 63,595,263, forward strand.
GTCATGCAGTAAATGAAACCTCCCTTTCCTATAATTTAATATAACTGTCAGCATCGTGGAAATTGATGAATACTACGATTTGAAGAAAAGCATTGCTATTGCCTTTTTGAATTTATTTTATTTACTAGTAAAGTAGCAAGGAGAAGGAAAAGTGGTCGAGTTTTGTATCATGGATGACAGGTGATGCATAACGGGTGACTAGTGACGGTTGACAAGTGACATGTGACTTATGGTTGACGTATGAAAGGTGTCGAAGTGGCAGACGATACGTAACGGATGACAGGAGAAAAGTGAACTAGTGATAACTGGCTGAAATCAAGGGAGGGGAACTAGTGACAACCGACGGATGAGAAGTGACGGGTGATGGATGACAGTCGAGATGTTACAGATGACCTTCAATATGTGACAGGTCACATATGATAGATGAAATAAGGGAAGGGTGGCGGAGGACAGATGACGGGAGTAGGGATGTCACGTGACATTTTGGTTCGAGCCCTTATTAGTTGACGACGGGGACATGGGCTGAAAGAGAGTGTGATGGTGGTGCTTTCAAGCGATGCCATAATAGTATACGCTCGTCCATTCTTTCGAAATATCGCACATTGAAATAGGTTGAATCGTGAGGGTGCTCATCGTTGACGGAAACAACACATTTTTTAACAATGTAGGAACAATATTTGATTTTGTGCAAAATGTTAAAAAAATTCCACCAACTGAACCTCCTAACAACTTTAAATTGGAATCTGTTCACTTCAATCCTCGTCAAACGAATTGAATGTTGAAAAAAATTTGTATTTTGATGGACATTTTTGGCTTGAAATTCTCTACACGGAGAAAAATATATATGATGATATTTACAATAATTTCTGGTACTATTTATGAGAGCAATAATATATATTAGCATTCTTAGTAGAAAGGCAATTATAGATATAAATCATGAAAACCTTGTAATTAAACAGGAAATATTGGATTTACTCGGCGTTTCTTTGAATCAAAATTATTTTCAGTTCAGCAATAAATTCTATTTATCTAATAAAGTGTTGATTATGGGTAATCCCTTAAGACCCTCATTGCCTGAAACTTTCGTGGATAATTTAGTAACTCAAATAAAAAGAAATAATGTGTTCAAAAATTTCGTATATTGTTATGGGTATGTTGATGATATTTTGGTAGGATTCACAGGAACAATTAGAAGATTGGATCAATTCTTGTTCTAGAAATTCTCTTCCCCTTCAATTAACTTTTCACTGTAAAATCAGAAAAGGATAATTCGATAAATTATTGGACCAAGCAATAACTAAATTAAATAATAAACATGATTTTTCTATTTTCCACAAACCGTCTCATGAGGATATCATAATTCACAATTATAGCTCATCACATTCTTATCAACATAAAGTAGCAGCTTACAACACAGTATGATATATAGATTAGTTCCTCTCAGGGCCAGTTTTTCATGTTCCAGTTAAGCTCCAGATAACCAACTAATAGTTCAGATGGTAAACGACATCCTTTAAATGACGTTTGAAGGATCACGTTCTAAACTATTATCTAGTTATCTGGAGTTTAACTGGAACATGAAAAACTGGCCCTCATTACATCAAATTTTAATGAAGAATTAAAAATTATAATCGTCTTTGATAGGTAACCTTCTGTCTAAGAAGCAATTTAAGAAAGCAATTCAAGAAGTTTATCCCCCTCTAACCAAGCAATAAAATAGGTAATTTCTTAAAAAAGCAAGGTTTCAATATTGCTTTTGAAACAGGCAATACTTTGGGCAAACATATTAAAAACAACAAAGATTCTTTAAATTTACCTGTGGTAGTAGTCCCGAATGTTTTCTTGGTCAAACTGGTATAGAATCTTCAAAAAGCGCCTAACCGAACATAGAAACAGATTTGTAAACGAAAAAAAATTCAACATATGCTATCCATTTATTAACCGAAATCCATACTTTCGACCACGATTTTGAAATCCTTCATGTTCAAAACAAGTGCATGAGGCTGAATCTTTTATAGAAAGTATGGAGATTGATAAATTCACAGAACCTTCTCAGTGAATTTTCGTTGTTTTGTAAACCTCTTTAGTGAAAATCATTTCAGTTATATTATAGATAATAATATATTCCAACTCCAACCATAAAATATTTCACCATTTTATCAGTATTCTACCACTAACAATCCAAGTTTTCAGGGTTACCAAGAAATATTGTAATTTTTATCATAATTTCTTGAGGATACCAGTCTGTTTTTCTTGATTTTTCTCAGTATAGGATGAAAATTTATCCGGCTGCCCAAAAACATAGTGCCGGAGTGAACTTTTATTTCCTTTTCGTATTTGGAAGATTAGTTTTTGTTGTTGTTTTGTTGTTTTCCGTCAACCTACACGCAACCCTCGGAAGTCTTCTAGACGCTTGTGTGAGCTAGGGAAGACGCAACCCTTACCTTTTAACGTGTGATGCCATGCATGAGACCTATGACCATGCGGGGATTTGAACCTTCGACCCTTCGCTCCAAAGGCGAACGCTCTACCAGCACGGCCACCACGGCCCATGTCCCAGTCTATACAGATTCTACCAATTTTTCGGTGTTGTTCATTAGAAATCATATTGATTTTTCTGTTTTCCGTTGGGAAATTGATATATTTCTTGAATGAATAGAAAAGTTGGAGGCAGATTATGTTCATCCATGCATTGATATGAAATGTAGGTAAAATTTCTTCATCCTCAAATGCAATGGAAATTTATTTTTCAACAGCGAATCATTGTAAACTGTCACTTCCTTTTGCATACCGTGCTCAGTTCGGAATCCATTTAAGCATCCTCGGAGTGCCGATCAATCATTTTTTATATTGTTACTTTGTTATTGTTGTATACTTGTATTCATTATTTCAATTTAAAAAATCTGGTTTGGTTTGATTCATTAACTGCTCTTTCAAATGAGTGTTCAAAATATGACAAAATCTCATTTACATATAGGCTGTAGGAATATGTTTCAAAAGATATATTATAAATTTCTGAATAATCGGTGAATATTCAATATTACGGTTGTGAAACAAATAGGCAACGTGAATAGTTATATCACACTCTCATCACATGGCTATAATAGCTGAGATTTGATCGACAACTTAATAATGCATACAGGAAGCGAAAATATAATTGCGTCAAACTTTAAAATTCTCCAATATTCATCTTATTCAAAGATTAGATATCATTTTCGGCTAACCTTGTCATTTGAGAATTCATTACAGGACATGACGTATATAACTACAAGTTAAAAAAATAGCGATCAAAGGTGTTAATCTACGTATATAGCTTGACGAATTGACTACTACCGGGTACGAGATTTACATGGTCATTGGTTGTTTTATGTGGCTGGCAAATGTATTATTGATTTGATTGGTGATTGAAAATAATATATAGGAATAAAACTGGAAATCTACAGAATTCTAAAGGTGGGAAATTTTTACGTGAAGGTTAGATTCCAATTTTCAGTTCCATTGGTTTCATGCACCTTGAAAATCAATATAGTGTTCTAGAGATCAGCATTCAAAGAGGGCCAAAAATCTAAAACACTTTTTTTGCTAGGAAATAAAAAAAGTTGGAAAAACTATGCCATTTTCTAGACTGTGGTTTAACTTTACATTTATTCCAAATGAGGTTGATGGAAGACTTGGATGCACGAATAATCTGCTTGAAATACTTGAGTACCAAAACCAAAATGAAAAATTTTAAATTTTCAAATATACCTTCCATAAACCGGGTGACACAGCAGACATGTAGCAGCCTGTAGTTTTTTTATTTGAAAAGATAAAAATTTGAAATTTGCTTCGTTTGAATCTAACGACAAGTTTTTTCAACTACCTGTTTGACCGGCAGTAACCACAATTATTTTTTTTTAATAACACCCTTCATATTTATGAAGCCTATACTATTTGTCTTGAAATTCTCTATTCAACGGTGTACCACAAAGTGGCATTCGTTTCTCAATTCGCAGTTGAATTGCATTTTATTGAAAAACATCAAGTTTGCTGTTACCCGAATTCGATAGTCTTTCGATGCTTGGTAGGCTTAGAAATCCAAAGAGTATCAGTTAACCGATATAATTTCAGTTTTTTTCTATCCCTGATCACTTCCTACAGATTGTTAATAATTTCTCTGATAAAAAATAAACATGTGAAAATAACTCAAGATATTGCGAAAACTGAGATGGAAACATGTTTTTTCAAAAATTTGGTTACTTGTGAAGAAACTATCTGTCTAACTTTTTGGCCATGTAGCCATAACATGATCTTTCCATTAGGAAACATAAAATTTAAATTGTTACCTCAATACACCAATTCACAAGTCTAGATATTTGCAATAATATTATGCTTAGTGGGCAAATGGAAAGATCATGTTATGGCTACATGGCCAAAAAGAAAAACAGATAGTTTCTTCACAAGTAGCCAAATTTAAGAAAACATATTCCTATCTCAGTTTGTTTTCGCAATATCGTGAGTTATTTTCATATGTTTTTTTTTATCGAAGAAATTATTGACAATCTGTAGGAAGAAACTGAAATTATATAGGTTAACTGATACTCTTTGGATTTCCAAGCCTACCCGAAAGAGATAGGCTAGATAAATATACAGGGTGTCATCAAAATAAAAGTTAGGGTACCAAATGGGTATGTTGTGGAAGAAAGTTGTCGTTAGATTCAATTTGCGAGAACTGCACTCAACTTCTTTCAACTGATATATTTCTAGTGATGAAATTTGACTGAATCGATTCTACAAACTGAATTGTGATTAATTTATCTCACTCTTTATGCAACTGTATATTCAACTCTTCTAACAGTGAATTGTCTCCTCCATCATATCTTTGCTTCACGCGTCGTATTTATTATTTATGTTTTTTTTTTTTAATATAAGGAGAATTAAGATTTTTATCACCTCCACATTGTTAAATGAGCTCCAACAAAGATCGTCTTGAAAAAATTTCATCTAAATGTTACTTATTTTCCGAAAAATATAACTTTTGAGATTTTGCTAATTTTGAAAAATGCGTTTTTTTCCAGAAATTGAACATCACTGAGAATATCTGAGATGAGATAAGAGTCAACAAGACGAGTCTAAGTTGACGACATATTAATTTTTTTTGAAAAATCACAAATAAAGATTTTTTTGTATTTGTTGCGAACTTTTTTAATGTCCCTGTATACGTTCACGTAATCGCTGTTCATTTTATAAAATCAACAAATTGATGATATCGATAATCTCCAGCTAGAAATAAAAGCAATCTATTACAGCTGTCTCAGTCCATCTCTCTGAGAACGAAAAATAGATCTCAGGTGTTGAGTGAACAACATTTCATTTCCCATACATCACGAAACCTATCAGACGATCACTTACGAAAGTGGTTCTATATAAAGGAAAGTAATCAATTGCGCAGAGCGATTTGTGAAACAATTTTTTTTCACCTGTCAGCAATGAGCATTCTCTCATCAGAAGTTCAGCATAGAATAGAATAGAATAGAATAGAATAGAATAGTGTTTATTGTCAATAAAAGATAATATACAATTATACATCAGAACATTGAAGACAATTTGACAATTAGTACAATAAACACATACAGTATCTCACTGAAGTTTTCACTTGTTAGTGAGATGGAACACAAGTGAACCAATTTCAAATTTATATATAATACCTAACCTAAGCTATAAAAATATATATAAGTTATTGCTACTGTTATTATAAAATTTATGCAATGATGCCAGTATAATGGTTAAAATATTCACACATTAAAATATATACTGATACAGACGCATACAAATATAAACAAATTTAATAAAGGAGACATTTAAGGGGTTTATCATGGTGGAATTATTTCTCGGAATAAAAACAATCAAAACAAGAATTTCAGAACAATCAGAATGAATGGGATAGTTTTTGAATATTTATAAGAAATGGATACTACATCAAACTAGGTATGAGTGTATGCTCTCTGGGGAAGTGTTCTTCATATGGCTAGTCAATTATTTTTTGAATGTTTGAAATGATGGACTGTCCTGGATATTTTTTGCTAGACTATTGAATAATTTTAGACCCAAATAATGATAACTTTTTTGTCCAATATGCATGGGTATTTATTTTACGCATCTGAGAAGTGGAAAATGTCATCACATTTTTTTCTAATCAATCAATCTAATCAAGAAGTTATATTTTTGAATTATTGGTGACATTGTTTACATGTTAACATGATGATTTTAATAAGGTAATTATTGCAATAACCCACACTGTTTTCATCAGAAACGTAAATAAACACCCCGAATATCTTGTGAGTTATTAAAGTTTGCAATAGTTGTTTGGGGCAATCTAAAAATTGTTATTTTCAAGGGTTGAATATCTGCGAGTTTTTTTCTGAGACCACCATTGACCTTAGTTTGATTCAATAAAATATATCAGCAAATATATCAGAAATAAGATTTGAAAACAGTGTTACATTATGGTCTTTTCTTCGAATAAGAAATTAAACTAATATCTGGCTGAATCACGCGATATAAATGAAGACGAAAATAACATTATAAAATATCTTTAAAATTTATGAAACACCATTAATAAGAAAAAAGCTTATTCGTTGCTTTCTCAAATATTCTATGAGGACACCGTCAATGGAAAAACTTATGATCGTGCGTTCTTTCATTTCCTTACATATATCAGAATACATCAGTGATCTAAATCAACCTAATTTCCAAATATTAAGCTGTCTCTATTTCTATCTCTCAATTGGCCAATTTGTCTATCTCTATGTATCTATCTTGCTATTTCTCTCATCTCTCTATATTACTACCTCTCTACCTCTATCTATCTGTCTATATTTCTATGTCTCCACCTACCTATCTATACCTCTTAATTTCTCCGTCTTTCTATCTTTCTCCTTCTCCCTCTCTCCTCCTCTCTATATCTTTCTCCATCTCTAGATTAGATTGGATTTTTATTGGTCAAATTAGTTCTATGATATAAAATAATAAAAAATTACAATTAATATATACACAAATAAAATAACACAAAATAAATATATACAGCATCAGTTACATACTTGTCTCTACCTCTTTACGTTTCTATCTCCCGATCTGCCTGTCTATCTTATCTACCTAACCATATCTCAATCTGTCTATGTCTCCATCTCACAATTTTAACGTATTTCTCTATTTCTCACCTTCTCCCTAACCCCTCCACTTTTTATCTCTCCCTATCAATTTGTTCTTCTCTCTAACTGATTCTCTATCTCTCTCTATATCTCTCTACATCTTTATCTCTCTCTGTCGTTCTTTTTCTCTTGATATTTCCCTCTGTCTTTCTCTCTGAACCGTTCTCTCTAATTATAAAAATATGTTGAGCTTGAAACGTTTTGTCAGTGTTAGTGCAAATTTAATCGAGGGCCATTTTCCTTAAGGACGTTAAGGCTGATCAGATCAATCAGAAAGTTTCTCAATCAATATCATCTGCCTTTATTATGGTGATCGAACAGTCACAATTCATTACAACCAAAGCGATGTATCCTGTCTTCTTTCCTTGAAGGTTACCAAGAACTTAATCTTGCATTGAAATGTACAAAACTTGTATAAAACTAACAAAATCGCTGTGGCGCCGCAATTTTTTTCTTTATTGTAATATTGGCGACAAGAGAAAGGAAGGTCCTCGCGAATGCCATACCCAAAAATCTTGATTTCATTTAGGTTATCGTGTTACGCTCTTCCACCAATTAACCGACATTCATTCAAATTGTTCATTTACCTCAACTTGTCAGCTCTCGCACAAATATTTGCATGTCACTGGCATATCGAGGTTTCTCCTCGATAGTGTCCGTCATGTGATCAATTTTACATAAAGCGTAAATCAACCAGTTGTGTCGGGTACACCTAGAGTGGGTGTTATAATCGATGGTTTATTTGTCGCTAGCAAGTACTTGTTACTAGGAAGTTAACGACGAATTGAGGTTAGAAGCACTTTACAATCTTAGTTGGAGCTGTTGGTCAACTTTTAAGTTCTTGATATCATTTGTTGCGGGAATGAGACTGTGAAACTATTGCAGTATCAGATAGATATTCATCCAACAATGTGCTAGTTATTCGCCATCTAATATGCGATAGCGACTATTGATTATTTTTTTCGGTATTACTTTTGAAGATGAACTGAGTACAAAGATCATTCTGACTGCAGTACAACGCGGATCATAATGAAAAATGGGCCCTGCAAATGTTCAGAAAGGTTGATTTAGATCGCGAATCAAACTAAGAATCACGAGTCAGGATTACATCGATAGCTAAGATTATACCTTATATTATTACAGTGCTTCATATTCTGATTCATAGTTATGAAGCATAATAAGGTTATCTTTGATAGGCTGTTTTTCATGATGACACTCAGCAGGCTGTCACCGAGCCAGTTATATAATTTTTGTATTCCGCTTTCTGTATTTTCGTATGTTTCATACCAAGTTTTACCATCGGAAATGATAGCAGTATCATCCGCATAAGAAACTAATTTTCCATGAAAATTTCTTATAGAGTATATTGTTGATATACAGCTGAAATAAGAACAGTCCCAGGAGGTACTCCAATATTTATTGGTAAAGTTTCACGATTAGTATTTAACTGCATTCTATATAAGAAGACAGAAATCTTTGGGAGATCGTTTGCTAACGAACAGTCGTTACCGACCGATGATGAACCCTTTACTCCCATAAACACCTAACTATGTAGGCTTATTATGGCAAGAACCTGTCAGAAAACTACTACTCCCCTGGCTAAGACCACGACGGGTATTGAATTAAATCTAACAGCTACTTGTGCAACGTTCCTCAAAACATCAGAGGACGCGATTGCAAGTGCCCTCTATGACCAACCAGCAGAATTATGTTTTGATTTGGACGGGGTGACCACCTGCAGACTAGTTTCGAGGTTGTTGCCTCTCATCAGTGCAAGGGCAGGTCAACACAGACAGCACTGAAGCCATCTGTTCCCCGTCCAAACCAATACACACTCCGCTGATTAGTCAATTCTGGTTCACGAGATGAAAGCAGTTTCTAGGCCGCTCCACCTAGCGAGCAGAGGAAGACACTCCGAATCTCCGGGTTGAGAGATTTAATCGAAGAAGACAGAAATCTTTGGGAGATCGTTTGCTAACGAACAGTCGTTACCGACCGATGATGAACCCTTTACTCCCATAAACACCTAACTATGTAGGCTTATTATGGCAAGAACCTGTCAGAAAACAACTACTCCCCTGGCTAAGACCACGACGGGTATTGAATTAAATCTAACAGCTACTTGTGCAACGTTCCTCAAAACATCAGAGGACGCGATTGCAAGTGCCCTCTATGACCAACCAGCAGAATTATGTTTTGATTTGTTATATGTTATATGTTAGGTAATCTTTTAGAAAATCTAATATCCTATCTGATTCCAAGTAGATTCCAATCGTTGAAATAAAATTGTATGATTTACGGGTAAACGGGAAAAAAATCCCTGAAAAAAATTCCTGGAAAAAAACACCTAAAGATGAAAACGGAAAAAATACCCCTTCGAATAATCTTTAGCTATTATTATTATTATATTACATACTAACAGATTCTATGACAATAATATCCTGACCAATAATTACCATTCAACTTGCGAGCTAGGTTAGTTCTCTCAGGTTAGATCAGACCAATGAAATACCACCCTCAAAATTAATTTTTCTTCAACTTCCGAACTCCCAATTTGCGACTAGGTTAGTTCGTTCAGGTTAGATCAGACCAATAATTGGACTGAATAATTTTGCATGAGGTTATTCTGTATAATAAATAATAACATGACATCCCTTGTGAATTTTTTCTACTTTTTTATTTAGTTAACTCGGTCCTCGGTTTTTTAGATGCCATATCGCATAATATAAAATTTAAATCTGTATAATAGGTAATATGTAATATAATAGCTGAATATTATTCCGAGGGTTTTTTCCGTTTTTTTCTTTCTGGGTTTTTTCCGGGTTTTTTTTGTGGGTTTTTTTACCGGTTTTTTTTTGGGGGATTTTTTCCGAGTTTTTTTTCCTAGATTCGATTCACGTTGTCGAACGCCTTTGCTAAATCAAGACATTTGTTTTGATTTTGAAGAGAGTCCAAAAAAGCGTTTGTTAACTTGAATATCACCTCTAAACCCAAACTGATCTCCCCCCTCATTTAAATGAAATAAATAACTTTTTTATCTCATCTTCCACGGATGGCAACAATAGATGCGACGAAGATATCCGCAGACATTATTTGGCAAGTTCCTTGAATAACAATAAACTGCATTTATCACCCACTAATGAGGATGAAGTCTATAAGACCATTTTGTCTATCAAGTCAAATGCCTTAGGAGTTGATATGATTAATATAAAAAATTATATTATATTGCTGACCAGTTGTTATTCCCGTTATTACTCATATTTACAACTTCTGCCTAACAACAAACAACAAATAATGTTTTTCCGACTACGTGGAAGCTAGCTAACGTGATTCCTTTACCGAAAAAAACCTTTCCTGAAACTTTAGGTGATCTACGCCCCATAAGCATTCTCTGTACCATATCTAAAGGCCTTGAAAAAATTATAGACAAACGTATAAGACATTACGCCAATATCAATAAAATTTTCCCCCCTCACCAATCTGGCTTTCGCCAAGGCTTCAGTTGCGCCACAGTCCTTGCAAAAATTTCAGATGACTTTTATAATGCGGTGGACAGAAATTCGCTATGTGTACTCGTTCTGATCGACTACACGAAAGCGTTTGACAGGGTCAGTCATACATTGTTACTAGCTCTACTCCAGCATGTGGGAGATTCTGAAGCGGCATGTGATCTCATAAACAACTATCTGAGTAATAGAGCCCAGGCAGTGATTCTAGGCGGTGAATCGTCTTGCGTTGCTCGTATAACGTGAGGGGTACCGCAAGGATCCATTCTTGGCCCCTTGCTTTTTATGCTATACACTTCTCAGTTTCATAAAATCGTGAACTCCTCGTCACATTTTTATGCAGATGACACGCTACTCTACTTCTCATTTGAGGAGCATGAAGTCCAATCAGCTTGCGACAGGATAAATGATGATCTGGAATCCCTTATACAGATGTCTAATAAATTTTGCCTCAAAATTAACCCCACCAAATCAAAAGCACTTCTACTTGGAAGGAAAACAAGTCGTGATCGAATCGTACAACAAATTAATTTGCATATCAATAATACGATTCTGAATCTTTCGTTTTGTGAAAAAAACTTGGGTTTATTTTTGGATGTTGACCTGAGATTTAGAAAACACGTTTCATTCATTATTTAGAAAGCATTCTGCTCTCTAGAAATGATCTATTCCAACAAACGCATGCTTAACAGAAAATATAAGATATCTCTATGTGAATCCCTTGTATTATCCAAGTTTAACTATGCTGATTGTGTGTATGGCCCTGCTCTACTTGAAGTTGATCGTAAACGCCTACAACTGATTCAAAATTCATGTGTTTGACTGATTTGTGGTTTGCGTAGACGTGATCATGTCTCAATTGCGTTAAAACAACTAGGCTGGCTTAATTTGAGAGAAAGGCGATTTCTCCACAGATATGTCTTCTATCATAAAATAATTAATTCAAAATCGCCTTCCTACTTATTTGACAAAATTCAATTTCGTACCCAAGCACACGATGTAAATTTGAGACACTCCAACAATCTCACAATTCCTATGCACAGAACATCATTGTATAAGTCATCATTCTCATATGACATCGCCAAAACGTTTAACAATCTACCTAACGCATTGAAAAACATATCATCAGTTTTCACTTTCAAGAAGAAGGTGAAAATGGCAATTTTAAACAACACTTGTTTAGCATTTTGAATTTAAATCTTTTGGCAATGGCAACAACTACTCATATTATTTTTCTTTTTCTCACCACTTCATGAAAACTGTAATTATCTAAAAAAACTATAATTTTTCTTTAATTTTTTTTTGTTATTTCTTAATTTTTTATTCTACTTTGTAATTATACTTCCTTTATTTTATTTCATAAACTTATATACAGTGTCAGCTTATAACAACGTGTTATCTACAGTTAGCATACTTCACTCAGGGTTAAGTGGAAGAGCGCCACTCCTATGAATTGGGCAACCAATTCGAGGAAGGCGAACTTTGCCTTTTGTTCTGCAGGTTTTTCAGCGTTATTGTAATTATATTTTAATAAGGAACAAGTACATGTAAACCTGCTGCAATAAAAACGATATTATTATTATTATCATTTGTGAGTTTGAGCAAAAATTATTACCATTGCAATTCATTATTCTATTTTTGATGCACTTTTCGAAAGAAGAAGAAGAAGAACTGTTTACTTATTATAGTAATAGGTCTGTGATTTGTAATTTTTTTGTCACCTGATTTGAAAAGAGGTATTGTCAAACAGTTTTTCAATGCTGCCGGAATTCTATCTTTTGTGCGAGTAACATTCAGAATACAGCATAGAGGTTCTAGTATAATGAATTCGTGATATTTTTTTATGAAGTAAACAGTTATTTTATCTGGACCTGAGGCTGTATAATTTTTCAAGGTTCAATTATAATGAAAATAATTAAATCATAGGATGCAAAAATAACGAATGTTTTGCCCTGGAAATAGGTTCTGAAATAGTAATAAGTTGATGGGTATTCAACTTTATTTGCTATTGTCAAACCAATACTAGAAAAGAAGTTATTGAAGTGATTTGCCATATCTTTTTCGGATGTCGATTTTTCTTATTTTCATCTACGATATCATAATTGTTTGATTTTTTGTAGACATTTTTATTTGTGATTCCATTTATTTTCTCCAGCATTTTTTTACATTTTTATCACATTCAGCAAGTTGTTTCTGATAATAATTGTGTTTGGAGGTTCGCAACAAATTACATAGGAAATTTCAGTATTGTTCATAGGCAATTTCGTTTACTTCTGTGTTGTTTTTGAGCAGATTTTTTTTTAGGTGTCGGTGTCTGTAGAATTTGAGTAAGGCCTGTGTCATCCATGGTATCAGTTTTTGATTGATGTGACTGACTTCGTGGATTTCTTTCTTTTGTTTGTGTACAATTTGCAATGTGTGATAAATCGTTGATATTGTTTTGTAGGGAGGAACATAAAAATGCCAAAATATACAGGTTGTCCCATTAATTATTTTGAATCTGATGTCACGTGACCGAAAACAAAAAGCTCATTGGGTAACATTATGTCAAAAAAAGCTGCACCAATTGCTTCAATTCAGAACCCCAAAATTACAATTCTCCACTACTCTCGAGTTCCGAGATATTCCCAGTCCTAATCTTCGTGGGTCACCCTGTATGTTAGAAAAGGAAGTGGAGGATAAATTTTGATCATTGCATTGATAAACTGCATGCCAATTTTCTTGTTTCAATTTGTTTTTCAGTTTTTGTTGATTTAAGTAGGTGAGGTGAATCGTGAGAAGTTGGGTAGTTGGGTACTGTTTCTCAACGCTCATATTGATCGATAATAATAGTGTATAATAATCAGTGAGAAGTGAGAATATAGATAGGATTGTATGTATCCGGTTCCGTGTCCTTTTTGTCTTTTCTTAAGCCTCTATGGACGTGATCCTTATTTCTCAATTTGTGAATTTTGATGTTTCTGTATTCAATTTTAAAATAACACCAATCTCCATCTTCCTTTTTTTGTCCCTTTTTTGTAGAACTGATAGGTAAACCACAACATATTCGAGTTAGAATGAGAATTAGAAATATTGCCGTGAAATATTGTTCTAGAGAATCTTGAGTAATAAAAACACGTGAGCACTGCTGTGAAAATTATGAAAGATTAATAGTCTGCCCGAATCGTGATAATAATTAAACCGTTCAAATTACCCTTTAATACCAATAATTAAATATCAATCAGCCACCACGAGGTCGTATAACAGTTAACGTAACAACAGTCGATAAGTAAAATAAATTAATGTTCATTTACAAATATCAAGGATTTAAATTGGCGTTTAAGCGCATCATGAGTCATTGCATACCGAATTTCCATTACTCATACTGCAACTCAAAACCACACAAGGATAATGTTCGAAAATCGATTAACGATCGTATCAAACCATTGAAACCCGAAAAAGCTATGTAGGCCACGTCCTAAAGTTTTTATGTGCCACTAGGCCCATTCCGTATTTATATGGCTGGTAAAAACTTTGAGATAATGGTCAGAATAACGGCTTATTCTAATTATTTAATGACGAGTTATTATAGTACAGTCATATCAGAGGTTTCACCTCAGAATGGAAGATAATGAGCTGGAAACTCGAATGTACTTTCATTTTGGCGTTCGTAAAGTTGTCTCAAAAGTCTCATGAAATCTCGTGTCTGCGAAGTGAGTTATTCTAGGTCAAAGGTCACAAAAATCGGTTTTTTCGCGATTATCTAGGTTTCTATAGCTCCAATGATATTAATATCCATTATAAGAATTGTTGAGCCAAACATTTTCGACAAAGGACCCCGCACTGATCTAGTGGAAAACCAGTTTATGTGAAAATCGCTGAAATTTCAATATGATGCCCATGCCATCCTGAACAAAAGTTACTATTGCGCCAACTCTCTGAATGCCGGCGTTTGGATTCCACAGGAGGTCAAACTTTGATATTTGGAAGATTTTTCAAAAAATCCGGAATTTCATTTCCATCGTATCAAAATTTTTTTCATACGCTCAACCGTTTTTGAGATAGAGGGCAGACAGCACGCAACGTTCAGCTATGCAGACTGTAATGCAAGGTCAGGTAGAGGCTTTAAGTGTTTCGGGTATACGGGGTAATCCTCAAAAACTTTTAGAAAGCCATACTTAAATAGCAGAAAGCACAGATGCAGAAATTAGTTATGGTATCCCACAAGGCACTGTAATTGGCCTTCTGTTATTTTTCTTATACATTAACAGCCTACTCAGCCTGACGTGCGACGGTTCCAGCTTTAGCTTCGCTGATGACACGGCTATACTTTTCACAGCCCACGCCGACGACTGGAAAATTCCAAGTACAAAAGTGGATAATCAAAATAATATACTCAAAGACTGGTTTGATCACATGTCACTAACAATTAACTTCGACAAAACGAACTTTTTGCAGTTTGCAAGCTATGAAAACCGGTTGCCAAATGTTGCTGAATTGACAATCATTAACAATCATGAAAAAATCATGAAAATTACCAGAGCAAGCCACCTTATCTAGGTGTCCCGATGGATTTCCCTCTCAGATGAGATATACATATTAACATTATTTCGAAAACACTCAGGTACATGTTACATAAATACATATAAACGATCTATTCTCGATGCAACTAACCTCAAAACGATATACCATGCCTTGCTCTACTGCAATATGCTATACTCAGTTGGGGCGGCTTACTTGATCACTCAAAAAACATGGAAGTATTGCAAAACAAAAATACTCCAAATAATGAAGTGCATAAAAGAAGATTATCCATCAAACTGTATTTTCAGAGATTCACAAGTACTTGATATACGACAACTATTATACATGAAATTGTGTATTATTATAGTATTCATTTTCAAAAACAAAAATCGAAATCTAGAACATAATTATAATACCAGAAATGAATCTAAGGGCGTACAAGTCATTACAAAAAATAACCATCGGACACCACACATATAATTATCTCAGTATTAAAATTTTCAACTACTTACTTGAAATGTGCCATATTATTATGTATATACGCAAAACAAACAATATAGACCTTTCAAAGAAACATTTCAAGAGGTATATGCTTGACTTGAATAACGTAGTAACATGAACATATTTAGCTTAAAAAGGGCCAAGATTTAATACATGTTGAATTCCAGAATATACAGTGAGTCTGCTTAACTTGGCTACATATGAGAAACTTTTTTATTATTGATTTTACGAAAAAAATTTATTCTTCATAAAAAGTTCTGCATAGCCTGAAACCCAAAGTGCAATCATCAGATATCGAATTTCATCAATCTTATACGAGGTATGCCAAAAAATATGAAATTTTCTCAAGAGTAAAGTAACTTTATATTTCACAATATCGAAAATTTTCATTATAAAAAGTTAGTTGAAATTGAAAACTACGTTTCAATGTGATTTTAGAATTAGAATTAGATCCTTCTAATTGTAAAAATATTTTTTTACAAATTTTAACATGGTTTAACAAGGTTAACATGTTTGTAATAAATAAAAATGATAAATGTAATATTGATAATTAAAAAAAAATAAAAATTATTTTTCAAATTGGAAGTATGTAATTGCATATTGAAACATAGTTTTCAGTTCCGAACAACTTTTCATAACAACAATTTTCGATATTGTTTAATATAAAGTTACTTTACTCTTGGGTAAAATTCATATCTTTTGACATACCTCGTATAAGATTGATAAAATTCAATATCTGTTGGTTGCATCATGGGTTTTAGACTATGCAGAACTCTTTATGAGGAATAACGTTTTTTCGTAAAATCAATAATAAAAAAGTTTCCCATTTGTAGCCAACTTAAGCAGACTCACTGTATACTTGTTGCATTTCAGCAACAGATTAGTAACCACAACAACTTCTGTTTTAGTTGGGACGTTTGATTGAAAGGAATGTCACATTTATTATAATATCGCCTTATTAATAATGTATATTTAAAAAAAAAACTATGCAAACATCTTATATTTGTTAATATTTATGCAAATAAACATTACTATTATTGAAAAAAAAAACTGTGAATGTCGGTGAATAAAACCCTGTATAAAGTTATCAAATCATTAAAATATCAGCAACAATGAATAATTTGTATTGTTTATTAGTTAATAACATTTCACATATACATATATAATAAAAATATTCATTTAATGATACTTACCTACTTTGTGTAATTGAAAACTTGTGCGATACATAAAATTACTATATATTAGTGTTAGTAAATTACTTTTTGTCCTATTGTACGGTACTCAATTCAGATATATAGTTATTTCGGCACATAACATGTTCTTATGTTTTTCAAAACCCTGAAAATACTATATCGATGAGGCGTGGGAGGATGGGGGGTCTGAAGATGGGGAGGAGTTTGCTGCGTGTAAGACATCAGGTGCAGGTACCATGATACATTTCAATAAGTAGTAATATGAAATTTATATAGTAAAAACCATTGCGATTTTTAGCCAATTTAAGAAATTGGTATTTGTTTAAAAAATAAGTTTGACTACTTGAGATTATGGGAAATTGAACGCTCTACAAAAGTGAATAGAATTATCTGAGTCATAGAACGCTAGAGAAAAACATTTAAAAAATTACGAAAAATTGTGGTTATTTGACTCATCCTGTGGTCATTGCATAATCTACAAGTAGTCGTATTTTTCTCTCTTGGAAAGGTATATTACATAAAATACTCGAATCATTTCGACTTTTATCTCCCGGTATTGATTTCCTCGTAACATTCTAAAAATAAACCAGGGAACCTTGTGAGCAAGCGAAACGTGAAACTAGTAATTTTGTAATAAAAATTATATCACATTCAATAATTACATGGGGAGTCTACTTATGATGCAGTGGGAAGTTAATTGAATTCTCCAGTAAGGTAAAAATGCAAGATTTTGAAGAATGAAACAATTGAATTTTATTATTGATTTCATTCGGAATACGTCTGCATGGCCTTGAGTTGGATCTCGGATCATTATCAGATTTTCAGAATACTTTTGCTTCGAAGTTTCTAATCTATGTATATGATTGCAGAATTAAAAAAGAAAACTAAGTGCTTTAAATACAGTTAGTCCATGGAAAAGATGTCCACCATAGGGATGCCGGAAACGGTGATACATACATGTTTTGGTTGTGTGGAAAAAAAATTCGTGAAAGAAGGGCCGTTCATATAGCAGAATAAGATTTTCATAAATATTTGGATTTTCAAGTTATTTCGAGAAATACGTAAAAAAAATTCTCATTTTCTTTCTTTCTGGTATTATCGTCAGGGGCCCTATTCTCAAATATTTACTACCCTATGTCGCATGCGACAAAAGATGTCCATTGCTTTTCTCGAATATGCATTCAAAAGAGACAGAGATATTTAGTCGCATGCGACATAGGGTAGTAGACATTTGAGAATAGGGCCTCAGAGCTGGACAAAATAGGCAGCATTTCTTCAGAAAGTTTTTATAACTTTTCTCGTGACTTGAACGGCATTTTGTAATCGATGAATCATCAACTTAATTTTTTAAACAAGGTCGTTTTAATAAAGTTTTTTGATTGTTTTTTATAATAATTTTTTTTCAATATTGAATGATGTCTCACAGTTTAATTAATTTTTAGATCCTGTTCAGCCATAATCACGAGTTTTTAAAGAGATTTTCACCATGTCAACCCAAACTTTCGATTTTCTTCTGCTCTAGGACACCCAATTCCACTTGATGTTTTTTTTTATTTTATTCTCGAAAAGCTCTTCAAATAACTGAGATAATCTGAAATGTAATGTAACACAATGTGATGTAACATAAGATTCATAATGGAAAGTACTTCCAAAAAACTGCACAGGTGTGAATATAAAACAGAACGCGTTGATGATGATTGATCGATAACGAAACGTCGGATATCAAACCTTATATCACGAAACTGTTTATAAAAAATTGCTCTGAAAAAGTGATTCTTATTGTGTTCCAGCAATAGCATAAAAAAATAAGAAATCGAACTTGAAAATAATAATGTTTTGGTTGTTTTCATGACCATAATATGAATGGTCCTGTATATCCCTTTTCTCCCATTTAACCAGAACTGTATCTGTTAAATTGTTGTGATTATTGTTGAAGTTTTTATTTCCGTCAATCTGTTACACCCCTATGTGCCACCCTAGGAAGTCTTCGAGAGACTTGTGCAAGCTAGGGAAGACGCAGCCCTTACCTTTTAACGTATGATGCCATGCACGAGACCGGTGACCTAGCTGGAAATCGAACCCACGACCCTACGCTTGATAGGCGAATGCTCTACCAGCCGACCGGTTTTTTCGGGTTCCTAACTATATCAAATTTTATTCTGTCGATTGCCATAAGCAAGAAAGTATTTTTTTAAAAGATCGCGCCATTGTTTCAAACCTTTCAGTAAGTCCAAATCGTATGGTTTTGGTTTTTCACTGGTAGATTGTTATTCAGGGTGTCCCACCAAGATCAGGATATGGAATATCTGGGAACTCGAAAGTAGTGGATAATTGTAATTTTAGGGTTCTGAATTAAAGCAATTGGTGCAGCTTCTTTCGATATTACGATGAGCTTTTTGTTTTCGATCACGTTACATCAGATTCAAAATTATTACTGGGACAACCTGTATATTTTGGCATTTCTATATTCCTCCCGATAAAACAATTTCAACGAACTATCACAGTTGTTGTCTAAAACGATTGATTCAAGAAAGACAGGTACTTCAATATACTTTGTCCCACACCTTCTGAAACGAGCAATTGCCAAATTATTTAAGTTTAGGGTCACCCTGTATATTTGGGCAGTCCTATATTTTTTGTGATGATTAACAAGGAGAAATTATATTAATCATCCATATTTTATTAAAAACGTTGTGCATTGGACAAGGGATATTGAAGTATCTGTAGTTCTTAAACTAATCGTTTTAGACCACAAGTGTGAAAGTTTGTTGAAATTGTTTTATCGGGAGGATCATAGAAATTCCAAATTATACAGATTGTCCTATTAATGAATTTGAATCTGTAGTCACGTGACAGAAAACAAAAAGCTCATTAGGTAACATAATATCAAAAATAGTTACACCAATTGCTTCAATTTACAACCCCAAAATTAAAATTCTCAACTACAGAAATCATAGGGAATTTTATAACTTCAAATTAGCCAGTTACATAGAACTCAATGCGTATTTAAACGAGACAAACTGGTATGAGTTATTTGCTCATCATAGTGTTGATAGCGCTTTGGGTATTTTTTTAAGAGAAATTGGAAATAGCTATAAATCGCTTTGTACCAAATATATTCGTGAGGAATAAAAAATATCCCATGTACTTCACCACACCCACAATACATTGCATAAAACGAAAAACCAAAGTTCACAAAAAATGGAAACTCTTTCAAGACTTGGCTTATTACAATGAGTTTAAATTTTTGAGAAGTCGTAATAAACAGATGATAAGACTTGATTATGAAACATATATTAAAAATGTAGAGAATGATATACAAGTAGATGTGAAAAAATTCTGGTACAGGAATCCCTTCACTAGTAACTTATAATGATGAGCAGGCATCAAAAGGCGATGACATTTGTAATATGTTCGCAAAGTACTTTCAGAGCGTTTAGGAGCCTTATCAACAGATACCTACCAAATTGTCGCCGAATTTAAACAATATACTTATAAATAAATTTCACCTCGAGGATCAACTAGTTCTGAGCAAGATCACTTCTTTAGACGAGAATAAAGGGGGTGGTTTCGATAAAATTCCGGCTTATTTTGTGAAAAACTATCTATAGCCGAGGGAATTTCCTAAAATATGGAAAACCGCGTATTTGGTTCCTATATATAAAAATTCAGGAGCGAAAAACTCAGTCACCAACTATAGGTGCATTAATAAATTATGTATATTTAGTAAACTTCTAGAAAGCCTGATTTATGATCAAATGTTCAATCGCGTAAATGGTTTGATTATCGAGGAGCAGCACGGATTTTTTGCCAAAAGAGCAATTGAAACGAACCTGTTGATATATTGTCAGTACATTGCGGATTCAATGGATGAGCGAATCCAAGTAGACTCTATTTACACAGATTTCAGCAAGGCTTTTGACAAAATTGATCATAATATACTCATCTCCAAACTTGCTGAGATTGGTGTACATGGTGACCTGCGCTGGTTCTCCTCCTACGTCTTCAATAGATCGCAGATTGTGACAATAAATGGTTTCAAATCAACACATATTGCTGTAACGTCGGGAGTACCACAAGGTTCCCACCTGGGTCCCCTATTATTTTTAATCTTTATAAATGACGTAAAAATATGCTTCAAATTTTCCAAAATATTATTGTACGCTGACGACCTGAAGATATTTTCAAAGATAAAGTCAAACGCAGACTGTTTAAACGTCCAATCTGACCTTTATCGATTCTCTCAATATTGCAACTATAACAGATTGTTCCTCAACTTGAATAAATTCTCGACAATCTCATTTACAAAAAATCAGTATTCGATTGAATTCGATTACAATCTACTTGGGAAAAATCTAGACAAGGTCGACCACATTAAGGATTTAGGAGTTATCTTTGACAATAGGCTGAGTTTCAATTTACATTGCGAATATATCGTAAACAAATGCAGCAGGATGTTAGGATTTATTAGTAGGATTTGCAAAACTCTCAACAATCAAAAGGCCATCAAATCATTATATTTTGCTTATGTACATAGTAGATTGAGTTTTGCCAGCGTTATCTGGAGTCCTCGCTATAACCTCTATAAAGTTAGACTTGAGAGAGTCCAAAATAGATTCACAAGATTTTTAAACTTCAGAGTAAATGGTGTTTACAATGTTGAAAATTTACATTCAGCAAGATTAACATTCAACATTTTACTATTAGAAAAACGAAGAATTATCTCAGACTTGGTTTTTATGTTTAAAATCCTTAGGAATTATTATGATGCTACTGTCCTTAGTATCTATCCACGTACCATCCAGAAACACAAGAAATAGGCAATTTCTCAATGTAAGTTTTAAACACACCAACCTGGGTCAAAACGCCCCTATTCCTAGGCTTAGCGATAGTTTCAATAAGTACTGCTCGGAGATTGATATTTCCTGTATATCTTTATTTCGTTTTAAAACAAGAACCAAACAAATTTTTCATAATATGTAATCTATATTAGTAATGTATTTTAAGAATATCTACAATTTAAGTTTTTTTTTGTTAGTTTTTGTAAACTGAGACATATGTATCAGTGGATACTGATTTGGGTTTATACCGGTTTGTATCCCAAATCTGAATAAATAAATAAATAAAATACTCTGAGATATTCCCTGTCCTAAACTTCGTGGGACACCGTACCCTGTATATGTTATTGTGTTAAAATGCCATAAACGAGAGATTATAAAAAAACAATTTTCATACAAACGGAAAATAAATCTTCCTTATGCCTAGCACACGTCCGATCGCTAAATTTTCATTTTTTGTACTCAACACTGACATAATTTTCAGTGGTTAAAATCCCAGAAAAGATATAATCGGTCAGCAACATCTGTCATTTTCTGACGGTCTATATATTGTTATAAAAATAGGTATTGAATTAATTGCTATTATTATTATTATCACATCAAACGTTAAAAAACAGGTAAACGCTTTATTTTAACTTTATACCAAACCAAATTCTCAGCAATAATAAAATATTTCATTCAAAACCAGCATTAAGGCAGGAAAATGGAGTTTCCGAATCAAGTTAGGTGGTTCCGATACCATTCCATGTTCTCCATGAAACATGCAACTACCAGCCAAGTTTGTTAAAATTATTATTTGTTCAATATTACAATTTCAAAATTATAATGCAAAATACAGTTTGAAACTATGATTTAGAATAAAATAACTTGAAAAGACAGCAAATAAAGTTTAGCAGAATTTTTAGTGAAAATGAATACAAAAGGTAAAAATAAGTAAGTATTGTTGATTAATCCCAGAGCATGGTAATAACAATTCGTTTAGTGAAATCGTGGGTGACAGACAAAAAGTGAATTTTGAAGGAAGAAGTAGTTTGCTGGTGCTAGGAAAAACGGAGATTATTGATAGGAAGCGGATTTTTTGACAATAGCAGAAAACTGATAGAATTTTAATGGCTTTTATTTAAAATAGACAAATAGAATGAAGAAACTAAATGAATCCAAAGACAGGCTATAGCAGATTAAACGAAAAGCAGCTGAAGAAAGCACAATTTACCTACCACAGCAAGAAGAAACACAACAAATTCAAGATGATACGTTGGTGGAATCTTCAAAATTTACATTTCAAAGGTATTTATAAAGATATCCTTTCCAAACCATCACCCAAGGTGTAGAATTTGAGCACCTACATCAAAAGGTCACTGACACCATATTGAATACCTATCTCCGAAAGAAAACTCACAAACATTTTAACGTTCACAAACATTTTAACGTGCACAAAAACTCAGTGAATTTTAAAACTCCCAACTATAAACTTTTCCATTGCATATAATCATAAACATTGCATCATTTTAGCTGTTTATTGCTTACTTTATATCAGTAGTATAACCTCAAAATTTAAACAATCATAGAAATTCATGCCTGGTACGTTCGGATGTTATATTTTTGTTTGGCAGTTGTTACACTTCCAGCATAGGCTCGATAAGTGATTTTAAAGGGGGTTTTAGTAAATAAGTTTTTTATCGCAGAACAGGAATAGATAAGAGTTTATTTGAAATTTCATATTCAATTTGAGAGTTTTGCTAAATTGATAAAAATAAAACATATTTGATTTTGAATTATTAAAATTTATTTACTTTGATTTCATCATCATAAAATTTTCAAATTGAGAAAGAGTCTGCATCTACGACGACTGAGTCAAGTTTCTGAAAAAGAGAGAAAAAGGTAAAAGTATAAAGCAAAAGGTACTGAGCTGGGCAAAATCTAAAATCAAAGGAAAAATTATTTTGTGTGCAAAATTTGTACTTATTTCTTCATTAAAAACAAAAACGAAATAAAAATATATAACAATATATATGTTTATACTTACTTTCCTTACATTTAGTCATTTATAATTTTGATTTTTTTAGTATGAATATAAATGAATCTCAATTATATTTCCAAAGCTGATATCTAATCCATACATAAGACAGTATACAATTTTCTCACTCTGATTGCACATCTCTTATGTAGTATACTTTTTGAGTGTATTATCTCATGACTTTATAATATTTCAACTGCATTTACGAGTTGATTTCATAACGTTTATTAGTGTTTCGTTTACTGCAGACGTCTCTATATTATCCCTCAAGGTTCTTTTCCCAATTATCTCTACCTATTTATTTTGTGTTCCATGAGAAACCCATAAATAGACGCATTTCCAGTATGAACACGTAGAGGATGAAATGAAAGATAATTGCGTTTATTGCTGGTGGTAATTTGGACTGATTTCTGTTTATTATTCTCTTGAAAACATATACTACAGGAGGTCGGTTGCGTACCAGAATAGATTGATTGCCTTAAATAATGGCTATAAGTTTTATTGACTCTAGTAAGTTGAATTTGTTTCTCAGGAATAACCTTCGAAAAGCATAGGCTCTCAAGTGATATTAATGATGTTTGAATTCGATCAAATGCTCTTTTTCAATCTATACAAAATAAATACTAAGTTGTACTTGAAAGACTTAAATAGCCAAGGAATGAATTTCGAGTGACTTAAATGCATACATTTTGGAACTACCTATCTACCCACTAAGATGGTTGATAATTTAACTCATGCATAAAATCGTCCATAAGAAACGTCAGTTTTTACAGTTTGATATCAGATAAGAAACGTAACAGTTTACAAGTGGATAAACCTTTGAAGAAAACAGAAATCTTTGGGAGATCGTTTGCTAACGAACAGTCGTTACCGACCGATGATGAACCCCTTTACTCCCATAAACACCTACTACGTAGGCTTATTATGGCAAAGTACCTGTCAGAAAACAACTACTCCCCTGGCTAAGACCACGACGGGTATTGAATAAAATCTAACAGCTACTTGTGCAACGTTCCTCAAAGCATCATAGGACGCAATTGCAAGTGCCCTCTATGACCAACCAGCAGAATTATGTTTTGATTTGGACAGGGTGACCACCTGCAGACTAGTTTCGAGGTTGTTGCCTCTCATCAGTGCAAGGGCAGGTCAACACAGACAGCACTGAAGCCATCTGTTCCCCGTCCAAATCAATACACACTCCGCTGATTAGTCGATTCTGGTTCACGAGATAGAAGCAGTTTCTAGGCCGCTCCACCTAGCGAGCAGAGGAGAACACTCCGAATCTCCGGGTTAAGAGATTTAATCGAAGAAAACAGAAATCTTTGGGAGATCGTTTGCTAACGAACAGTCGTTACCAACCGATGATGAACCCTTTAGGTGCTTATGGGAGTAAAGGGTTCATCATCGGTCGGTAACGACTGTTCGTTGGATAAACCTTTATTAAAGCAACAGATTTTAATGTCTTATGAGTTTGTTGCAGCCACACACAGTAACCTAGGACGCGTTGCTATCCACACATACAAATATCAACAAAATTTTTATTACAAACTGTTGTTTTTGACTTAAAATGGGCGATTACGGTAGATTTGGTAGTGCAATTACTACTGAAATAGTAAATTCTGCATACACCTCTTCAAAGAGTACCAAAAAACATATTGGTAAGTTCGCCGTATAATATGAGGAAATTAGACGGAAATGACTACAGTGCGTACGGAGTTAAAACAATGTGGAATATTGAAGCCAAAATTCAAAATTGTGCAAGAAAAATATTACATGGATTAAAAGTTTGTATTTGAACCAATCAAGCCGCTAGAAACTGCAGAGCAATTTAGAAAATAGAAGACAATTCTAGAGAATAAGGTATAGAAGAAGTTATGAATATGGCATAGCAGTGGGATAAACATACTTCAATGGGGAAAAAACTGTTTCATATCCGCTTTTGAATTAGTCTGGAGAGGTGGTGAAAGTGCTCGGTGTAGAATCTATTATTTCAAAGCCGGAAACCACAATAATGGAACATTGACAGGCAGAGTGGAGTAAAACACGGTCTTTTCTGAAACAGCTCAAGGTGAAGATAAAAGGTGCAGTGAAAGATAGTGGATGACTACAAACAAAGAAAACTTAGAGATTATTGAAAAAGCTCCTAGAAAAACAATACCCACATTTTCCTTCAGATAGATTGTTTCACCACCAGCACCAAATCAGTTTTGGAAAAATGAAAATACCAATGGATGGTACAAAAACGTGCTCATTGGTATAAATAAATTTCAAAGTGGACCAGAATTTCTGCAGAAATCACTTCCATAATTAATAGAGCAGGCACTATTTCTACTCTTGCAAAACAACAAATTATCAATTTGGCCGGACATTCAAACGTCAATTCTCTAATTCTCTCTCTCTCTCTCTCTAATTCTCCAATTTTCTAATTCTCATACCTTCAGTTGACTCATAGCATCATTCAACTTTAGTGACAAATCTAAGAGAAGAAAATAATCAAATTCATCGGTCTTCTTCGGGTAGGACTTTATATCAAAACTTTACTTTCACTAATTGTACATTCAAATAATATTTTCTGTTGAATGTACATTTTGTTCAATGAATTATTTATTTAATTCAATAAATAATGTTTTATGTACTTTTGTTTAAATAATTCATTTATTTGATTCATTAAATCATCTCACTGAATGCCACTCGAGGTTTTGTTTTCATCGGATAAACTTTAATTTTGTAAACTTGGTAACTTGTAATACGACGCGAGCAAATAATACTATACAGGGTGTTCCAAATTAAGTCGGCACCATTGCCAACTCCGTTATTACTGATGCTACGAATTCGGTTGAATGGGCAAACTAGTAGCATTCTTAATGGCCTTCTCTATGCCGAAAACAGAAAAAATTGACAGTCGCGTTTTCAAAATATTTCATGGAATGATAATTTTTAAATGGAACATCCTATATTTTATTGCATCTTGAGATTCTTCCTGAAAAGCTGATTTCATCGATCTATCACAGTTGGGGCCTAGCTGAAATGATTACAGAGATATAGGGTGTGAAAAATTGAGATTATTTCAACTTTAGGAATTTTTTGTGTGGAAACTATTCATTATTGGTCAAAACGGCTTGCTTGTCCTTATCTTAATTTTGTCTAAGTGCAATAAGTTTCAAAATGAGTCAATTAAGGAGTTGAACTTGTCATATACAGATGACACCCTGTTTCTCAGGAATTGAGATCTTGGGGTTTCAGAGTGTTCTGATCTAGAATCTGATGTAAGTTCAGTGTTTAAAGAATCCATAATATGTTTTTTCCACTTTTTCAATTTTCAGTTGGTCACAGTAAGCCATGAAAAAGTGATTCTTGGTTACATTCAACAGTAATAATGGAACATTTTTGGGCACTTTGTGACAAAAAATACATTTTAAAATCAACCAATCTTTATGGATGAATAAGAGTTGGTGACGTATTCAACGATTGTTATCGTTCACCATCCGGAAATTTTGAGGTATTCATACAAAATTTGAATATTATTTTGAACATGTTTTTCGACCCAAAATGTCCAATACTACTCAATGGAGACTTTAATATTGATTCTATGAATGAAAATAAGAAAAGTAACTTCTCACAACTACTCACATCATATAATCTCAGATCGACGATCGAAAGCCCAACCCGGATAAATTCAAAAACTGAATCGATTTTAGATCAAATATACACAAATCTTCCTAATATTGGAGAACGATATGTCTATGACAATAATATCTCCGACCATCGCACGGTCTTTTTCTGCACTGGGCTAAAAGAAGTGATTGAACCAGAAAAAATGTATACCGAAAAAAGAGCGCTAAATGACTTCAATGTCAACACTCTGAAAACGTCCCTTGATCGAGAAAATTGGGAACAAACATACACAGCCACCGACTTTGAAGAAAAGTTCAATAAATTCCACGATTCTATAATGTTTCACATAAATCAAACCTGTCCTATAAAGCCTTCAGTTTTTTCCAAGGCAAATAAAAAGGAATGGGTCAATGATTCTGTAAGAGAATCGAGCAAAAACTTAAGAAACCTTTTTCACCTCCAAAATGATTATCCTTTATTGAAAGAACAATATAAAAATGCAAAAAAATGTCACAGTATACTCATCAATAATACCAAATCTGAGTACTATGCTAACAAATTACAGGAATCTACGAACATAAATAAAACTGCCTGGAATCTCATTTCAAAATTAGGCAAACAGAACAGTAAATTCACTAAAAATATAACTATTAAACAGGATATTGACATTATTTCTGATCCTAAGGAAATTTCTGAAATCTTCAATGATTTCTTCGTGAATGCCCCACATGAAACTATCCGCAAAATAAGGAAGCCCAATATGATAAATGAAGTCCCAACATTGACAAACAAAAGTTCAATGAATAGTATATTCATTTCCCATATATCTGAGGAACAGGTGCTATACATTATAAAACATAAATTAAAAAACAAACACTCTTGTGGCTTGGACGAAATATCAGGTTTCATAATAAAAAAAATTGCGCATCAGATTATTAAGCCTCTGACATATCTTATTAATTTATCGCTGCAAGTGGGGATATTTCCCACCAGAATGAAAGACGCGTTAGTGTCACCAATTTTAAAACAAGGAAATCCACAAATTCTGAAAAATTATCGGCCAATAACTATCTCCCCAATATTCTCAAAAATTTTTGAATATGCGGTATTGGAACAATTATTGAGTTTTATGGAAAAAACAACACAATTGTAAAAAATCAACATGGCTTCCGTACTGCACATTCTACTGTTACAGCTATTCAAAGCTTCTACGAAAAAATTCTATGCTCCCTGGAAGCAGGCGAGGGTGCGGTTGGAGTATTCTGTGATCTCAGCCGTGCCTTCGACTGTGTCAAGCACGATATTTTATTAGATACATTATATAGACATGGAATCCGCGGAAAATTACACGAATGGTTTTATTCCTACCTCAAAGGACGATTTCAGAGAATCAAAATAAATACTGCTGAAAACAATAAAAGAACTACTTGTTTTTCTAGTGAACTCCCAATTGAAATTGGAGTCCCGCAGGGCTCAGTGCTAGGGCCTATTTTGTTTACACTCTATGTAAATGAATTACCAATGATCCTTCCTAATGCTTTCACTTGTTTGTATGCAGATGATTCTACGTTACTGTTCACAGGTGAATCTGACATACAAATTCAAAACAAAATTGAAACTAGCCTCCAGACACTCTCTAAGTGGTCATATGATAACTCCATGTTTCTGAACGCTACTAAAACTAATTATATAACTATTCATACTAGGCAAAACAAAAATATACCCGCAGTAGAAATTATTATAGATAATAATATTATTGAGAATGTTGAATGCTCCACATTCTTAGGCGTTGGACTAGATCAACATTTATCTTTCAAAATACACTGTAAATCTTTAGCCAATACACTGAGTACCAAATGTTTTCAACTGAGATCTCTCAGATCAATTCTAGACACATGCGGGCTCCTACTTTTCTACTTTGGGGAAATTCAGTCCAGAATGTCATATGGAATCACCATCTGGAGCAGCTCATCTGCTGCTCATGATGTTTTCATAGTGCAGAAAAGGATTGTGAGATGTTTAGCTAATGCTCCGAACCGCACCTCATGCCGGGAATTATTCAAGCATTACAAAATACTTCCACTCTGTGGACTATATATAATGGAACTTTTGTCTTATAGTAGAATAGTTCAATTCACGATCATCATACCAGATCGAAAAACAGTTTCCACTTACCTAACGTGCATTTAACTGTATCTCAAAATTCATGCGATATATTAGGACTCAGACTATACAATGCTCTTCCCGAACACATTAAATTGTTGGATAGCCTACATAACTTTAAAAAAAGAACAAAATTACTACTCCTCGACATCTGTCCCTATAACTTAAATGAGTTTTTTGACAACATTCGATGAACTCGAATTTCGTTTGTTCACAATTGTATATATTTTTTATGTTTTTAAGTCTCATACATATATTTGTTTTACCTGACTTGTCTGATCGCTTCATAGCTCAATGGATGAAATAAAGTTGAATTGAATTGAATTGAAGTTGAATTTTGCCAGCTACATACAGAGTAGGCCATTGAAAATGAAACAGCGGCTCTGTAGGTCGGCAGAACCCAGTTATATAAAAACGCCCGGACACGTCAAAAACATTTTCGAGGGGGACATCGTTCGCGATGAAATTCACTCGAAATACATTCCATCCCTCGGAGCTGTGACCGCCTCCCCTAAATTTTTAATTGGCAACATATGGCAAGTGATACCTCATTTGAAAGGTATTTTCCTTCTTAATATCAAACAACAAAAATAAATTAATTCTATTGATTCGTTTTCAATCAATAAAAACAATATCTGATAAAGCAACTGTCGCAATAATTATTATTGTCAGTGAATTAAATGTTCAAACTGTCTACCACCCATTGCCATACAATAGTACAAGTTCTGTGAGACCTCACATTTCGTATCATTTCCGGCGTTATTCGACGGCATTCTTCAATAATTCTACGTCGTAAATCTTCCAGAGATTCTGGTTTGGTTGCATAGATTTTGTTTTTCAAGTGACCACACAGGAAAAAGTCGGGTGGGGTTAAATCTGGAGATCAGGCTGACCACTCTATAGCGCATCTTCTTCCAATCCAACTTCCAGGAAACATTCTATCCAAAAACGCCCTAACAGGCTGTGCTTAATGTGGAGGTCGTCTTGTTGAAATTTCAAGTGGTCTTCATGGTAACGATTGTCATTTTCAATGATGTCTACTAATTGTGGATAAACAAATTGATTCAATAATTCCAAATAAGTTTCTCCTGTCAGGTTACAGTCGAGAAATACTGGTCCAATCAAACGGTTACCAAAAATACCGGCCCAGACATTGAGTTTTTGGGGAGTTTGAGTATGGACTTCGTGGAGAACATGTGGATTGGCGTCTGACCAATAACGACAATTATGACGATTCACAGTCGAATTCAAAAAGAATGTAGACTCATCAAAAAAGCAGATGTTGATAAGGAAATTCTCATCAGCATCTATTTTCGTAGTCATAATTTTACAAAATTCCTGTCGCCTATCAAAATCATCTTCATTGAATTGGTGTACCAAATGTATTTTGTAGGGGTGGAATTTATGATGTTTCAGGATACTGGTTCTACTGATATTGGTAACACTAGCCAATTTCCTTGTGCTCAATGTTGGGTCTGCATGAACTTGTCCTAAAAGTGCAACTTCAACAGGTTCATTTCTCACCGGAAATTCACGTTTTGGGTCTCGTTTCTTGTTGTCTACTGATCCAGTTTGACGAAATTTTTGCACTAATTCTAGAACGTATTTTCTAGCAACAAGTTTATCTGGATGCGTTTCATTGAACACATTAGCTGTACGGTTACCGCACTCATCATTCTTTAAAAAAATTGTTATTATTTCAACTCTTTCCGCGATCGTATACACCATTATTAATTGAGGAAAGATATTCAGCAGCTTTAATCAAGTAATTCACTCTAATGTCGTTCAATCAACGATCAGTTTGACTCTGATAGGCGTCCACAATTGCGATTTGGCGAAAAAAATTATCTCATACATGTTTTTGTTGTACGCGCATTGAAGTCGAATTCGAGAAAACTTCTTTTTATCGATTCTCAAGACCCTTAACATTTTTTCGATCAAGTAATCGAGGAGGAAATAAAAATTTTAAACGGAATTGCATGTTATTTGTTGGCCAACGGTTAGATCATTTAATTCCTTGACAATGATAATTATCTTTAAACAGTTGCATTGTTAGATCTTATTTTTATTTATTGAGTGAATAAAAAGTGATTTCCCAACTTCAAGGTCCTATATTTCGAAAACGAATCGATAGAATTAATTTATTTTTATTGTTTGATATTAAGAAGGAAAATACCTTTCAAAAGAGGTATCACTTGCCATATGTTGCCATTTAAAAATGTAGGGGTGTCGGTCACAGCTCCGAGGGATGGAATGTATTTCGGGTGAATTTCATTGCGAACGATGTCCCCCTCGAAAATGTTGTTGACGTGTCCGAGCGTTTTTATATAACTCGGTTCTGCCGACCTACAGAGCCGCTGTTTCGTTTTCAATGGCCCACTCTGTATTTTCAATGAAATGATTCAGCATTGAGTTCTGGGACATTCCAAAACCAAAAGATGGAGTTAATTTTTCAATAACAGATCCTTAATATATTTTTTCCTAATTTTTCACTATTCAAGTGGTCACAGTTTGCCATGAAAAAGTAATATTTGGTTATTTTTCGCAGTATCATTAAAATATTTTTGTGAATTTTGTAAAAAGTGAAGAAATTTTGAAAATTAAGCAATTTAATTACTGATGAAAAAGAGATAATCACATTGCCAGCTACAAATGACACCCTGTATAATCAATTCATTGAAGCTTTGGGATCTAGGGGTTTAAGGGTACTCTGAAACAGAATTTGATGTTAATTTTGTGATGAAAAAATCCCTAATATGTTCTCCCCATTTTTTCACTTGTCAATTGGTCATAGTTAGCAGTGGAAAAGGATATACGAATGTTTCATCAACATACAGGTAGGTGTTCCTGAGTACTATAATATGAGAAAAAAAAATGGTGGCTGCTCAAATTGGGACACACTGTAGTTAAAATCACTCCACCTTCGGTATCGTGATTTTATCATGATATTTGCTCTCTTCAATTACCAAAATAACCAAGTTTCGTTCAAAATAAAAGTTTATTCCATAAAATAAAAACCTCTTGTGGTACTACCCTCGAATATGTAAGCTGTTCGAATGCATTTCTACTGGCTCATATAACATTATGTAATGTGATTCAGAAAGCCAAGATTACAAATCGATTAACAACTAATATGTTTGTGAGTTCCAGGAATGAAATTGACAACAAAAAAAGTCACAGAAGTCGAATTCACACTGGAATTTAGTTGTGAGAAATTCGAATCGATTTTGTGTTTTGATGTTTCAACTGAAGATAATGCAATAGTTGTTGACTCCGTTAAACAATCTCATTTCTGTTGTAATCTGCTTTTATTATTGTTTATAGAAATGGTTTACTTCGAAATGTTCTTTATTAACAAAGGATATTTCAAGGTGAACAAGTTGGATAGTTCCGCTAGATGAAATGAATCAGAAATCGGAACGAGTATTCCAAGATCCCCAGAACAGGTAAATGTTTAGCCACGGTCAATATTTTTCATGTTGCACATATCACGACATCCATGGTTTTAGACCTAGACTGAGACAAGAGATTGGAAGAAAACATAAAATTATTCAATATATTGCAACGTATTGCAGCCAAAGATGCATATTGCGCTCTATTCATATATACAGGGTGTATTACGGTCATATTTTAACAAAAAAATGCTTGAGAACATAACCTAAACCCAACCATTTTTGAGTTGAAGAAAGAGTTGTGCTGACAGAAATTGCATGATTGTCACAGGCACCTCACGATGGCCTTGCAGTTAGTGACCTCTATTGTTATATTTTTGATTTTGATTTGGTTTTTAATGAAGAAAATAGTTGTGAGAGTAGAAAATAAATATCATTGAAAATATCACACCTCTACTTTTAAACCAATAAGTTCCCTTATTTTTGACTAGTTACCATGGCAACTAAAAAAATTTCCGGAAATTTTTTCGTGGCGCCACGATATTTAAGTGGAAATTTTTGAAAGTCGAAAAGGTAAACATATGATCTACAACCATTAAATATTGTAGATATACCTGTGAATAACGCAAAATTTCTATAAGAATTAACGTTATTATTTATTATTCGCTATAAAGTTTCATTAAACAGAAAACACAAATTTGTTTAATTATTGTGCATCAACAATTTATATTTCAAAAAACGTAGGATCTACAAACATAGTAAGATTCAAATGTTGCTTGAATTCTAACCCATCCTCTCTTCTTAATGGTGAATAGGAAGGTGACGAATTAATTAGATGTCTGTGCTTTAAGACATATATGTAATATTTTGAAACAATTTTGTTCAAATCTCTTTTACGCAAAAGGCCATATTTACTTGACATCTGCAGCAGACTTTCTTGGATTTTCGTAAACAAACCATTCGACTCCTGGATGCTTCCTGGATGCTTCCTGGACGCTTCCTGGATGCAATCTTCCATTAAATTCGTTAAATATATTAATTTTGGATGACATATTTGAACTTGACTCAACTCTTTGCAGTATTTACATAAATTGTACTTTTCACGAAAAATGAGAAATAAAACTTTCTATATTTTTATACCACTTCTATTTGTAACCAACGTTACTGCAGTTTCATCCTATATGGACATTATCAAACAATACAATTGTTGATTGTATAAAAACATACAAAGTTTAATTTTTCATTTTTCGTGATGGTTTCCTACCACGTAGTAACGGCTACATCTATCAATTTAATTGTACTTTTCAAAGCATTTCATTTTTCTCAAATTGTTTAACGTAAATGCTTACAAGAAATTTTTTACATAAGAATATCTTTGTTTGCTGGTTTGCTATACAACTCAATGTAATTTACCAATATAAACCTCATCTGTCAAAAGCATGGCCGCCCATATCACGGCCACCTACTGCAACAAACCATGTTAATATTATATTTTTCACATTAGAAGTGTTATGGATTACTTTAACAAAATATACGTTTCTACCACCTTTAGTAACTTAAAATTATGATAGACTGATCTGATGCCCATCTGAGTTTTAGCATTTGGTATAACTAAAGTTGGTAATATTTTTATTTAACGAAACATGGTGGACTTGACAAGCAGTGAAATTAATTTAAAATGTCAGATTGGATTAATAATTTTTTCCAAATTATGGTGTGAAATTTTCTTACCGAATACCACGCAAGCTTAAATTATTCCTGGAAATTTTCTTTCGGGCACGAATATTTTAAGAAAATTATAATTTCCGAAATATTCGTGCCCTCAAAAAAATTTCCGGAAATTATTTAAGCTCTTGTGATATTATAAGTGAAAATTTGTAGATTGATTTTGAATTGGATGAAAATTTTTGTCTATGAAAAAAGAAGTAAAAATTTTACACATAAATTTATTTTTCGTTCTATTTTAGATTTTGCCCAGCTCAATACTTACACCTTTTGCTTTATACTTTTACCTTTTTCTCTCGATTTCTGAAACTTAACTCAGTCATCATAGATCATGCAGTCTCTTTCTCAAGTTGGTTTCTTTGGGAGGGTTGCCAATATCAAAATTTGAAAATTTTATGATGATGATACCAAAGTAAATAAATTTCAATAATTCAAAATCAAATATGTGTTTTATTTTATAACAATTAAGCAAAATTCTCGAATTGAATATAAAATTTCAAATAAACTCTTATCTACTGCGATAAAAACCTTATTTACTAAAACCCCCTTTAAGTTGTGCTCAACACAGATTTAAAATAACCATAGAAATCACTTATCGAGCCTATGCTGGAAGTGTAACCACTGCCAAACAAGTATGCGACATCTGAACGTACCTACCAGCTATGATTATTTAAATTTTGAGGATATACTACTGATATAAAGTGAGAAATAAACGGAGAAGGAAACTGTAGTTCACAAACAATGAGCTTATGTTTTGAGGCATAAGATGTCCGGAGGACTGCTCATTGCTAATATCCTATACAATAGGAAAAGTTGGGTCGAAAATCCATCAGAAAACAACTACTTTCCTGGCTAATGCCACGACGAACATTGAATTACACCTGATGAAATTTCCGTGCAGAGTTCCTACAATGTTATCTCTGCAATTGCTTGGTTGCATGGGAATGTTCATCGAAACATTCGGACCACCTATACATCGATTTCGGGATGTTGCCCCTCATCAGTATAGGGTGGGTCTAGCAGTCAATAACTAATGAATGCAACGAATGAATCGATAACCAAATCCATTTCAACTTTTCCTATTGTATAGGATATTAGCAATGACATCTTATGCCTCGAGAAATAAACAGCTAAATGTTGCAAATGTTCATGATTATATACAATGAAAATGTTTATAGTTGAGTGTTCTAACATTCACTGAGTTTTGGTGCACGTTAAAATGTAAGTTTTGTTTCAAAGCTATTCTATTCGATTCAATGAACTAGAATTTGAGCACCTACTTCAAGGTGCTTAAATTCTACACCTTGTGTAATGGTTTGGAAAGGATATCTTTATAAATACCTTTGAAGTGAAACTCTTGAATATGTCACCAACGTATCAGCTTGGATTTGTGCTGTTTCTTCTTGCTGTGGTAGGTAGATTGTGCTTTTATCAGCTGCTTTTTGTTCATCCTTCTTCTGCTATGGCCTGTCTTTGGGTTTATTAAGTTTCTTTATTGTATTTTTCCAATTTTTATTAAAAGCCGGTAAAATTCAGTTTTTCTACTTTTTCAAAAATATAGCCCCTTGTAACTGCTAATAAACACACCAGGTTTCATGAGAATCGGCGAGAAGACTTTTTATTAAAACTTCGACACTCCGTCACTTGAAAAAAAAGCAAGTTAGGACATACGTTTATATGAACTTTTTTTCATAAAATATGAATTCACCTGCTTTCATTTGAGAATGAGGACATTTTGACTGAAGTATTTGTGCAAACTTATGATGTTTAATGAGTTCTGACAACTAGTATTTATTAAACAAAATTTTTCGATGGAGTCATGACCATCTCAGATGAAGTTGTTTTTTTTTAATATATGTGGTTTCAGAAGTGCAAATTATAACAAATTATACATCAATGAAATCAGAATGAGAATCACTAATTTTCTGTAAAAAATAACAATATGGCGCCCATAACAGAAAAAAAAGTTGATGATGAATGCCAGAAGACGAAACGTCGGATAGTAAATCTGAACATGAAAACGTGTAGCTGAAAAAAAGTATCAATAAAAATATACTTTTGGTTTTGAGCAATGTTGTCAAATAACGATAGAAAAAAATAAAAACGAAAATTCCGATTTTCAGTTTTTTCCCGATATTTCCGGAAATACTCGGAATTTTCCAAGTTTCAAAACAGTATTTTGTTAAGCACCACAATACGCAACTTTGGCCCAATTTAAGCTTCGACGTATCTCCTGTAGTTTAGGATATCCCAATGGTGGGGGTCGAATTTGAATTGCCCTGTATTTAGATCTGTATTTTTATGTTGTAGTATGTCAAATGTCATGTTTATACTTTTTTATACACTTTATTTATACTTCTGGCTCATCCAGATACCAAGTTGTACTTGTGGCCAATAAATTATTATCATTATTATCATTGTTATTTAAATATACTTCATATTTAATAAAGATGGTAGAATTAGCGAAGGTCTTATCTTCAATATTAGCTACGTAATAAGTTTTTTTTTGTATTTTCCCGTAAACGTTAGTTTTCAACTAACTGACGTAAGATGAAACATTTTATGGTCAGACCTACTAAGATTGGTCAGTGTCGTGCAATAAACCGTTAGGAACTGGAAGGAAATATATTCAGGAAATGCTTTAGATTCACTATCACGGTTTCCTATTTTGGTGTTTACGCATTTATGTGACTTGTTTTGTATTTTCATTGCGTTAACATTTTTCTTCGCCCTGATAAGGAAACCAAAACAATAACAACGGAATTTACGTCAGACTTTATCATTACAATGTATTATTTGCGATCCCTAGAATTAACCTTGCAATATTTAATTGCCAAATATGTTGATTATGGCATAATATGAGGAAACCAATATGAAGTGCCAAAGCTGATGTTTTCCACCTATTATTTACCAAATGCATTAATTTCAGATAAACCTGTTTTTAGAGGAATAAATTACTTGTTTGTTGTCGCTTACTCATGTAAAGTATATTTCAGATTGACTTCACGAGACTAGATCTCTCAAATAATCGAATATTGCATTTGAATAGATCACTAGTATTTTATTTAAAAAAATATGGTAACCAGACAACGTATTAATAATAATAATTAACTGCCTTTATTTATTTTATACTCAACCTATAATTATTACAATGAATTCTCGTCTAATTGATAAGATACATTCTTATACTGGAATAACAAGAAAACTAAAAGGAAATACACAAGAATAAAGAGGCTAATAAGTAGGTATACTTTTTTTTTAAACTATCAATAAAAATATCAAATATAAGATGGCGCTACCTACGCGATTCAATACACTCTCGAGAATATAGTGGCCGAATGATATCGCAGCCATCAGAATATATTCTCAGAATATTTTTTCAATCGTTTTTTTGAATAATCATTGGATTATTCAAAGTCAAATTCCATAAAAGTGAAATAATCAAGGCGTGTTATCAATCGCGTCGGCTGCTCCATCTCTTGACGACATAAAATAGATCGAGTTTATAAATATATTATGGGCATTCACGTTTTGATATATTTGCAATGCTTGAAATGTAAATATATTGTGTTTGGTAGAAAATGAATATATCGGAAAGCGAAATAAAAAATGTTGCTCCAACTAATAAATATATTGACAAAAGACTTTATATATTTGCAAAAACACTTTTTACCCAATCGGCGCCTCGTAATAACTAACCAAACTAACCAAACCAAACATTTGGTATTATTATATTCAGAAAGGTTGTTCGTTGGGGAAAATATTAGTTATTCACTATAAGAAGAATATGATATAAGAAGCGAAACAGTCAGAGAGCAGATAAATCATGAAAAACTCACAAATTGGCGAGCAATGAGCTTTAGAAAAATGTGGTAAGAATTCAAGACGTTTAAACATACTATAATAACTTTATTCAAAAACTCAATAAATATATTGAAAAATCGACTAGAATCAGAATAGTAAAAAAATTGCAAAATAAAACCAAGGATAATTTGAAGCTTATTTACTACCATTCATAAAATAGACTCGTTAAAAAAACAATTATTGAAAATTATTTTATTGCACTTGAACAGGATTACAAACGATAAAGAAATAATCTCAAAGCACTAATAAAATGAAGAAGAATGATTTTTACCAAAGAAAATTGAGTGAAGCAGTTGGGTACTCTAAGAAAACTTGGGCTCCCATCAATGAAATCTCATACACCAAAACAATTTCACATGTTTCTCAGACTGACATTATCCATGGAAATGGAATCTCAATCTCAAATCAAAAAGCAAATCTTTTCTAATTTAGAGACTGAGATATAAAAACACTAAAAAATCAATAAACGGAATATTGAATTTTAAATTACAAACACACCAAAAAAAGAGATATCGAAATACAGGGTTTTTCATAATAAATGCGCAGGACTTCCGGATGTGATAGCTCGTTCAAAAATATGAAAAAAAGTTTCTATTAACTTACCCTCTAAAATTCAACATTTTCGAGATACAGGGCGTTGAAATTTAAAAAAAAATTATAGTTTTTTGCGAATATCTCTGGAACCGTTTATCGCAAAAGAAACAGAAATAAGCTATGTTTTGTGCAGATTTTTTATTTTTTAAAATTCATAATTGGTGAAGATTTTGAAGGGGTAGTGGGTGTTTTTTTCACTTACTTCTACGCCACTGGAAGAAGTATGATTTACTTGAAGCGCCAATGTTTTCCACACAAAAAAGGTACTCTTGGTCATAAGCTCTAAAGTTGACCGTTTTCAAGAAATATCAACTTTCGTGTTGAAAAACATGGTACATTTTTTTAAATAATTTTTTTTCTAATCATACAATATTTATTTAAACGTTAAAACAAGTAATAAAACCAAACGTTGACTTCTTAATTGCAAAATAAAAAAAAAACAATAACAATCATACTCAGTTGAATTGTTGGAAATGTCCGCCGTTAGCTTCAATGCACGCAGCAATTTTTCGAGGAAAAAACATTATTTAAACAACATGAAAGTTGATTTTTCTTGAAAACGGTCATTTTTAGAGCTTATGACCAAGAATACCTTTTTTGTGTAGAAAACATTGGCGGTTCATATAGAAGGCTCAAAACTTTTTTCCAGTGGCGTAGAAGTTGGAGAAAAAAACACACACTACCCCTTCAAAATCTTCACCAATTATGAATTTTAAAAAATAAAAAATCCGCACAAAACATAGCTTATTATGAGTAAAAAATGCCTACGAAATCTGTTATCTGTGCGATAAACGGTTCCAGAGATATTCGCAAAAAACGATTATTTTTTTTTAAATTCAACACCCTGTATCTCGAAAATGGTGCATTTTAGAGGGTAATTTAATAAAAACTTTTTTTCATATATTTGGACGAGCTATCACATCCTGAAGTCCTGTGCATTTATTATGAAACACCCTGTATTGTAAAATAACAATTTTAATGTGCTTAACATCTTCTTCAAAAAACGATTTCATTCTTTCAAATCTTGAACTGTGAACGAAATATCGATTTTTATTTCATAGAAACACCAAAAACTCAAAGACAGATTTTCAAATTTCACAAGTCATCTTTTTTGATTGCCCTTAAAAAGCAAATACTCCAAGAAATATTTCAAAAAACGAAAGAAATTGACAAAAAACGTCAAAAACTCGAAAACGAAATGAGACATCAAAAATATGTACATGAACATCCTTATTTTCCTCAAATAAATCTACAAAAAGTTTTTATGACATTTTTCTTGGAAAACAAACTGAATATTAAATTTTCTTTAATAAAAAACGGTAAGTATAATTTTTTTTTTCTAAAAACATCAAATTCTCAAAAACGGCTGCAGATTTTGAAATTTGGTATGAATCCATTTTTGATCGCCTTCTGAAAAGTTAAAAAAAAGTGGAAATGAATTTCTCCCGTTAAATCAATAGTCAGGTAAATATTTCAAAAAACGTAGTGACTTGAAAAATGTTCATAATTTTATTCTAAAAACGTCAAAATCTCCAAAATAGCTGCAGATTTCAATAGTTTCCATGATCCCTTTTTTGATCGCCTTCTTAAAATCTACACGAATTTCTTGTGTAATATTAATAGTCCGGAAAATATTTGATGAAACAAAAAAATTAT
Source organism: Chrysolina oricalcia (assembly GCA_944452925.2). Taxonomy (NCBI): domain Eukaryota; kingdom Metazoa; phylum Arthropoda; class Insecta; order Coleoptera; family Chrysomelidae; genus Chrysolina; species Chrysolina oricalcia. Next base: position 63,636,020 of record OX101812.2, read on the forward strand.
GGACTTGCCCATTTTTTCCTAAAATCATCAAAATCTCAAAAACAGCGGCAGATTTTGAAATTTTTCATGGAACCTTTTTTGATCGCCTTACAAAAATCTTTTTAATTACTTCTTTTCTAATTTAGGGCAAAAGCAATCGAAAAAATAAATGTACCCCCGCACTTTTTGAATGATGTTTCTATACATCATTTTTGAAACCCCCAAGATTGTCACAACATTTATAAAAGCTATCCACAACACATTCTGATTCCACTGCAACACATTATAAATCTCTGCTTCATCAATCAGAAAATGCCTATGCAATCAGAAGAATCCGTTGATACCCCACCCCGCTTTTCAAATCTGGAAAACTCAATTTATCGACAAATTATCATCCCATCTCGGTTATAAATAACTTTGCAAAAATATTCGAACAAGACCCGATTTATTAACTTTCTGGACAAACATCATATAATAACCAGCAACCAAGATGGATTTTTGCAAAATTATAACATGGGTGATACCATCATGAGCTTTGTTGGGGAAACAGTAAAAGCCTTGAACAAATCAGATAAGTGTTTCTTGATTTCTTGATTTGGCCAAGAGATTTGAAGCTTTTCTCTTAACAAATTATTATTAAAATTAAATCGTAAGGTATTTTTGAGAATCATCTAAGAAACAGGACACAAAGAATAAAGATAGGAGCTGAGCACCGAATCAATAGTTCAGACAGCAGTGCCACAAGGTACAATATTGGGACCCATACTGTTCGTACTAGATAAAAACAGAATTTCAAAAATCAATAATTTTGATGGGCAAATAATCCGCTATGCTGGACGATACAGCAATAACGTTTATATAAATATAAAAATCTGCTTGAATCATAACCTATTAAGCCTAAACGTTACGAAAACGAAATATATCACATTTTCACCTACAATGAGCGACCAACCCAAAATAAATGTTCAGCTACACTCCCCTAAATATGAAAATTTCGTTGAGTGTAGCTGTCCCAAATTGTAAAATGTTGTAGGTCTCAAATACTTTGGTGGTGATTGATCAGCAAGTCATGAGCTTCGACAACATTACAAATGTGATAAAACGACTCAGTGATCAGATTCACAAATTCTTCGTACTGATAGATATTCTTTCAAGAATAAAGTTAATTACGTTAAACAAATTATTGGTTGAATCCACTTCAAGATGCTGTATAACAATTTGGGGAGGTGCTTTCGCAAGCATGTTGCAAAATCTACAAACATCTCAGAACAATTCACTAAATATATTGTTTCATAAGGAAAAACTCATCTCCACAAAAATACTTTACCAAGATATGGTTTGTTCTAAGTGAGACAAATATATATCTAATAATCAATATCTCCTGCGAATGCATTCAAATAATGAACATTTTAATGAGGCAATCGAAACTCCACATCGGAGGCCCTTCTACCAGGAGGACCAAGACTCTGCTCACACTGAGCAGAAAGGAAATCAGATTAGTGACAGGGCTCCTGACGGGACACTGCCACCTCAACAGCCACCTCAACAGACACCTCAACATTTTAGGTTTCACGGATGATACCGAATGCAGGTGGTGCTTGGAAGATGAGGAGTCAGCCACTCACATCCTCACGGAATGCCCGGCAGTGGCAGCAATACGGGAAGCACACCTCGGGAGCATCGTACTGAACCCGGAGAGTGTGAGGGTGGTATCGGTCAGAAGGCTGGCCTCTTTCGCTCGCGAGATAGGCTACCTTCAAAACTGAACCATCTTCCAGCAGTAGTGGGTGCATAACGGGCCCGATTGAGAGGCCTACATGCTTATGGCTTCGTCCGCCCACATACCTTGTTGTGTCTATCTATCTATGAACATTTTTCAAAGAATCCTCTCAATTCTAGATCAGCAACCAGTCTCAACGTCGGAGTCAATCATTTCAAAAAATCTCTCGCACAAAACTCTTTCCTTTATTTTGGACCAACACTATTCTAGCTGACATTCAAATGATCCTCAACAAAACGTAAATTTATTTGTAAAATAAATTAATTTGTTCCCAACAATACCGAACAATTAATTTTTTTCTGGAAAATCACTCAAACGACCCATTTTCAAACATGTATTCATACTCATTGAGTAAACATGAACTATCGTTCCTCCTTGATCAATATTTTCATTATCCATATAATGATCTCTGTTGACCTCTATTCCCCTTCTGTATTCATATACTACAATTGTCTGTTTTGTTATTTGTTATTTATTTTTAATGTCTAAAATGGCATAGTACAATATTCGAATGATGAATATAACAGAACTTTTTTTCTGATCAGTTAATCAATAACATAGGTGTTCCCCAAGGATCAGTTTTATGGCCGATCCTCTTTATTCTCTATATCAATGAGTTGCCATTTGTTTTGCAAAAGTCATTCACTTGTTTGTATGCTGATGATTCTTCCCACCTATTTAAATCAACAGATTTGCTTGAATTGCAACAAAATATCAATTCTGATTTTGATAGCTTGCAAAATTGGTTCAGTGAAAACTCATTATTTTTAAATGCCTCCAAAAAGAAAGCAGTAGCTTTTCATACTGCCCAAAACACTGACACGGTAGATATTGATATTGGAATATCGGGAAACAGAACCAATCCTTCCATGATCATAATACTCGCATCATAAATGATTTTCACGTACCAAAAAACCAAGGAACAATATAAACAATATAAACTTATCACAAAACAATTACTTTTTGGGATTAGCCCTTATACAATCTCATTTGATTGTTTCAATACTTTTTTTTATTTATGAATATGTTTTTTATACATTTGTATTTTTTTTATCTGAATTTGATATGTACTGACTTTTTTGCGCTTTTCATAGTGGATTAATAAATAATTTAAATTGAATGGAATTGGTGCCTGAGCCGTCCCTTTTAGATAAAACTTTATTTCAACTGTACAATGCCAGAACTTAAAAATATTTGTTTTCAATTGATTCGATTTGAATTATTAATAATTTGTATATCTTTCCCTACAGTATTAAATCAGAAAAATTAGTCAATCATTGACAATAATTTAATATTCTCTAAATCGTAGTTGCGTAAAAACCCAATGCAATTTATATGCACAACAATTTGAAAACTGCGAACAATATTATTCCTGAACGGAACAATCATTCCCATGCTCGCATTTCATTCTAATCAAAGAATAAAGCAACTCGTCACTCATAAAGACCTAGAGGTAAGTATAAATATATTTCATCACATGTCGACAAAATTATTCAACAAAAAAGAAAAATGAACGGATTGTTGGCAGAGTGTACACTTGAAGTAATTTAGTTTATATTTTTGGTTCGATATTTTGGGATATAATAATGCAATAGTGTTGTCAATGACGTCAATGCAGACGTCATTGCTACTGAAACAGAAGCGCGCAGATTTATGGTGACCTAAATGTTGACATCTTCCTGGAACATTATTACTATGTTACATGACGAGCTGAAGGAAAAACACGAGGTTTATACTAACATCAGATGTTATCCAATGACGATATTGAAAGAGTTATTTTGAAACTATCTGAAATAATTAATTCAATTTTTAATCCAAAATCTGTTATATTGAAACTTCTATAACTGACAACACTGGCACTGGCGCACCAAAAAATTCTGAAGTAGAGGCTTATGCTCTAAGATCGAATAAGAAAGCAGCTATTCATTCAATTACATTTTCTTCAATTTAGATAATTGTTTATGAAACAAATATATGAATATAAATGAACGTAAAATTAAAATTAGTGAATTTAAATGAAAATAAAACAAATGAGTAGAAGAGCCAATTGCCACCCAACAGAAAAGGAATGAATGAATTCATTTAAAAGTTAATTTAATAATTTTATTTAATGAGGATTTTCGATATTTTTTCTTACACCAGAAGTCGCAACGTAGGCGTCTGGTCTAAATAACTATCAAATTCTACTGAATGTTATGTCAGTTTTATAATATAAATATGGATTGCGGGAAAAGAAAAATAGCTGAACTAAAGATTGAGCTCAAACGCAGAGGTGCAAAAGTCACTGGTACCAAGGAAAAACTTATTGAAAGGTGACTTATGCGACCATATTTGTTTTGGGTTCTTTAACGTCGGGTATCTATATCATCGATACAGGGTCGGTCCATAAACAACATCACAGTGATAGAAGTGTGAGAGAACAAGCGGGACATTTAGCATTTTTTTGGTAGATGAATCAAAGTTTCTTTGCGTGAATATTAGCTTGAAGGATCAGCAATTATTTCCTAATTTGATTGAAACGTGATGTTTAAATCTCGAATTCGAGTCAATGATCGAACCCAAATTTTTGAATTCTGTCTTGAACGAAATTTCTTCGTCAGCCATTTTCAAAATCATATTATTCTGAATATAATCTCTCACGTTGTCTTTGCAAAACAGTAAAGCAGCAGATTTTTTGGGGTTGAATTTCAGAGAATCATCTCATTTAATATTGTTTCAGATCGGAATTAATATTTATGCAATCGATTCATTAAAATTTTGATAATTGAAAGAAAAGTATAACTGGATATCATCTGCGTGGAAATGATGTTTGCACCACTGACTGTAGAGAACTAGAGAAATTAGCAGTGCACAATGTATATGATAACAGACCTAGAATGCTTCCTTGGGGCACTCCTGATTTTACTTCTGGCGGAGTAAAAGACTGGTTATCTATTTCAATAGTTTCAATTCTATTTTCTAAATATGAATACAATATAGTACGTGCTGCGTCGCCAAAACCTAGAAAGTGTAACAAGGCTAACAAGGAAACTGTGGCCCGTATATAATTCAGGATTTGGAAGCTTCAGATAACTTGCAATCTCCGATGGCATTTTTCCGAAGGTGTTTATTCCGATACGCTTACATCGTACATTGCAAGTTCCTTTCTTATATTTCAAGAAAAATCGCTTGTGTGGGGTTTCAGGTCTTCTTAAACTCACATACTTTCGACCAAAATGAGCAATTTTCCATTTTCAGCTTCCTCAGAAATCGCAAATCTTCTGAAAGAGTGATTTTTTGTATCTGGGATATTCATCAATAAAATATTTCCTTTGTCATCAATTTGATCTAAAGACATCTTTGTTAATTCTTCTCGCCTACATGTACCGCCAAACCAAAAATCGTAGCGACTTTTATATGAAGATAAATTTTGTTAGGTGCTTCATTTCTAAACTTAAAAAATTCTTCTTTTAAGAAAATATTTTAGCCTTTTTTGGTCTAAATCCAATGTTTCGGTTTTTTATACAATATGCCGTGACCTTGAAAAACTTGCTCAAATCGACGTCTTTTTTAAGTTTAATTACAATTTATATAACATTGAGTACCTGTACCAAAGAGTGTTTGGCTTGCATATTTTGGAAATTTCAGCGAAATAAGCCAAAAAAATGTCTTCTTTAAAAGTTTTAATTCCCTCATTCTGGCACTAGTTCTCAAACAAAATATACTCCTTGTCATACCTATGACGGGATTTTGATGGTAGTAGATCCAAGTTTGCAGTTCTAGCCGCTTCCAAAACTGACTCTGGCAAATCTTCGTTTGAAGAATACATGAAAAATTATCTTACTAGAAAAAGTTGCGACGGTAAAATTGGTTCATATTCAAATGTCAGTATAGTCTCTAAAAACTTAACGAATTCACTTCTCCGCACTAGTGAGGAAAAACTTTTTTCCGCAAAAGTGACTCTTTCAACACTAAAATGAGTGCGGAAAAGTGGACTTTTCCGCACGCTAGTTGAAAAAGGTTTTTCAATATTGTCTTGAAGATCGAATGATTATATGTACCTGATTAATTGGAAATAATGTCAGAATCCTTTAATTATTTTCTTCCAGTACCAATGCTATTGCCAATTACTATGCTCTCATCCAAAATTATCTATTTTCCTTTACCCTTTTTTCACCTTTTCTTCCATTCTGTCTCTTGATTTAATAAAAAAATAATAAAAAATCTAAAAATGTAAAATATCAGTTTTCGAATAATGAAAGAATTCTATACCACAAAAAGAATATCCAACGTTATGATGTTTCGGAATGTTTTTCCAATACGTTTCTAAAAGAATTCACGATGTTTCTGACGAATACCAGAAGTTCATAACAATATGTAGAGTCCTGACCTGGCTATCTTCAAATTGACTAGAGGTAATTTAACAATCATCGAGGAATCATTTCCGTGAAATAGAGATAAACATTGATTGAAAAAAGAGGTAATCAATTTTCAATGGTGAAATGAAAAACGACGGATACAAAATTGGAATATCAGAATCCATTTAAACCGCAAGGTGAAAATTGTCACGATATTACTTCTTTGAAAGAGATAATACTGAAACGTAATAGATTTCCTGAAAACATAAATTCTCTAATTCTCTAATATCATGTCTTACACCAGAATATATAAATATATATTTATGTTGTTAGAAAACATTATTATGTAAGAAAAGATTCAATCTTTTCTGACCCACGCACAGCTGGCTTTTCAGTGGGTTTTACTATATTCAATGCTAGTGTTACCTTGATTTTATTTTGTATTTGGTCACAATTTAACCGCTGTAATAACATTGATCACCTGTAAGTTTGAACTCTTTGCTTTTCAGACAATAATTGCTTTTTTTAATTTGATGAGAATCCATGTATCAATAATGCAAGTATGGTGAGTAACTATTTGAAAGCACATTATAATGCTTGAGGCTGTGGAGTGATTGCCATTTTCGATAACATATTGGGTTTTACTAAAAAAAATCAAGGTCAAGTGATGTCGACATTACGACCTACTTTGGCCCAGCAAGTTTTTGGGCCAATCCCTGAAGAAAATGAGAAGTAATGTGTCCAAGGATCTCACATCAACTGATGAAGATAGTGACAAGTATAGTCTCGTGTCATCAGGTCACAGCTACATGGTTATTACAAGTGATGAGGAACAGGAACTGGATATGGTTGTTGATAAATACTGTTCCGGTTCAATCAAGTTCAAGCAAATTAAGCAGTCCGACGAAAACTGGAAGAAAAATCTGCAAAAAGGAAATTTTCTTATCATTCATTGGTGCAGTTGTCGAATGCATGGAGCAAACTAAGTAGTTTTGAAAGTGGCTTAAAGAAAAAGACTCGTTCTTTTATGAATCGAACGAAATTGAAAGACTTATGGAACACCAAAAACTAGTCAAAAGAGGCCTTTTCATTGTCAATAGATTGTAATGCTCAATTTTCTGAATAGTTCGCAAGTTTCGATATTTGTAACTTTTTTGTACATTGAAATATTAGGTTTTTCGTTCAGAAATGAAACATCTTCCAAACCCTAGTTCTTCTTTGGACTCTAGCTCGCTATACAGCACTTAAAAGTATATAAAAGTATATTGGGCCAAAGTTACCCTATAATAAAGGTAACAAAATGAAGAAAAAAAATGTGTTTGGTAGCCGACGTAAAATAAATGCAAAATCTCTTTATTGACGATACTTTTTATAAGAACAGTTACTTTTTCCTGATTTGTTTTCGTACAACTTAACCTGAAAATGTCTCAGTTATTATACTAGAAAATTAATATATTCAGTCTGAATATTTTGAAAAGTATAGTACCACAAAACATATATTCTCATTTTGCGCTACATTGCTTCAAAATGGGTGAAAAATTCTAGCAAACATGAAAACGGCCGAGCCCGCGTAAGTGGTCGAGTAGTAGCAGTGGCCGGGAAGTGTATTATCACGTAACTTGTTCCCACTGGAATAAAATTCTGAAAATTTGGAATAGGGAATATGCAAGTGATTTAAATTTACTTGATTTTTTTACCTCATATACTTTATTGTCTTGAAATTACACCTAACCCATCAGTTTATCATTTAGTTTGTATTTAACTCCATAAAACTTTAATCAAAAAGTGCATAATAAGCGCGAGGAATTCAAATTTGCGAAACGCATCACCATTGGTCGAAACGAAGAATGACGTAACATGGCACGTTATGAAATTTATCTGTGTTAATATTCATACTGTGCTAGTCGTCTTTCATAGAAAATTTGTTTTTATTTATATATTTGTAGTTTTCCATTACATAGTGCGATTTTGGTCTAGTGACAATTGTAAATTATCAAGAGCCAATAACTAAAGTGGTTTTGTCAAAGTACAATCCGACAATACCTGAACTGATAAGTAGTAATAGTTTATTAAATGATAGTTTTTCTTTTGTAATTTAGGTGAGGCAGGTATATACAAAACATGTATGCATACAAAACTTACTTCTGATCAATTCACTTCATGTTAACTATCGAAATACAATGTACTCACATTGAAATGATCTTCACAACAATGTGTGATATTGGAGATACTTCGCCTCTTCTCATAACCTTACACCATTGTTTACGTATATTCGCATCTCTTGGAACATAAAAAAATACTTTACTTGGTGTACTTATAATTGTGTTTTGGCATTCCGGTACTAGACAATACCTACAAAATGTTTTTTTAGCATTTTCCATTATCGTAATAGCGATTAAAACTGCAAATCCCTAACCTAATTAATAACTGTCAATAGTGTCAAAGGCCATAACTATAGAAAGGCTTGTTCATTGAAGACTGCTCTGGTTGATCGAGATCACTTTCACATATGTTCATCTCTCTCTAACACTTGTACTGCATTTGTCTTACTCTTTCATAAAATATCAACTTCAAGCAAGTAGAGCAATCAGAGTACGTCTCAACGAACGACACTGAAGAAGAACAATGATCGCGCCATGTGACGTCATCCACAGCGCGCGAAAATGGAGGCGTTCAAATAGGTCAAATTCAATCGGTATTTTATATATTATTTTAAAAATTAATTCCAAGACTTTCAACCTTATTTACATTTTTTACTATGTTGTAATGAAGTAAAAAATGTATTAAACAAATTAAACAAAATTATGCATATTCCCTATTGCTATCCTCTCTCCAATTTCTGATAGATTTTCGGTTGTACCATTTACACTTCTGCTGACTTACAATTTGTCAATTTTAGGTCTTGTGATTTGTGGATTGGGTGATTTCAATTCTTATGACTTTCAATTACATCGCTTTGCAGACTTTCGATATTCTGTTAAGATATTATTTAATTTTTCAAAAATATTGATTTTGTGATTTGCAGGATTGATAGAATAAGTCATTACATTTTCGTTTGTTCCCTTTTGAAGGTATCACAGTTCGAAATTCTTATAATTTTCAATTCTTCGATTTCCGGTTCTCTCATATTTAATCATTTCCAATCCTGAGAAAATTTGTTTTTCATGAAATTTGGTTGTTGTGATATAATAGTTTCACGAAATAATCTTTCGATTCTTTTCCATTCCTTTTATCATACTTTGCTTTAATAATACAGTATTCGCATACTTCAAAAATGTTTCAATTCCAACATAGCCATTTTCAAATATTATGGTGTATAGAAATGCTTAAAACACATTTTTACTCACCTACTGCAGTATAGGAAAAGAAACCGTGTTTCCATTGGCCCAAATAAACAGCTCTCTCGTTGGTAGTGAAAAGGCCAGGAAGCCATTTAGCAATACTTGGGTTAACTGAAAGAAGTTGTCCTGAAAAATGTCTGCGGTGGGTAGGCTTCCACTCTGTTGGCAAATGAAATCTGGAAATGAAAAATTATTATAGTATATTTCCTGACAAGTACACATATTCAAGCGGAAATTCACGCCATAGCAAGATGCATTCATTTCAACCTCGACAGGAACTACCGGAACAAGGAAATTGCAATCCTCTCCGACAGTCAAGCAGCCATCAAAGCGTTGAGCTCATATAACATCAACTCGAAGATGGTCTGGGAATGCCTAGAAAAACTTATTGATCTAGGCAGGAACAACAAGGTGATCCTCCTCTGGGTGCCTGGGCACGTCGGAGTAGAGGGCAATGAACAAGCAGACACCCTGGCACGAAAAGGGGCATCAACGCCACTGATCGGGCCAGAACCATTCTGCGGACTTGGAAAATCTTACTTCCAAGAAGAACTCAATAAAACTGAAGAAGCAATGAGAGCAACATACTGGCAAAGACTTCCAGGGCTAAGGCAGGCCAAAGATCTCCTCGGCAATTTCAACCGAGCAAGATCGAAAACACTGATTAACCTCAGCAAAATTAGTCTAAAGACAATCACAGGATTTCTAACGGGGCATTGCAGACTCAAAGAACACCTAAGGAAGCTAGGCTTAGAGGAGGACAACACCTGCAGATTCTGTGGGGAACATCCAGAAACACCTCACCACATATTGATGGAGTGTTATGCTATACACCACAAAAGATTAAATATACTGGGATCACACCAGCTGACTGTGGAAGAAATGCCACAAATGGACCCCCTCAAAATCCTAAAATTCCTGAAGGAATTGAGGCTTGAGGGACTGCTGTAAACGAGAACACCTTGAGATAGCAGAAGAAGATGGGGCACAATAGATCTAACTAGGTCGCAGCGCAGCAGTCACCATCCATACCTAACAATACAAACAATACAATACACATATTCAAGAGAAAGTGGTAAAAGAAAATGAGGGGTGAAATAGAGATATGGTCAACAAATATTACATAAAAAAAGAAAAAAAAAAGGGGATATTTTTTTATTGAATTTTTAAGAATTGTCTATTACTAGAAAAGATTTTGGTATCATTTGGGGTATTGATTTAGCTCCAAACGAAAGTTATAACGGGTACCTTAGGATCGTAAAAAATTCTGGTTGCCATCTGTGGTACCTAATAGAAATAGCAGCTAATCCAAGATGGCAGATGTTGACTTTTATTGAAACTGTCATATCTCTAAAAGTAACTGTTCAATTCAAATTTTCTTTCACTCAAATGATAGCTGATATATTACATCATATTTGAGAAAGGTAGGTAGTATGTTTTTTCGATATTGAGGGATTATAGAAATTTGTATTTCAATCACTTGCGAATTTCTGTAAAACCCGATTAAGCATTTTGATCCTGTTCACGTGTCAGTAGTATAATTAGGGGAGTAACGTATCATCATCATATCCCAGAATGGCACCGTTCGACACAATAGAAAACAAATTATTAACATATATTAAATGGTATTGGACTAAGGACCCTACCTTGAGGTTCTTGAGTCGCAAATTCATCGACAGATCAATTTATTTCTATTTGAAAGTTGGCCAAAGTAGCCCGTATTTACGGTAGCATATATGTTGAGTTTGTTTTTTTTACAACGCTGCTTCTATGTTCGGCTAGGCGCTTTTTGATGGTTGTACCACTTCGACCAAGAGAAAACTTGGGACAACTACCACAGGTTAATTTATACTCTACAGAATTCTTTTTTTAGACAGTATGGAGATTAATAAATGGAAATATTCTCAGAACCTTCTCATTGACCAACTAGAATTGAACAATTCACCACTACTCAATATGTCGTCCTGGAAAGGTTAGATTAAATATAATCTGTAATATATTGTTAATTATAGGAAGTGTATTGCGAGTCAGGTACGAGGGCTGTTTGGTAACTCCGTGACTATTTGAATAAAGAAAAAAAAAATTGGCAAATAAGCGTTTTATTTTTCAACATAATCTCCTTTTATATCAATACATTTAGTCCAGCGTTTTTCAAGGTTTTTTATTCCTTCCAAATAATAGGTTTTCTCAAGGCCCTCAAAATATGCGTTTGTTTCGGTTATAACCTCTTCATTCGACCCAAATCTCTTACCACCCAGCCATTTCTTCAGGTTTGGGAAAAGAAAATAGTCGCAAGGGGCTAAATCTGGAGAATATGCTGGATGGGGTAGTAGTTCGTAGCCCAATTTATGAATTTTTGCCATAGTGACTACACACGTGTGCACTCGTGCATTGTCTTGATGAAGCAGCACTTTTTTTTTCGCTAAATGTGGTCGTTTTTGCCTCAAATCAATATCGAATCTGTCTAAAAGCTCTGAATAATATTCGCCGTTGATCGTTCTACCCTTCTCTAAGTAATCTATATGAATGACACCGCGTGCATCCCAAAAAACTGTGGCCATAACCTTGTTGGCTGACAGACGCACCTTAGCCTTCTTTGGTGCACGTTCACCAGTTGACACCCACTGTTTTGATTGTTCCTTGGTCTCTGGGGTATTGTGATGGATCCATGTTTCGTCTACGGTTATATAACGGCGTAAAAACTCGCCCGGATTGCGATTGAACTTTGCCAAACACTCCTTTGAAGTGGTCACACGGTTGCGCTTGTGGTCGAGTGTGAGCAATCGCGGCACCCATCTCGCGGATAGCTTCTTCATGTCCAAATATTCATGTAAAATGTGATGTACTCGCTCAGTTGAGATGCCTACAGCCTCAGCTACCTCACGTACTTTTATTCTCCGATCGTCCAATATCATTCCATGGATTTTATCGACGATTTCTGGCGTGATGACCTCTTTTGGGCGACCTGAACGTACGGCGTCACTTGTGCTGGTACGACCACAACGGAACTCAGTAAACCACTTCTTAACCATTGAAATTGATGGTGCAGAGTTCCCATAGTATTTATCAAGTCTTTCCTTGGTTTCAGTTATGGTTTTTTTACGCAAAAAATAATGCTTAATCAACACACGAAATTCACTTTTTTCCATTTTTGTTAAAATTCACGAGGTTGTCTGCTTCTAATTGCTGTCAAACACAAACCAAATGTCGCAGCTTGCTCAAAATTTGACAGTAGTCTATTGAAAGATGGTGGTTGACAGCAGCAGTGTTGCATTTAAAGTTACTGCGCGGGAAATTTAAAAAGTCACGGACTTACCAAACAAGCCTCGTATACAACTGAACCCTAATCAATTTACGATTTTAAGTAAATATTTCTATACGGCTTGGGATTCCACACAACCAGATCAGAAAAATATCACACAGTTGACCGCCAGATTGATCGCAGAAGAAACAATATTAAAAAATCATGAAGTTGAAGGAGTTATAGCATACAAATCCAGAGAAAACCAATATGTTAAAAACAGAAAAGGTGTTCGCTACAATAAGAAAATTGAATATGAAAAGAAGTGTTTCCAATGTGGTAAATTGGACCATTATGCTAAAAATTGTCCAAATAATAAAACTGGAAGACCTCAGTACCCACCATGTGAATTATGCAAGAAAACAAATCATTTGGAGAGGAATTGTTCTTTCCGTAAATATGCAATACATGAACAGAATGAAGTTGCTTTTCTGTCTAACGAGGAAGTTGAGGAAACCAATCATTTCATTGTAGATTCTGGGTGTTCGTCTCATATGTGCAATAATAAAAACCTATTCGGACACTTCGGAGAGCAAATTCAGAACTTATGGTTGATAAAAAAGATCATTCTATTGAAGCTGAAGGCAGAGGAAATACTGAAACAAGCTCTTGTACATTGAGGAATGTTCATTATGTTCCTGATTTAAGTAAAAATTCACTATCGGTCAATGCCATAACAGAAAACCATTGGTGAAGGAATTTTTCAAAATGATAAGGTATTTTAGGGAAGTATTCAAGGGAACACAGCAAAGATGTAATTTTGATTATCTTCTCCACTTGAAGAAGCTGTTGTACAGCGAAACAATGTTCGTGGTTTTCTAAACCTCTTTAGTAAAAATCATTTCAGTTATAGTTTTATAATAGATATTGGTTGTGTTTAGTCTATGAGACTGCGACCAACAAACATAAAAATACCCGATACTCTGAAATCACTGTGGAATATTTCTATTTTATTTTAGATCTCATGAGATTATTCTGAAAACTCAGACATGTCTCTTTTATTTCGGGAAACTATTCATAACATATTACGTACTCGTCCAAATATTAACTACCCACTCCTACTGTTTAGTCTACCACTAACATAATAATACTATTCAAACAAAATTCAAAAAGCATCCATTTCATATTCCACATGTCGAAATCAGCATAGTCATGTGCGATACTACAATTTCTGGAATGTTCCTGAATCATTTTTAGATATTATGTACCTATGCCAAATCGTCTGGTAATGGGGATCTTTTTTGGCGCATTCAAAGAGAATCGTCTCAGATTCGAACAATTTATTATTTGTGAAAAACTCATAAAGTGATGCCAAGTTTATTAAATTTACCATGAGAAAACAAGTGTGTGGTTCAGTCTGGCTTATTATAGATTTTCATGGGATGTCAGTATCAGTGATCGACCGATTTCGTTTTTGATGCGAACTTGTTAAAATAATTTGTTTGAGAGGGAAGAAATAGGCATGGAAGGGATTGTGTCATCAATTAAATTTAAATAATAAAATTAGTACAATGTAAATATAGATATACAAATAAATGTCGGCAGAAGACGTCTGCTGGCAACATCTCCATTTGAATTCTTCTATCTTCCTGCTGCATCTTCCATCTTTGATTGGCTCATTTTCGGTTCCTTCTATTAGTTGTATTATGGTTAATCGTACAATTGGCTCAGTTATGCTTATAGGCTGGCTTGGCTGGACCAGGTATGGCCCAAACATACTGATGGACTTGGCAAGGCTCTTCTCCTTGCCAAGCGCAGACCCATCTAAAGAGTTTCGGTATCCCAAGGCACCAGATACTTTAGTGTCCCAATACTTCTTTATATTCATCTGAAATGAATATTTTGTCTAACATGTTTTCAAAAGTAATTTAAAAACAAATTTTATTGGAAAGCCCCTACCCGGTAGCATACAGAGTTCGGCAAACTAGTTAAGTACCTCGTGGAAATCAATACTGTTTGTAATATCAATCTCTATAGATAATAGTGTCGAAGCATTCAGTCTCTATACTGATCAAGCTCTTGATCTATGGTCGAGCGCAAATAAATATTCACTTATTTCAATTTTGATAATGATCTCTCTACTGCTCCTGTTGGATATGAGTGCACATTCTTACAGCTACCAGCAGATTGGAAAATACCTTGGAAATGATGTTCATCAATATCTGAGTTCTCATAACTTACTTAAATATTAACCTGTCCTATATCATCGTATGTCGATGACTCCCAGAGATTTCTGAAAGTCAGCGATTCTTTATATAAATTAAATTGATGACAGAACTTTGTACTTAGTTCTTCATTTGTTTAGTCGATACTTTCCAAAATTCACTCCAAATGAAGGTCATTAATGCAGTTGCCAATCGGCCTAATTTTTTAGCCAAATTTTTTGCATCATCTCGCGCCAAAAATTTTTCTTCCACATCACTGCCTATTGTGTCTAATGCATTATAAAGGAGCGAGGATTAAGAATTCCTATTTAAATGTGCATCTAATATTGCACATATGTGTGCTGTCGAAACAAATAAATTTTACTAACAGTTCTTGTAGAAAACTGAAAACGTTCATCTCTCTGGGCGAAAGAGTCATCGAAAATAAATAATAAGCCGTTTTAAATCGGATGTGTTTCCTACAAAATTAAAATAATTCTGGTTGAATTAAATTTTGTTGAATTTTTCACAAGCCATTATCGATGGAAATTTTTAATAACCAGTTTCTAAATATCACCACTATGAAACTTGCGCAATGCCCCCCTGAGGACGTTGCCCCAAGGCGCACGTGCCTCGCTTGCCTTGCCGATAAGATGGCCCTGTCCAAGCTTCCATCTTATAGATTGCGCCCTCAGGTGTGTTCCTCAGCCTTCTCTCAGCCAGATCTCTATACGTGGTAGTTGATGTAGTTTAATCCGATATTCTGCAGGGTTCAATTCTAGCACCAAGACTGTTTCTTCTTCACATCAATGTTTTGTTGCGAGCCCAGTTCACAGCTTTGTGAATGATATTACCTTTCATGTCGCTTTCTCTCCAAAAGCTCTTATATCAGCCACCAACACAGAAAGAAAAATTGACCGTAGACAAGGAAAAAAGTGATTGATTCATCGTTTTCGGTGATTCATTTTCAACCGATGCTTCAGATCAGTTGTTCATTGTTGCACTGGTGATTACATCGTGGGATATTGTTTTGATGAATCTGGATGATAGATTTACTAATTTAGTCTAGATTGCTACGGTAAATAATATGTTGAGACCGATCAACGCTTGTGATCGAAATAATCCACCAAACCATCTAATATATACGCATTCAAAATACCGCAAGTTCATCATCAGAACATAAACTAATGTGGTCGCTGATGAAAACTTATTTATCGAAGCGTATATATAGGTATTGAAGAGTAAAAGTAGTGAAGGAGTTACTCGTGGAATTTATCATGATTCCACAGCAGTCCTTCCATTCTATATTCTATATTTTCTCAAATTTGTTATTCATCTAATGTAATGGTTATAGTGAAGTTTTCTTCTATTTTTTAAATCAAATGTTTTTTCTTCTAGGCCTTTGGCTGTGTTTCCTATAAACAAAAAAGATTCTTGAGAATCTCTCATGGTGAATTTTATAGTTTGCTTTGTTCCAGTAGATTCTCCCTTCACTATTTTGTTTGTTGAAACGAAATATCCATGAAGACACCATAATGGCAGCATCCTGGCCACCTGGATAAAAGTTTCTTCAAATATAAATCAATAGACTGTGTCGAAACTGGCCTTAAAGTCCATATCAAACTGCAAAAAATAGCATTATTACTATAATACTATAAACTAGCAAAACAAATTACCAGACGATATCCAGATGGCTATTCATAAAATAACCACTTCTCTAGCTTTGGTAGTATTCACTGATTATATTTCTTGCAATCTACATACCAAATTGCAAATATTTCAAGAATACTTCGGCATCTTCTTCGGCAACTAAAAAAATCATTCAATATAGCTAGAAAAAAAACAATGGAATTATCCAGTGTGACTTTTCGTAATATAAATAGCACACATTTTATAAGCAACGAAATAAGAAATTGTTACCAAAGACTTCCTTGATCATTTTCTGTTTTCCTGTTTTTGCTGTTCATCCAGATGATGGAGTTATATTGCCTTATATAGCCGATTTGAAGGTAGAATTCGAGATTCTCCATTTGTTGTAGATTTTCCCACGTTTGTTATTTCGATAGAATTCCTAGACTGGAGCAAATTGAACAACATAGTAATGAATGAAAATTATTCGGAATAAATTTACTTACAGGTAATCATTTTCAAATACCTAGGTACTTAACCTAAAAAAATAAAATCTTCCTGGGATAAAACTTATTTCAGTTCAGTAACAAGATCTCGTCAAATTAGATGTCTTACCTGTTGGCCACAAAAACTACACGGTCACAGTTAAAATATGTGTTTTCTTCCATCTTTCTGTCTTTCTATCACAAAATTTGCAGGAAAACAGAAGACACAAGACAAAGCGAGTCTATTACCGATCGGTCGGGTTGCCTACCCTGTCTGGAAGGGGTAATTTGCAATGTGAATCTAGGAGCTGAAAATGATAGTTATGCTTAAGAGATTAGCTTGATGTTTTGGAGATCAGTTTTGAAAACTTTCTATATTTGTAATCATATATGATGTGCCAAGGTATACATGATATTTGATTTATAATTTGATGCACTGATCTGAGGAAGTTGGGTTGATGTTGAAGATTTCGTATGATTATGTTCACAAATTTCAACATTGATGAAATAAAATTATTCGTTGACAACAATGACTCTCGATTGATGATACTAAGGACACCAGCAATTGAATTATGACAGTGTATAATCAATTTGTTAATTATTCCCATGAAAATGTTCTTGTTACGATATACTTTCAGTCAATCAAATTGAGGATTACAAATTGATCTTGTCAAGGAATCTGGTTGTTGAAAAATCACTCTCTGATTAGGATAATGAAAATTGTCTTGCAACAATTATTTTTTAGTTAATCACAGGTTGTGTTTGATACTAGGTCCTATTTTATTTTCTGTGAAGTATAAATTATTATCATCATCTATTTTTTTTGTTTCAGGTAAGTGAACTTAGAGAATTTCCTGCTAATTTGGTAAGTTCAAATAACAGACATCATATTTTCTTAGACACTACACAAAATTCATGCTTTCAATAAAAATTGGAAATGTATAGTCTGTTCCTTGATTGGTTATGGAATTTTATGAAAATTTATATACAGGAACGTATCAAACTTCCAGACTTTCAACTGACCATTCAGTGAGGTGTTAATAATAACAGCAAAAGAATGAAATTGCTGCCTGGAAGTGATACCGACTCAAATGGATAATTTGGCATTTTAATATATTTATTTAATCAAATTTAATGCCAGAATTGTTGAAGAGACAAAATATTCAAAATTCTTCATTTCTAGAAACAACTGTGGTGTCCTATTTTCGATAGTTCCACCATGTTTGTCTGCAAATACCAATTTTCAGCTTTTGAAACATAAATCAAATGTCCTGTTTCGATTTTCACTGTTGTGCTTTATTCAAACTGTAGACTGGTTTCGGAATTATCAGTCCTCGTCAGTGCAGCTTGTGTGTGCGTATATTGAAATTACTGTATATTTATTTACATGGAGATTTACGATATTAATATAAGCCTAACTAATTTTGATGATTACGTAGTCCTAATTCTGCAAATTTTCTAACTCTCAATGTTTCCGAAATCCCAACGCTGAAGGTTGAATGACGATTACCTGGTATATACCAGAGAAGTGAAATATTGGCTGAACACATATTGACAGCTTTGCTTCGACAATTCACTGGGTTTTTCCATTCAAACAAGTTATTCCAAATTTAACTTAATCGATTTAGAGGAAAAACCACACGTTAATTTCATTTCTGAGTTATTATACGATAACCCTGACCCTTTAATAACATATTGATTTTTTGCCTACGTCATATACGTTTCTCCAATGTTTTATTCGAGTACATCTCGTTTCAATATTGACTGTATAGTCTGACAGTTATTAAAGAGTAACTCAAACGACGGCGAATTTTCGAAATTCAGACTAGTCTTGAGGCTTTTTGAGAGACAGTGACTTTAGTTGAAAACTTATTTTCGAAATATATTCAAATTCTCTTCATTAGAACATTTTTTTGTGAATGGTCATTTTACTCTATTTTTTGTGGAAGGTTGTTTTACTGAAACGGACAAAATATGTGGAACCAAATACTATATAGGTGCATTTAGTCAACATCATTTTAAAATTGTGCTTGAATATATGTTAAAAACGTAAGTTGAATCTGTTCAATCAAATGGCACCATTTATACAACAATATTAAGTTTATGCTAAAAACATGTTACTTTGACTATTCCACTCTTCTCAAGATATTCACGTAATCTGACCAATCACAAATCAAAGACAACTTGTATTATCGCGAAAACACCAGCTGTCTCTTAATTCTGATTGGTCTGTCAGCGTTGGTGTTTTCAACGATGTAACCATAGATGACAAAGCAAAGTTTGACATTTTGACAGATCATAATTGTAGGCGAAAGCGTCAAAATGAGTCGCATCGTAACATTATAATAAATTATTGATAGTTATATTACATTTTTTGTGATTATAGTTGATTGATTATGGTTATGATGAATTGATTGTTCATGTTTATTATAATACTTTTAATGCTTCGTGAAATAGTCTAATAAAATTCCACGCGTGATTGAATTTATCTCATAAGTCTGTCTTTTATTTCTGAACTCAACTGAATTGTATCGAGAAAACACCACGAGTCCGCAGGACGAGTGGTGTTTTCTCGAAGCAATTCAGTTTCGTTCAGAAATGAATCGACAGACTTAACGCGAAAATTCAATCACTTGTGATATTACTACTGAAAATCCCAACTTTATAAGAATCTCACTTTTACGATAAAAATATTGTCCATAATTCACGTGTACCTAAAGTTTCATGTCATAAAATGTACCTATCATTCTTAAATGTATGCCCAAATCTAAAACTTGTATAATATTAGGTCTCATACAAAATTATTTTCAAGGTTATATTTATGTCAGTGCTTGGCTAAAGTTACGTTTATGTTGGCTAAATGCACCTTAAGACGAAAATATCTTGACATTATAATTGTCTGAGAAAAGTCAAAATTAAAGAAAACTGTCTGTTTCAAGAAGAACATCAATTCTTAGAGAAACAAAACACAAAAAAAAGAAATATTTCTATAAATCTTTCTATACTCATATTTAGAATAATACCTCTTTATTTCGAGTCGTACATCTGTTTCAGCTGCAAAAATTTTCGGTGGGGGCATATTTTCTTTTGGAACCCTCACAAACTCATTAATTTGAATTTAGGGAGGTCGTCAACTAGAATTTCCGGAAATTTTTAAAAACATTCAAAACATTCAAACATCTAAAAACAAATAAATGATTCTGGAAAAATCTGCTTTGAGGATCTAAATTTTATGACGTCATAATCATATGCAAGGTATCAGGCGCGCCTTATAACACAGTATATTTTTTCCGACAAACTTTTTGCTATTTTTAGATAAGGAATGTCCTATACAATATAAGTATAAAAGTAAGATTATATTTGGGTCATTATTTTTTTAATATCGTAAAAGGCATATTTACGAAGTCTCAACGTTCAGTTTGTCTTGATTCTTTTTAAGTCTGGGCTATTACAAAAAACCTTAGGGCTTAGTGCAGTCTCTACCGAATTTTGTCTTACTTCATTGTAGGTAAGTTCATGTCCATGAATTTTTCGATGGAGAAAGCATTGTTTAAAGACATATAGTCAGTCAGTATTCATACAGAAAGCGTTGGATGAAATTGCGAGAGCCATCTATGACACTTTTATTGAAATTGGGTCCCGAAGGCTGGAGAACCTATAACTCTGTGTCTTTTTCTCCCAACTGCCAGAACTTGCTTCATATAATTCTAACGTTGAGGTATCATTTTTATTGGTAACCAATGGAGTGGCGACATCTATCAATGGCCCCCATCATCCTCCGATGATAGTTCCATAAGGTTGACAATGGAGAAAATATAAGCTATCACTTTAATTTTATTCGTGACATAAACTTCGGATATTAATCAAGATAACTGCTAACAAATTTTATTACTGATAATACCAAACATTTATGGTGTCCTGACTTTTTATTGCTTACTTTTTATGATAAGTATAAAGAAGTGAAACATTTCTGTCTCAAAACGAGATATCTCTGTAAATGAAAAACTGAAAAATACAGGTGACCGATAGATATAAATTGTGGTCGGTGTCATTAATTTCGTAATCATAATTATTGAAAAATGTCGAATAAAGAAAAATTATTTCAGGTAACGTCAATCTGTATTTTTCGTGTTTTTCTAGAGACTCTATTGCTCTTTTTTTGAGTCGAAGGCTTCCGTTTCATGATTTGTGATTCTAAAATCGGTGACACTGACAACTTATTCATTTGTACCATGTGACTTTTTTATTTCAAAGCGAACTGATTTAGGATACGTTCCGTAAATGTGAAAGGTTATTCAGGTTAACAATAGAGAGTTGAAGTGATTACAGTACGTGAACCTTCACGTAGACGTTAACGTACGAAATATAACGTTTACGGGTTGTTATGAAATTGAGTTGAAGTTGAACGTATGTCAACCGTTTACCCTAACATGTTAATTTGTGTTTATTTCGCTTTTATGCTGTTTTCTATGAACAACTGGAAGATGAACTCGGATCTTGATAGGGATTTTGACCATATACCTCCCTTGCCAAATGCAAATCAAATTCTTCCGGAATTGGCTTTTCGAAATGTTCATTGTTTTAAATAAAGCGAAATACCGAGCAAGATCATCAAAAATACATTGAAGAAATGATGATTGATGTAAAATTGTAAATATTGCTTTGTCACATTTTGATTTTATGGCTTTAAAATCAAAATTCGCTCATTCGCAACTCATCGGTGTGATTCGTATATTCTTCGGTTAACGTGCCTTGATTTTTAAGGTATCCGTGTGAAACCGTTAGGTCACGTATGCCCGTAAACCTATTTTATGGACCCTATCCTTAATATTCAACTGGAGGATACTTGACAAAAATGTAGCTGGAATATTGAAAGGGCGTTTTCAATTTTGTATCCACAGGTCACCTTATTTTAGTGACAATTATCCCAAAACTGTGTTCATTCCGTGAACTAAAGTTACTTAATCTTATCAGTGGTTGATGCCCTTGTGTATTCAACTCCATTAAATGAGTTAATTTAGCAACATGATATATGTTAACTTTTCCTTCGTTTAACAATAATTCGCCCAAAATGCATTTTCTTCAGAAAAGTGTATATGTACGAATGAAATTCAGGTACGTTGTCTGAATTCATGCAGTCTTATTTAGTAACAAGAATTATCCAACAATTTTACAATCACTTCTAATGAATTCCTGTTCGTAACAAAGCCTAGAAGTATGGTATATCAGATTTTCACAAATTCTGCGTTTTAACACGTCAATTAAGGCTGACTTTTGAATGAGGCTTGAAAATTTGTGACTCACTTCAGGTAGTTGCATGTCACTGTTGCATGCATGTGAGAACTAGTCGTTCTGAGGCACTTGCAAAAAAGTATGCGAAAATCTGCATAATTTTTATCATTTCATTTAATTATCGGGAAATAAGAGCCGCGTAGTTTGAATCTGAATTAACGAATCAAGCAAAATCCGGATTACCGAGAATCTCAAATGAAGCGCAATATTAATCTGGATTTGTCGAGGGTTCGGATTACAGTGTAGACAAGTGTAGACAGAAACAAACAGATTCAACAAAAGGAAAGAAACTGTATATTTGTTCTTGTGTCTTCCCGTGTCAGAAGTTGCTATACTAATGAAGTTCGATTCTCGATATAACTACCAGCAATTGTTTTTCATAGAAAAACCACAATAAGTCCATTGCCTAAAGTATCTCCTAAAAACTTGATAAAATTCAAATTACAAAAATAGAGCTTCAAAAATAAACAAATAAATGACGCGACTGATGTAAACCATTCTTCTTGGACAATAACTGCCTTCAACAGGGTGTCTCACTTCTCATGAAAATACCCCCGTAACTTCCTTAATCTTTGCCATAAAACTCGTGACCTCAAAGGCATCCTTTCACGTGATATACTCTGCACGCCAGCAGCGAAGCAACCACCGACACTTCTGAGAATCATAGTAGGAGGCTAAGTAGGTCAAAAATGTCTTCGGATTTTCAGATTTGTAATCAGCCCTGGGACTCTGTAACTTATTCTGCATGGCGAAGCGAAGCGAAACGAAGCTAAACGAAGCACACGCTATCACTTTCCTGCGTAACGGAAAGAGATAGCGTATGCTTCGCTTCGCTATCGCCATGCGAAACAAGTTACAGAGTCCCAGGGCAGATCAATGATTTTACTACTACTTCGCTCCAGAGAATAATTCAGTTTTATAAATTCCGCATTTTTCTCACATCTCGTGAATGAATGAATGAATGAAATACCCCCTCCACGACTTTTCTCATTTTTCACGTAAAACTGTGAGATTTGTAGATAGATACATCAGAAATGTAAAAATCTACTGCAAAAATTACGGAAGTTTCGGAGGTGTTTCTATGAGAATTGAGACAAACTTGGATTTTAGACAGGAATTTTTTCATGAACTAAGTGGAATAGTGGTAGAATACTGAATGCGAATCTGAAAACATTTCGACCTCTTTTGTCTCCTAATATTACATTTCGGAAATATCGGTGGTTCCATCTCTGCTGGCGTGCAGTGTATATCATTTGAAATTATTCTTTCGAAGTGATTTTGTACTTTTTCGATGTACCTATCGATTCTAAAAAATCCTATGGCAAAAATTTTGGAAAGTACCGGAGTGTTTCCATGAGAAATGAGACAATTTATATTTACTCCTGTACGAAACACAATATGTATATAATAGGTAAAACAAGGAATAAAATGTAAATCCGTTCTCCTTTAGCATAGAGTAAAATCAACACTCATATCTATCTTATCTGTAAAATTCCTCAACACTTCAACAAACTATCATTGCATATTACCGTCAGCTTGATTTGAAACTAACTGCAAGTAATTATGTCATTCAGGAATACCTGGATTGTGATATCCTTGGTGAAAGAAGACGCTGGGGCGAACATTTTTCGATTTAATTTAAATTATTAATTTTCGTAGATTGTTGCATACAAATAAATAGTGTAGCTCATGAGGTGTCGTTTGGAGTTCGAAGCGAAGCCTTCTCATGGAACACTCCTTGGTTGATGTCCTTTCGAAATTTGATGTCGATAATTATACTACTACTACTGATTTACCGTTTTGCTCACCTGTCTGTACAAAAGACATAGTTAGTTTTGGTTCATACCTAAAAGACATATCAATTAGTTTTGGTCCATACCTTCTTTTTTTCTTCCATGTACCTTCTTGTCTCTGCAATGATTTTAAATTATATTCTTATATTTTGCAATGCTGCATAATAAAAAATGCAATTAAAATTATTATTATTGTGCTCATTGTATTCAATGTTCATTATAGAATTTTTCTCAAAAAGTTTTCAATTATACTTTTCTACTGGTAATTATTTCATAACTAATTTTGAATAGTATTTTTTCGGAAGAAATTGCCATAAACACCTATATTGACCATTTATATACCAACTCTGAACGAATATCATAATAGTAATCTAGACACAACTGTTTAAAAACGGAAACAAACTGATGTAAAAACGTTTCCAGTCTTGTCTGAGAATTTCGAAAATATTCTAGATAAAACATCCTTCAGCACAAAGCTACTCAAAATACACCAATAAAATCCAGCAGATCAACAACATAGTTCAAATTAATGAATGACCTTATATCAGTGCAATGTTTTGGATTTTTCTATGTTTGATTACGACCGCACCAAAGTTAGCCTCTGTGATATTAGATATAATGTTTTGCAAACTTTCTAGGAAATTATATCATCTTCAATGACGCAAAAGATGTAAATCTTTCGTTGCCTCCGAAAAACACTACTTCGAACAAAAATACACATAGGTAAAAATCAATCATTTTAATGATGAACTTAAACTTAACGAACTGGCCTGCTCCTTGAAACTTCGAACTATTCTATTTCCACCTCGCCCGAGGTAGACGAATCGATTTAATTTCGTAATTATTATTTCTAATTATAACGGCTGGCTTAATGTGGAATAAATATTGACTACAAAAGCTAACGACTTGTTGACAACATAAATTAAACATTGGAACTAGTAATACGTGATATTTTGAAAGGGTTTCAGTCAACGTTGTGGCGTATTTTGGTGGTGTGCACCAATCAATAGAGCAATAAATAAATTAAGAAAAAATTGAGAATTGAGAAAAGCTTTTATTTAAATGCACTAAAAACAAGAAAACAAATTTTAAAGTAAACCCATCATTTCGTTACATTGCAAAATTTAAAATGATATAAAAGCTTGTCGCAAGAAGTATCTACATAGTGACCCAGGGGTGTGTGCATGATCCATAACTTTTTTCTATCCAAGCTATCGACTAGATTTTCATGTCAAACGATAGGTCCAACAATGAGCACATTCTTAAAACATTCTCATTAATACACAACTGAGTTCTGTTTTTTTTAAATAGCAAACCTCCGTTTTTGTTAGAATGTTGGATTCGCCACTAAAGGTGCATTTAGTTAACATCATGTTAAAATTGTGCTTAAATATATGTCAAAAGCGGAAGTTGAATGTGTTATATCAAATAGCGCCATTTATACAACAATGTTAAGTTTATGCTAAAAAGCTTTGATGTTGCTGTTATGTTTAGGAAAATGCTTGTGCTAATGTTGACTAAATCCACCCTAAATTGTCGATGTAACGCACCCTGGTTTCATAGACTTATCTGCAGTAGTTTTTGACTTATGTCAATTCATGTGTCAAAGTAGCGTCGTGCAAGAATCCACAGAAAAATTTAAAACTTCAGAACCATTCAAGATAACTCAACCTACTTTTTTTCAGACGATTCTCTAAACTTCGGCGCATCTTTTGAAATACAGGCGAACTTGAAGTCAATGTTCCATCGCCTACTACGATTTTTTTCAAATGACAATTTTGAAATGGCAATAACTCAATTTTTTCAAATTCAACACTCTGTATTTTACTGCACCATTGCATGGTATTTTAAAGAGTTTTTCCTCGATATAGGTTTTGTGGGGTCTACTTTGTGAAGTTCACGAAATATGTTGAAAAAAGAAATGTGGATGGTTTTTGAGAAATCTAGTAGGCCGCTTTCGTAAAATTTGACATATCCTTGTACTGTCAATAATTGTACATCTCGAATTGTTAAAAATGAATTTCACTCTCGAAGAATTAGTGAATATAATCTACTGTATTGGCGAAGCTGACAAAAATCCTTTATTAGCAAGCAGAATCTACCATGAAAAATATCCGGAAGCAAGAACTCCACGGGTGTCTTCATTCCAAAAATTAAGAGATCGGTTTGAACTCAGTGGTAGTGTGTCTTATACTCAAAAGGAAATTGTTGGTGGTCGAATTGATAAGGAAAATGAGTTGCAAGATTTATTAAAGCTACAGGAAAATCCTCACGTAAGCACTAGGGAATTAGCAGCGGAAACGGGTATTTCACAAAGTAGTATAAACAGAATAATATTGAAAAATAAGTTCAACCCTTTTCATCTGAACCTACATTAAGAATTGTATGGTGATGATTTTGCGAATAGAGTTGCGTTTTGTATTCAAATGAATGGCATGATTGATGGGGATTATAATACTTCAAACAAAATTTTCTAATCAAGCAACTTTCAAGAACAACAAACATAATATGCATTATTATGCATTCGAAAATCCTCACTGGTTGAGGACACTTGATCACCAACAGCGATGGTCGCTTAATGTATGGGGCGGAATTATTGGAAATCACATTATTGGACCCTACTTCTTCAACAATGTGCTGAATGGTGAAAGATATTTACAGTTTCTTCGCGAACATCTTCCAAAAATGTTAGTAGAAGTGGATTTGAATACCCGAGGAACCATGTGGTTGCAACACGATGGTACGCCAGTGCATAACCATAGGATAGTATTTTTGGATCAATCCTATCCTAATCGTTGGATAGACCTAGGAGGTACTATTCCTTGGCTCGCGCGATCTCCAGACCTTACGCCTCCAGATTTCTTTCTTTGGGGGTACGTGAAGGAAAGGGTTTTCAGAGATCGTCCGACAACTGCAGATGATATGAAAAATAGGATCACGGTAGCCTTCCGTTCAACTATTAGAGCAATGCTTGCTAGAGTTCGGGACTCATTTACAAGAAGACTAGCAGCTGGTGTGGAACATGATGGTGACCTATTTGAGCACTTATAAGTAGCCTTTTCCCAAATTTTTACAAGGTTTATTGTTAATCACTCTTTCCTGTTCTTGTAGGAATTAGTAGAATTATTTTCTTTGTGATGTAGGTACTCCTGTTTCTATTACAATTTCAAACACATATTCTTTCCATAATTTTAAGGATGTGTCAAATTTCACAAAAGCGGCCTACTAGATTCCTCAAAACCCATCCACATTTCTTATTTTGCAACATATTTCACAAACTTCACAAAGTAGATCCCACAAACACTATATCGACAGAAAGCTCTCAAAAAATGCTTTGCAATGGTGCAATAAAGTATTGGGTGCTGCATTTGAAAAGTCAATTTATTGCCATTTGTAATTTTTCATTTAAAAAAATTCGTAGTTGGCGATGGAACATCGACTTCGCTTGAATGGTTCTGAAGTTATGAATTTTTCTGTGGGTCCATACAAAACGATATTTTGGCAAATAAATTGACATAAGTCGAAATTATTGCAGATAATTCTAAGAAACCAGGGTGCGTTATATTGACAATTAAGTAGCGAATCCAAAAATTTAACAGAAACAGAGGGTTGCCATTTAAAAAAAAATAGAACTCGGTTGTGTATTTTATTTTGAAACATCCTGTATATTAGTGAAATTATTTTGAGAATGAGCTCATTATTGAACCTTTAGCTTGCATAGAAAAGAAGTTATGGACCATGCACATACCTCTGGGTCACCCTGTAAGTATTTCTTATTGCAAATTAAATTCAAAATTACCCCAAGATTAATTCTCGCCACAAGCTTTCATTCAAAATGTTATAATGTAACAAAACAAAACGCACAAAACAAAATAATGGGTTTAATATTCACTTTAAAATTTATTTTCATCTCTTTAGTGCATTTAAATAAAAGCTTTTTTCAAAAAAATTTTTTTTAAGTTCATTCATTTATTTCTTTTCTTTAAAGCCACATATGATTGGCCATCAGCAAAGAGCTTTGGACCTAGATAGACAACGGTATGGTTACAGTAACATTTTGTGTACTGTGCATGCTGTGGATTTTTCCGATTTGGTTTTCGCAAGTTATCGCAACTTTTTTAAAAATAGGGCAGCGAGCCCACTGGCAGACATTTTCTGTCGTAATTTTCCATGTATAAAACCGGTGGTAATTTTTCTGAATATATACGCGTTCTCTATCTTGCTTTGGAGGGGGAAGAGGGGTAAATTTTTTTGAAACCGTATTATTCAATGGTCAGATAATTTTCATTATTTTTACTGATTTTTTCGATTTCTATTTTGCGAGATTTCCTAATTTTTTTCGTGGCAGGAAAGAGGGGCGAGTCCCCCGATTGATTATTTCTCATCATAATTTTCCAGTCCGAAACTGTTGGATGGTACAGTGTCGCATAATTGATTTTTCATGTTTGGCAACAAAAATATTGAACTGGATATTTTATGACTTAAATGGGATGACCATGATAGTCTATCATCGGTAACTAATACTTACTAAAAGCTTGACACGCTTTTCACTGTCCGCAATTCCAATAGTGAAAACAAGTTTGTGGGTTTTATTGTTGTTCAATTTGAGGATGTTAACACTAAACTAGTTCTGTACCCTATTATAAGAATCAGCCATGGTAATTAAAAGACTATCTGCATGAGTAGAAGTCTTGTCGTGTCGTGTCGTGTCGTGTCGTCGGCGTATGCAACCCATTTATTAGGAGACAGAATGAAAGAGATCGTTCATGTAAATAATAAAAACTGAAGGGCCAAGAATGGATCCCTGAGGTGCCCCATGTGTAATACTTTTTTGAAGTCAGTACATGCCTCATATATAAACACTGCAGTTTATTCACTGCATGGGGTTGCCAGACACATTCGAAGGCTCTTTATAGATCACATAGAGTAATAAAAGTATTCATGCTTTTTTCCAAGCCTGTGATTTATTAACAACGGTAATATCCCATGTTTTCTTTGCGATCAATGAAATTGGTCAGTATTTCATTCCATTACGCCATGTTATTATTGACATTGATCGCCTTACTGGAACTGAAACAATTATCTTAATTTTATAGGGAAAATTTCTAATCTTTGTTTGTATTTCATCAAGTCTCAATATATTTTTGAATGAGATGTTATTTTCTTTGCATAGCGATAAGCCTTTCGTCAAAAGACCCGTCCCCCCAGCAACGCGTTCCAAAATTAAATTGTTAAGAAATTACTTCTCAAGACAAACAACAACATCGTATGATGGAGTTGGTTGGATGATATGAAGGAAATTAGCTAATATTGTTTTGATAGTTCACTGGCGTAGTTTGGAACATTTTTGCAATCGTTTTTCCAGTGAAGAAACAACTGTTTACGTTGAATGAACTAATATGAAATTTATTTTTTTAATGATGATGATGTTCAAGTTATTATAAGAGTATTATTATCAATAACAACGAAGTATTTGATTAATCGCCTGATTTCTGATTGTAGAAGCATGTGCCCTTGTGAAGAATGAATCAATGTACCTACATGATTAAATTGGTCCTCATTTTGTCCTCAATACATACCAGGGATTTTTACAGACATTTTTGTAGTCGTTGCTCAACTGAAATAGCGTCCGACAGTTTTTTTCTTCTCATAGCAATCTATGACAAATTGCAATACCAAGACGAAATTTGTTTCTTCTTCTAATGCCAAACGAAGTGGTGGCATCCTGTAGTTCCAAATAACTTACCACATATCAGTGGCAATGAAAGTTCATTGGATTTGACCCGACTAGTTCAGTTATCCCACATTTTTGTGGTCAGTGTGTGGTTTCGAACAATTTTATATCATGATTTTTCGTCATGATTCACAAGGTTTCCTCCAATTGATGAATATTTTCTTGAATCTCTTTTGTTAATGTTTAGCGCAAATTATTATTCATTTGGTTGCAAATAATATAATTACATATAATTTGTCTTCGTGAATATAACATAATGAACTGATTTTAACAAGGCAGTCTTGAGAATCAGGATTTTACAAATTACTGTAATTATCATTCTTATGAAAAAATATTTGCATAAAAAAATCCTAGTAGAAGGCAATTCATGAAAATCCTGCTACAAAGCTAATACATACGTTTTAAGGTGTGTTTTTCCTCGCCTCTTACAACAAACAGGATCAACCAAAAGAGTTTTTAGGTCAGTTGTTCATTCAATTTTTTGTTGGAATTATAAATATTTAATAAACTCTGTTTCAAATACTCCCTTTTATTTATACAGAGCTGTGTTACCAGTTTCAGACGCAGTTCCAGTATTTAGAGTTATCAAAGACTTATCGAACCTAAATCAAGATTTATGCTAAAATATTTAACTTCTTTTCACAAATTATGCAAAAAGTGCAGCCGGTTGATGGAAAGAACAGAATAGACATTCAATATTAAGGGCAATTGGCGAAAGAAAATAAGATCGCAGCGCCACCTATAGCAAGACTTTGAACTACGAATCACGGACAAAGGTTTTTGACTTTACACGTGTTTATATGGCGTTTTGACGATCTGTACTCCTATTTTCAAACAATTTTTGAAAATTTGTGATTTCTCTAATTAAAAAGTGATTGTGTTTCTATTGAAAGACTCTAAAGAACGTTTCAGTCAGGTGATTTAAAGGAATTTCATCTCCGATTAGTTTTGAATGCTTCTGCAATTCAAGGTTGCATGGCGTTTTGATGATTTGTTCTCCTATTTTCAAACAATTTGTGAAAATTTGTGATTTCTTTAACTGAAAAGTTATTGTGCTTCTATTAAAAGACTTGAACGATAGTTTCAGTGTAGTTTACAAATATTTTACGTGTTTTTTGAAGTCATGATTTGTGAGTTATTGATCTGATTCATTCTGTTGATTAAGGATATTTCCATACTCGATTTCTGTTTCTGTTCGTATTTTTTTGGTTTATACTGTTGATAGACTGCCAAATATGAGAAAATACAATCATAGTTGTTCAGTCCCACGATGCAGGACATATCGCAAGAAGGAAAATGTCGGATATCACAAATTTCCCCCAAAAATAAAAGCAAGGTTAAAAAATCACCAATTGGTTCGACCAGATTGAAGAAATTGACCAAAGGAAAGCATGGATTTTGAAACTGAAAATTGGCAAGCTAAATAATATCGAAGTATATGCTTGTTTGTCAAACAGACTGATGAATGAATCAGATCAATAATTGATCGCAAATCATGACCTCCAAAAACAAGTAAAATATTTGTAAACTACACTGAAACTATCGTTCAAGTCTTTTAATAGAAACACAATAACTTTTCAGTTAAAGAAATCACAACCTTGAATTGCAGAAGCATTCAAAACTAATCGGAGATGAAATACCTTTGAATCACCTTACTGAAACGTTCTTTAGAGTCTTTCAATAGAAACACAATCACTTTTCAGTTATAAAAATCACAAATTTTCACAAATTGTTTGAAAATAGGAGTACAGATCGTCAAAACGCCATATAAACACGTGTAAAGTCAAAAACCTTTGTCCGTGATTCGTAGTTCAAAGTCTTGCTATAGGTGGCGCTGCGATCTTATTTTCTTTCGCCAATTAAAAATCAAAGCAGTTTTTTGCACACTAAACAATGGCAAAGAAATATTAAGTTCAATCAGCGTTCTTTACAAATAATGAATGTAATACGTCGAAAGTATTAGATCATAATAATCCATTGTTTGCTTCCACTCCCCGAATAATATTTTTCAGATTAAATGAATATAATTTATCGTACGTTCCGAACCTTATATTTCCCTTATTAAGAAAGTGATTGACTTTATTTATAATTTCCTCAAGTTGATCATTATTTTTCCCTTATTTTAATTTTTCGGACCACCACACGTAAATTGTGAATTTTCTGTCATTGAAATATAACCTGATAAGTACCTGATAACCTCAATTAGTTTGTATTGACCTTTAATATATTCGAAATATGAAAGGTGTTGCAAGTTTTTGATTGTAAAGTATAAATATCTTTTCTAAAAGGAAGAAACCAACAACAATCCTATTTTAAACTCTGAAAAGTGAGAATTCATAGAACAAAATCTGGAAAGAATTGTTTCTAAAGAATGACCAAACAGGTCACATATGAGTGTATCACTAAATCTAAGGGTGTGCAAGTATTTTCAAAACAATACCATAAACCTCAAACAAATACAAATGAGTTTATTACAAATACAAATAACTTAACATATTCAACATGGGTAATTTTAGTCCTTTGTCAGACTTACTTGTTGGGTCCGAGTTCTTATTTCATTTGGTAGTTCCAATACCCGCTATACTCTGTATAAATAATTCCTTTCACAGTGGAAATTAAATTATATCTCTACCTGGGATGTCATTAAAATTATAATTAGTAATTGAATCTATTTCATGATCCCTGTCAATTAAAATGTTATCCAATATAATGAAGTCTATATCATCATCATTTAGCCTTCTAAAATAACTGCTTCCCATAGGTTCCCCATGGTTAGACTATCCATTTTTTCCCAATTTGCGTTACAACATGGACTTGCTTCCAACTCAGCTTAGTAATGAAATAATAAATAAGGATATTACCGATAGACTACAAGCCTGGGCCAATTTTGGAGAGGTCATGTGACTCAGCATGAATTATAATCAGAATTATAGTACCATACGAAAAAATTCCTTCACGCACTGTGCTGTGTCAGTTGTGAGCGGTGCAAGTGAGTACGCAGGTATAAGTAATTTTCCATCGAGGGGAGAAATTTTTGGACAAAAGATTATTATCCAGCATTTCATTCATTTCAGCAAGATAATAGATCGTTGAAAAATAACCAAGTATAGGACCTACTGCAGTACAAAAAGAACGGTACTGAAAGCCAGGAAAAAAATTGATTTTCCACAAATTTTTGTCCTCAATTTAGGTACTGTTCTGTGTACTGTACGACATTTGTATAATTGAATTTTTTTAACTATGTAGATTATTTTTTTAGCAACGCCGTAAGTATTTGCCGGTACAGGGGTGAGGAGCCCGTTGGGGCCGTTTGACAGAACACCAATTTCAATTATATGACTACTATTGTGACTGCCCAAGGAAATTTTATTTCCCTCTGGAAAGGTTAATAATTGTACGATTATTTTTTTACGGCATGAATATATTTCATTTGTAGGTGTAATCATGAAAAATTCTATGCCGTACAAGAAAATAGTTCTATATGACTGAAATTTGTATTTTGTACAACGAGCATGTGATACTGATTTCTCACGAGTACGAAAATTGTGATGTGAGCCGAAAGCGAATACCGCAATTCATACGATCTAGAAATAGATATTTCATGCTCGTTGTACACTATACTTTTTCTTTACAAATAATAGGTAGTCAGGGTGCACAGTAATAATTTAAATTATTGAAGAATTATTATAAAACCGTTATTAGATAATTTTCAGTAATTTTTGATTATGGATAAAGAAAGTGATTTTAGTGATACTTGTAACATTCTACAAGATAAGCCACAGTGAATTGAATTCAGGACACCGTAAGGTATGCCAAGAAGAAGATATTATCAAAACTAGTCTTTTAAAAGATAGTTCTTGGTTTTATAACATTTGAGGTTTTATTTATTATTTTTATTGACAAAGTTCATTTTCCTATAATGAATACTGAATTTAAATTTTTCAGCTTTTAAAGTAAAAAACGAAAAATACAAAGATTGCGAGGTACAGTAGAATAATGTACATTGAATTGAGAAAAAGCAGCTCGAATTTTCAAATACCACGGTTTCAGAGTGTCGTATCATATGTTTCAACTGATATGAACGGCATGGTAATTATCAATTACATTTCGTAAAAACATAACGCACAATCTTATCAGCTGTGGGAAATTCTCAAATTTTAAATGTACGGCATCAGATTTCTTTTTGCCTTTGAGGCCGGAATTAATTTTTGAGAAAAAAAATCAAATATTCTGTTACAGATGATATTGATACATTATTAAATATATTTAAAAGGTATTTTTTTAAATTTGACTTTGATTTAGCTTTAGAAGGGAGTGCTCACAGTGAGGACACTAGGAGGTAGAAATAATTTTTTATTTCACATAATATATAAAAACATCTAATATTTTATAATATTCCAAGAAGCAGTTTTTTTTGTCGAAGATGTATAATGCGACGTTGCATCTGGAACAAATGAGTGTTTTCATGGAAAATTTAACAAAATATTAAATTTATTACCTAGTACAATGCCATTTGGACTGAGGTTCCAACTTAGTGCTACACAATGAAACTTTTTATTTCTGTCATATTAGTTCGTATACAAAGCCATTAGAATTACCCCCAGCATTTTGCAAAGTATGAAAAACTATTTGTTCCAAAAGTCTAAAAAATATAGAGGAACATTTCGGAAGGCGTTTCTATATTTTCAGTAATTTTTGGTCCAGATGTCTTGGCAAATTGTTTCAATATTAGGTGGCAGTTTGAAGCCGATTGCGTCCAAATAATTGATTTTGCCAATTCCTGAGCCCTTATTACGGAAAGGGGGTATTCATGTCTACTAAAACAGGATTCCTATCTTCAAAAATTCGGATCTGATTCTGATCTGAAAATAAATAGTAGAGCTCTCTTGTTCCTAGTGTCCTCAAGATTAGCACACCACGAAGTGTGCATCAAAATTATCACCTTTTCTTATGCATTTTCTGTGACAACAATGAAAATGTATTTTCATATGCTTTATGAATCAAATTATCTTGAAACACACCTATCATTTTCCACTATTATTTTCAATAATTAACTTGTAATTGTCCTCACTGTGTGCACACTAGAAAACAAAGGGTTAAGATGTTTGAGAAATTAAAAAAGCAAATAATCTAAAAATTTCTTCTTTCATAAATCACAGTGCAACTCAAAAATTTTATGAATTTCGTTCTCTATACTCATATATTTATTTAGTTCAATTAATTATAGCCTATTATGTTATTATTTAGTCACATTATGTCTAAAAACCGGTTGCCAAAAAGGAATTTATGACCTTTCTTTGAACAATATAAGATTCAACCATCAAATGCAAGTAATTTTTTTATTTGTTATATTAACCATAATTTTTAGATGGTGTAATTTAGGAAAATCATTTTATGTGTTAAATATATTGTGGAATCGATTCCGTACAGTTTGCAATGATCTTGAACCAAACAGGCCTAAGTAGGAATTTGCGTGAAGGGCACTCACCCCTGTACCGCAGTAAATATGTAAGGCGTTGCTAAATAATTAATCTACGTAGTTATAAAAATTCAATTATACCTACAAATTCTGTACAGTAATAAATCACCTGAATTGAGGACAAACATTTGCAGAAAATCAAAAAATGTCTGGCTTTCAGTACCGTTTTTTTTGTACGACAGTAGGTCATACTTGATTATTTTCCAATAATCTGTCATATTGAGAAATGCCGTAATAGAAACTTTTGTCGAAAAATCTCTCCTCTCATTGAATGTTTCTTTCACCTGCGTACTCACCTGCACCGCTGACAACTGACGCCACTGACGGCACAGTGCATAAAGGTGATGTTTCGTATGGTACTATAATTCTGAACATTATTCATGTTGGGTCACATGACCCCTCCAAAATTTGCCTTGGTTTGTAGTCTACGAAAATCAGGTGATTACCAATAACCAAAATTTTACAAACCAAATAAGGTCAAGCAGTATTTGAATAACGTCGTCTTTTATTTCTGTATTACAGTATACGGAAGCTTCCGATAACTCTCCATTATTGTCTATCAGTCCGATAAATCATAATGGACCCTTATCAATTTAATTATGGCCATTTAAAAAATTTAGTTGCGGGTTGAAACAAAATATTACTCTTTATTCCTTGAGCTCACGAACTGAAAACACTCCAGTGGAAATAGATGTTAATTATAAATTTAGACAGCTAATTTTATTTCGCGACTGGTATCTAGATTGCCTAGTTGCTCTTTTGATGCTGATACATTTTCACGCCATCTACAAGGTGATAAAAATGAATTGCATATGCCGAGCAGATGGCAAGATGAACTGACCCAAATTATTCATGGATGCACCAAGTGCGTATTGAAACAGTTTGCTGAATATATATTATCAGATGTATTTTGCGTATATTTATGTGCAATGGCATTCAATTACATTCTCCATTTCGGCGATACATAAAAATATTCATCACATATAATGAAAAAGACATAATTTAAGCACATTTATTGTGATCGAAGAAAAATACTTTTTTCTACAAACGTAACATGACAAGGTTCGCGCATTGACAACAATATACGAATTGACCCTTTTTTCATTTTCCTTCGTTACCATGACACCGTGCGCGTAGTAGTGTGCGAAATACTTACTTCGCACACTGCATGTAAACTATATGGGATTTTTATATTTTAACCTTTATGGTCTTCAATCAAGCAAAATTCCAAGGTATCATTTATTGTCAACAAATGCCATTTTATTTCCATAGTTACAGTAATTTACTTGATTTGGAAAAACATTTTAAGCCAGTTCAACACAATTTTTTGTAATAAGCTTATCATATTACCTACTTATTTTAGAATAATATTCTTTGACGTTTGTAGAAAAAATTTTGTTTGCCACTCGTACGCGAAATACTTTGGTGATCTCAACAATTTTTTTTTACTCGGCTGCGCCTTGTTGAAAAAAATCAATTCTCGATCACCAAAGTAGCATTTCGCGCACTAGATACAAAAATAACTATTTTGTACAACTGTCAAAAAAACTTGACATTTCTGCGTCTCTATTGATGCTTAAATGTTTACTTGTTTTCACCGTGAAAAAAAAACTGCCAAAATAATTCACAAAATAAACATGGAAGTTTACTTTTTGAGGATTTATTTTTAACAGAGTCAATTTTTAATTGATTATTCATCAAACAATAATTTCATTTATTGGAATAATAATTGATAGTAAAGTTACTTCCAACATAAATTCCCGAAGATGTCCCGAAGATGTCACATGTTGCTGCTGATCAGAAACGTTAGCGTTGAAGAGTTGATTCCACAATTTTATCAGATATTTTAATTTGTTTGGACGAAGATGGACTATTCAATATTTTGTTAGAATTCTCAATTCTGTTATTCAAACTATCTTCTATATATGCTTCTGCTACGGAGGCAGATTTCCAGCCACCGTGACTTTTATGGATATAATGTTGCCCCCTGCATTGGCCAGTTATAGAGCTTCTCCTGAAACAGTTACCTGTGTAGCTCTTAGACATGTCTTTTCCAAGCCATTTTGTAATCAAGCTGAGTGTTTCTCCTATTTTATTTATCCCCACATTTTGGTTAATACATTTTCGTCTCAAATATTTCAAAAATAATCTGTTACTTTTTGTATGAGGCGGCCGCAGTGCTCTATACTTGCGGGATATTTCGATATAATCAGAATTTGAAACAGTAAACGTTCTTGCGCAATAGGTCTTCGTTCAGGTATTTTAAAAATCAATACAAATCCAGCATCTTCAATGGAATCAATAGTTATATGTAATAATTCTTCACGGCGACAAGCACCGCTGATACCCAAAATTAGGACAACCTACAAATAAAAAATATTTAAATTACTACTGATTTTACAAAATTATGATTATATCTGCACCTTGTAAAGTAAATTTTTTCCGTTTTCAGCATCTTGAATAAATTTATTGATATCATCCCTTGATGAAACTCTAGATTTCTTTCCTCGGTATTTTCTTAATGAGCGAGACCAATTTTGAAGACTTCCTTATATC
This sequence comes from Chrysolina oricalcia, assembly GCA_944452925.2. Taxonomy (NCBI): domain Eukaryota; kingdom Metazoa; phylum Arthropoda; class Insecta; order Coleoptera; family Chrysomelidae; genus Chrysolina; species Chrysolina oricalcia. Next base: position 63,673,870 of record OX101812.2, read on the forward strand.
AGTATTTTCCTTAACGTTCAATGTACTTTTCAACATTGAGTAGACACTCCATAACGTAGGAGGTTTTATAATTTTTGATTTTTCCTCAAAATAGCATCTAAGCACATTTTCAGAAACCTTTTTACATGTTCCATGTCGCACCATTCACGAAATTGGTCATATGTTTTCTCATATATCAACTTAGATACTATTGCTTTTGCTTTCTCAGATATATCTGATGGGGTATCACTACCACTATGATAATCAACATCCATCTTCTTGAAAATAACTTGAAATTGAAGCAACTACGAGCAAACACAGTCAAACAGTCAAACACGCGACGTGCCAACAAACCGTTTCTATAGTAACGACACAGAAAGACCACTGGATGCTGTGAAATAGTATTGAAAGTGAGGCCATGAGCGCGATCATAATTGGGACGGTTTTTTTGGTAAAAGAGCCGATAACTCAAAAACGGTCAGTCGTATCGATTCCATACAAAGACAGGCTTCTAGAGGACGTTCGATTCTATGTACCTACGTCTGCGGCAGCACCTCACGATGCTTTTTACAGATAATCGAGGAAGCTGCAATGGTATTTCTCTTCCATTAAAACTTGAAGCAATCTTCATCCAATCGAAACAAATTTGGTATCAGAGAAAAGTTAAAACGTTGATCTATGTACGTGCTGTAATGTTTTTTTGAAAATTTTTGTTCATCTACCCAAAAACTTGCTTCAAAGTAACTGCATTTTTGGGACATTTTTGAGATTTTTTTTGTGAAAAAGTGGATTGAAATTTCAATTTCCATTACAGCACGTACCTAGAATTGAATGTCCTCTAGAATCCTGTCCTTGTTGGGAATCGATACGACGAACCGTTTTCGAGTTATCAATTGACTCTTTTACCCTTAAAAGCGACACAAATATAATTGCGCTCATGGCCTCTTAAACGTAACATGTATGGAAAAGAGAAGTATTATTTACTTGTTTTGGAGTTAATTTTTTCAGACAGGAAGAATTTTTGAATAGGATTTTACTAATAATAATATTTTCAAGGCAACAGTCGTTCAAAAGCGATAAAAAACACGTCAAGATGTATTGGAAGTATTTATTTTTAATATGTTTCCGACGATGTAAATTCACATTAACAGTCGTACAATAGTATATTGTACAATGAGCATGAAATGACATACATTTCCCACGAGTAGGTATAAGAAATTTTGTAGTACGAGCGTAGCGAGTACTACAAATTTTCATATACCTACGAGTGGGAAATGGGTCATTTCATGCTCATTGTACACTACACTTTTTCAACGACCATCTGAATCATTAACAAATCTTTTAACACTTTTAATAATCCTTTATATCATAAACTCTCCTGCCGTCATTTATACATGGTTTAGATAATTTTTTCTTTCTTCACCCGTTGAATGAAACTTCTATTTTTTCTTTTTGTACACGTACCTACCTACGTCGTGAAACAAATAACATTCAAAATTTTCAGATTTTGACAACTTGGAAATAAAAAAACTTTATGCAGAAAAAATCAAACACGATTTTATAAAATGAAAAAAAAATGAGGCTGCGTGGATTTGAACCCTCGCTCTCACCATCCAAAGTCCATGTGTCATCTGAATGAACACTCGTCGTTACTAGAGCACATAATAATTTGTTCAAATTAACTGCTATATAGAAAGTATCTGTCAACTATTCAAAAGTATAGAATCCGATTGTAATCAATCTTCTTATTGAAATTATTCTGGTTTTATGAAAAGAAAATCATACCTTTGTCAGAAGATAGGCATTATCAGAAGCTTCTGATATAAGTTTATTAATTTGATTGTTAAATCATCCTCACTATCGCTAATAATTTTTAATAACTTAATCTTTTCAATCGAATTTTGTAATTATCTACAGATGTGAAATGTCAAATTATTAGACAGACGTAAACAATATCTACCTATAATGACAGTCCAGTAGTTCATGAAAGTCGTAGGAAATGAATATTTCGATACACTAGCCCGTAGGAAATGAAAATCGGTGTCACAACGTGGTAGGTTTCTTAATCGAAGACGCAATTGAAATGTTCATTTTTCTTAAAGGTCGTAGAAAAAAAAATTTGTTTCTATTTCGTGTATAAAATTCGTGTTTTCATAGCCCATTCGAGAGAATTTTTGAGGACTCGGCCATTAAAAAAACACTCCTTTTACGCACTCAATATAAAAATTAGTTATTTTTGTATCTGGTGCGCGAAATGCTACTTTGGTGATCGAGAACTGATTTTTTTTAACGAGGCGCAGCCGAGTTAAAAAAAATAGTCGAGATTACCAAAGTATTTCGCGCATGAGATGCAAACAAAATTTTTTCTACAAACGTCAAAAATATTGTTCTAAAATAAGTAATAAATATGAAAAATAGTATTGAACTGGCTTAAATAATTTTTCCAAATCAAGTAATTACTGTAACTATGGAAATAAAATGGCATTTGTTGACAATTATTTCAAAGTGACAGTTCTTGATAATTATTTTGGAGTGACTTTTTATTCGCGTCAATTTCGTGCGTGATATTTATTATTGTAAAAGAATGGAAATTTCGAGCGACGATGAACTAAGCAGTACCCCACCTAACTTGATAGATGCGGCCAATTCCGTAATTTCCAACCTTTTACCGGAGAAATCGAGGCGGCGGTATGAAAATGCATATCAGCAATTTAAAGAGTGGTGGCAGTTGCTTGCAAGTCAAAAATGGACAGTCTTCCAACCCCCGATATCTACGATATCACGAGCTGAATCTCAGTTATCTGGTTTAGGAATAAATATTGGTTCGTGCACTGGCTGCACCATTAATGTTAACATTGTAAATAATAAATAAAATTAGGTAGTGTAAAATTTTCTCACAATTTGAAAGCCTTAATTATTGTTCTACATTATTAAATAAACGATTTCTTGTTTTTTGCTTGATTGAGGAGTTGAGGACCATATAGGTTAGAATATGAAAATCCCATATAGTTTACATGCAGTGTGCGAAATATATTTCGCACATTACTTCGCGCACGGTGTCATGGTAACGAATGAAAATGAAAAAAAGTGCCACTTCGCATACTGTTGTCAATGAGCGAACCTTGTCATTTTTTGACGTTTGTAGAAAAAACCATTTTTATACTTCGTTGATTACAGTTGCCATTTTTATCTACCATTTCAGTGACTAAAGCGCTGCTTGTAATCCCAAAGGATTTGGAAATTTTCAATGCATTTAAAAAATGTAATCCCACCAGTACTGATTCATTAAAATATATGTAGAAAACTGCTAGTAAACAATTCTATTTAGGAATATCAATAACAGTAATATATGAATGGCTCCACATCTTACTCTTAATCAATATTTACAGAAACATTTATATCAGTACAACAACTAAATTAAAAACTTCTCGGAATCATTATTTTCAATAATAAGAACGAAACTAAATGTTTGTTCGAAACTTAATGAACGATAGTGATGTAAATTGAATGCGAATTTATTATGTACTTGTGTTTCGGACCACTATATTATGCGGATTATTATGATTAAACACGACTTTTCAATCGGTATAGTTTTCAAGTGTAGAATGATCTTTCCGTGTGTATCAAACTTTCACTCATTACTTATGTACCTACCTACCTGTCAAAAGTATTTTTCTTTTCTAAGTAATCGCTTCAAATGTGCTTATTTGTCCGATTTTCAAAAAAAATCACAAAAAAATATTTTTCTATTTCGATTTCATATACGTGTCTCGAATGTGAACTTTCGAATACAACTTTTAGTTTTTGTGATTTTTTTTATATCTAGTAAGTTTCTGAAATAATAAACCATTTTTAACTTCATCAAAGCTGTTTTACGCAAAAAGCTTCATCAGGCTCCAAACTTTTGACACATTATTATATGAGCATATTTTGAATTATCCTGAAGAAAAAACTGTTGACAAGCAGCGAAAGTCACGTGATCTCGCCCGAGGAGGATATTTTTCATCGTTTTCACAGATTATGCCAATTTTTTGAAGAACACTTACTGGTTCGGAAAATACATTTCTTAAAAAAAAAAACTAGTTTTCACAATGAGCTAGATCGAGAGATACGCCAGCCGGTGGACCAGTCCCAAAATTAACAGATTATAAAAGTAGAAGTGTGGTACCACAAAACGTATATTCTCATTTTGCGCTACAATTGGCGAAAGAAAATAAGATCGCAGCGCCACATATAGCAAGACTTTGAACTACGAATCACGGACAAAGGTTTTTGACTTTACAAGTGTTTATATGGCGTTTTGACGATCTGTACTCTACTCTACTATTTTCAAACAATTTGTGAAAATTTGTGATTTCTTTAACTGAAAAGTTATTGTGTTTCTAGTAGTTTACAAATATTTTACTTGTTTTTGGAGGTCATGATTTGCGATCAATTATTGATCTGATTCATTCATCAGTCTGTTTGTCAAACAAGCATATACTTCAATATTATTTAGCTTGCCAATTTTCAGTTTCAAAATCCATGCTTTCCTTTGGTCAATTTCTTCAATCTGGTCGAACAATTGGTGATTTTATAACCTTGCTTTTATTTTTGGGGGAAATTTGTGATATCCCACATTTTCCTTCTTGGCATATGTCCCGCATCCTGGGACTGAACAACTAGGATTGTATTTTCCCATATTTGGCAGTCTATCAACAGTATAAACCAGAAAAATACGAACAGAAACAGAAAACGAATATGGAAATATCCTTAATCAACAGAATGAATCAGATCAATAACTCGTAAAATATTTGTAAACTACACCGAAACTATCGTTCAAGTCTTTTAATAGAAACACAATAACTTTTCAGTCGAAGAAATCACAAATTTTCACAAATTGTTTGAAAATAGGAGAACAGATCATCAAAACGCCATGCAACCTTGAATTGCAGAAGCATTCAAAACTAATCGGAGATGAAATTCCTTTAAATCACCTGACTGAAACGTTCTTTAGAGTCTTTCAATAGAAACACAATCACTTTTTAGTTAGAGAAATCACAAATTTTCATAAATTGTTTGAAAATAGGAGTACAGATCGTCAAAACGTCAAATAAAGTCAAAAACCTTTGTCCGTGATTCGTAGTTCAAAGTCTTGCTGTAGGTGGCGCTGTGATCTTATTTTCTTTCGCCAATGGTGCGAAATGGATGAAAAATGCATGCAAACATGACTGAAAACGGCCGAGCCCGCGTTAGCTGCCGAGTGGTAGGCGAGTCCGGGAGATGAGGGGAATTCTTCTAATGAACGGGTTACGTGATAATACGCTTCCCCAGTAATCATTCCCTCGTTAATGAATTTGTCAAATCCAAGTAACAACTTATAAGAAAGGTATGACTCATACTATGAACGTTTTTTAAACTGAAATCATTAGAGTCATCTAAATGAAAACGAGGCTCTCACACTTCCTCATTCTACCACACGCACAAAACTTTAACGGATAACAATGGCCTTGGCTGAATGTGCCTGCCCATGAATCTGCCATTGCCATCAATTGCTATCGCTTTTGCTAACCGACAAACCGACGACGTCGTCAACGGTTTCACGTGCTCCAAGTGTGGGGTCATTACAATTTTTATCCAAGTTCATAGCTTATAGACTAGTCAACGAGTGCTTTTTGGGTCAAACTTTTTTCGCCGCATCCGAAAAATTTGAACGAGGTGTTAGTCGATTCGGAATGGCGTGTAGATGATTTTTGAAAAAATTCATAAGCCGCTTGAAAAATGCAAAAGTTTTTTTACAATTACCTGAAAAAACGAAATGGGGTTCGGTTTTTTGCAAATACGATTTGACATTTTTTAAATTTGAAAAGAAAATCAATAAAAGGAAACAATTTAAAAAAAAATGAATATTATTTATAATTTTTCCAGAGGGTTGAAAATACGTCCAAAACGGAGATTCTGGCTTGCGTAAGTTCCTCCCGCGGTAAAAAATGTTTATCGCGATTGTTCTATTAATTATGCATTAGGTCTCAGAAGAGATTCCCATTGAAAAAATATATTTTTCACTTTGTCATTAACAATTCACTTAGGTTAAAAATTAAAAAGCTTGATTAGTCATTAAAATCTTTTATATACATATATATATATATATATATATATATATATATATATATATATATATATATATATATATATATATATATATATATATATATATATATATATAATATATTACCATAATCAGAAGCCACATGAAAATGATTCTTAAAAATTTCTATTTCCTATTGTTTACAAAATTGTTATAAAGAAATGTGTTGTTTACCAGATAATTTTTTTTTGGAAACTTAATCTTTGTTAATTATCAATATTTTTCTAACATCTGTAATTATTATTAAGAAACAATTTTTTAACAAGAAAAAAAATTATTTTTATAGGACCGCACAATCTCCTTAAGAAAGGACCACGCACACACCTTATGGGAAAAAGTCTTTCGGTGAAAATGGCTGAATTTTTGATATTTTGTAGCTGGAGCCATTCTTAGTAAAAGTCTCCATTGTCCCAACTCGATCGTATGACTAGATTCGGCGCTAGAGGGCGCCAAATCATGAATTTTGTGATTTTTGGAGAAATTCAACTGAATGAAAAAGTATCAATATCTCATTTATATTCAATATTGTGTGCGACTGGGCATTCCTAATGTTCGCGAGAAATAGTTTTCCATACTACAGAGAAAAAATGCGCCGTTATTTTTATACAGGGTAGTCAACAATATACACAATTCCCCAGTGATGGAATTCGCCTACGAGGTTACAAGTTGATTGAGGTTATCATTGAGGATCAATCAGAATGGTTTGTTGATCGACCAAAATATAATGAAGCTATAATTACAGAGTGTTTGGCATAAGGAAGGGTCCATGATATATATTTATGTGATTACTTCAAATCACAAATTTTATTATTTTTGAGTGAGTTCAGACAAGTAAAAAATATTTACATATTATTTGTAATCGATATAAAACTGTTGTTCAACTGAGCATTACCAACATCCGTGCATGATGTGTCTATAATGCAAAGAAAACGAAACTTTCTTTCTATAGGGTACTTTACAACATAATCAATCATTAGGTAAAAGAGTTCTCCTGTTTTTATGGGCGATTGTAAACTGGGCCGATTATCAGGTAATGTTCACTAACGAGTATGTAATCTCAGCTGTCCAAAATTTTGTACCTGATTTCGGGTATGTAAACTCGGCCGCCAATAAATGACTATATAACTATAATTAACATGTTGATTTCATTGAAAATATGAACAGGATGTTCATAAAGTTGTGGAATCATCTGCGACTGAAAGTTGAAATTTAGTCGCTGTTTTCCATCGTACAAGATAACCTCTCTTGGAAGCGATTCATGTTTTAAAGAGAAACATTCTCAATTGAAAAAAATATAATTAACATGTTTTGAAGAGTTCAAAAAGGGCGAGATGAAGTGGAGTCGCAAACAGCCACGCATTCAAATGTCTACGTAAGGTTAGTTCGTTCTGGTTCGAATATACTAAATAATTACTTCTCACAAAATGTGTATTCAATTTCCACGCATACAAATACCTACGTAAGGTTATTTCGTTATGGTTCGAACATACTAAATAATGAAGATGAACCCAGGTTTGGTATCGGCCGAGATTACATACCGTATTTTGGGGTGTCTTTTGATTGAAAAGATTAAAAATCCTTAAGCGGCCGATTTTACATGTGCCCGTTTGTAGCCCAAGCTTAGGTAAATATGAATAATCCCAAATAACTTTTTTCAGAACAGCTTATATCTCAATTCTAACAGTGATGACATCCTTGAAGTGGAAATAGTTCGGAGTCACCATTAGTACCAGAAAAAAATACTACCATAATGTAACCGAAATATAAGATATCCAACAAATTATGAACAATATATGTTCCTCTAGGTTTTATAATCGAAGGATAGTGCCTATGAATGAATTCTCCTTGAATTCAGATGGGTTCAATCAGTTCAAACATTAATTCGACGGAAATATACTCAATATCTTCGGAATATCAGATATATTTCTTTAAGTGACTCACAAAATATATTCGTATTTTATAGCTTGCTAAATCCTACAAAAACACAAAATTAATTATTTGGCGCCCTACATCTCCGAACATTTAGGTATTACGACATAGTTAGGTTAGTATGATGTCATGATTGAATCCTCGAAAAGAGTAATTACTTATTCAAATTGAATGGAGCCTTGCTTGTGAGAAACACTATGTATTTCACTTTCATTTTGTTTTGAGAGATCAACTTCTATTCTGATCGATCATCAATTATAATTAACTTAATCATCTCATAGTCTCGAAAGTGAATTTTGTCACCTAAAAATTGATTATATTGGAAACTACCATGTAGAAAATACTTTTTTTTTGTTTTATAGAAAAATCATTCACGATCTTAGTAAATCTCAAATGAACAACAGTTTTATGTCGATTCCAAATAATATGAAAATGTTTTTCAATTATCATACATATAAAACATGAACCCTATCTTATTCCAAACACTCTGTATTCATAGCTTCATTATATTTTGGTCGATCAACAAACCATTCTGATTGATCCTCAATGATAAACTCAATCAACTTTTAACCTCGTGGGCGAATTCAATCACTGAAGAATTGAGTATATTGTTGACTACCCTGTATAAAAATAACGGCGTATTTTTTCTCTGTTTTATGGAAAACTATTTCTCGCGAATCTTAGGAATGCCCAGTCGCACACAATATTGAATATAAATGAGATATTGATATTTTTTCTTCAGCTGAATTTCTCCAAAAATCACAAAATTCATGATTTGGCACCCTCTAGCGCCGAATCCAGTCATACGATCGAGTTGGGCCAATGGAGACTTTTACTCAGAATGGTTCCAGCTACAACATATCAAAAATTCAGCCATTTTCACCGAAAGACTTTTTTCCATAAGGTGTGTGCGTGGTCCTTTGGGTCCTGGTAGATTTTTTTTAAATTTTTGGTATGATGAAATCCATGAAATTCTCAACCAATGTTACCATTGCGTCAACCCAAAAAAAATTAACAGTTTTGCTGCTAGGGGACGTTGAAATCACCCTGTGAGAAGATTAGACTATTTATTTTTTAATCCGGTAACAATTTTTCACTTGTGCTGTTTTGTAAAAAAAAAATTTTAACCCCCCCCTTCTTCCCCCCAATTCCTATTACAAAACGCAAAAAATACTTCTCGAGTGCCTTTAAATGTATCTGAATAAGGAAAATAACAGTTTTTTTATGATTATCCCCCTTCACCCCAAATGGCACAAAACGATTTTTTTTTTAAATTTTAATATGATGCAGTTCAAGTTATTTTGAATAGAAATTGATTTGGTGACAAACCCCAAACATTAACAGTTTTGATGCTAGGGGGCGTTGAAATCATATTTTGCTCAGAAAAGACTATTCATCATTATAGACGGAAACAATATCTTTACGTATTTTAGTTTAGATTATGCTGAACAATAGTGTAATTTTTTATAAATTGAAAATCTAAAACCTCCCCCTTACCCCCAACCCCTATTTAAAAACACGAAAAAATCAATTCAGGCACCACCTCAAATTCAAATTGTGGATGTCTAATTTTTATTTATTTTCAAGATATTCGCCAAATTAATTGATATTCAAAAAACATGAACTACGCCCTACTAAGAAGTCAGCGAAATCCACCAATATTTTTTTGAAGAGAGGGAAAGGTGAAATTGAACAACTATACGATTTCCTTAATTTGAGCTTATTAAAACATTTATTTTGATAAAGCATTTAAAAGTAGTGGAGAATTAGTCTTTTTCGTGTTTTAAAATAGGGGCATGGGAGTAAGGGGGAGGTTTAGGATTTTCAATTTATAAAAAAATACATATTTGTTCAGCACAATCTAAACAAAAAACGTAGAGAGGTTGCTTCCGTCTATAATAATAGTCTATTCTCAGCAAGGTATGATTTCAACGCCCCCTAGCATCAAAACTATTAATTTTTGGGGTTTGTCACCCATTTCATTTCTATTCCAAATAACTTGTACTAAATCATAATAAAAATTCAGAAAAATCCACCGACATTTTTTCGTTTTGTGCCATTTGGGGGAAGGGGGGATAATCATAAAAAACTACTATTTTCTTTATTCAGTCATATTTAATCATTCGACGATACGTTTAAAGGCACTCGACAAACATTCATTTTGCGTTTCGTAATAGGAGTTGGGGGAAAGAAGGGGGGGTAAGAATTAGCAACAATGAAATAATTGAAAATATTGTTACCGGATTCAAAAATAGTCTAATCTGCGCAAGTGGTGATTTCAACGCCCCCTAGCAGCAAAACTGTTCACTTTTTTGGGTTGGCGCAATGGTAACATTGGTTGAGAATTACATGAACTACATCATACCAAAAATTCAAAAAAAATCTACCAGAACTCAAATTCCATAAGGAGTTTGCGGGGTTTTCTATTTATGATTTTTCTTTTTCTGCATAATAAAACAAAAACAACCATGCATTATTTAGTGGTAAATATAATTCATTTATATTTGTTAATTGATGATTAACAAATCTGTTTTTCCAAAAAAAATAATTATCTTATAACCAACGCATTTGTTAATAACAATTTTGTGAGCAATAGGAATTTGAAATTTTCAAGAATAATTTTCATGTGGCTTCTGAAAAATCCATTGAATAATCATTCTTTTTCATTTTTAATCCAAGTAAATTGTTGATAACAAAGTGAAAATGAATTTTTATCAACAGTAAAAACACAAGAGCTTTTTTTTATCGGATAAACTTCTTTTTGTAACGAAATGATTTTGCCAATCAGTAATTTTACGAGAAAAACTGGTCGAGACCAAAGGTCGAGACCAAAGGTCGAGACCAAAGGTCGAGCGATTTTGTCAAATGTCAGTTTTTCGAGCCAAATTACTGATGGAAAAATTTTGAGTTAAAAAGAAATTTTTTTTTCCTTGGTGTCTTGGCATCGACTGCTATGGTCATTAGCCACGTGTTCTGGATAGGCCTTGTTACTAACTCCATGCGCCACCTTAGGAGCAGCACTGTTAATTGGAACGCAACAGTGAATCGTGCAGGACTCACCCAAGTCCAGCCACGAGATTTGAATAATTTAATCGGTCAAATTAAATTAAAAAATCCCAGCCGCAACTGGGGCTCGAACTCTGGACCTTTCGACCCAAAGTCGGACGCTCTAACCATAAAAAGAAATTTATCCTTAAAAGAAAAGCTCGAGCATTTTTTGGCAAGATAAATTAACGACCGAATATAAATTTTCTCCATATTGACGGTTTAGTATTTTTTTGTAGATTGCGGGATTGCTTTTTCTATATTTTTTGTTATTTGTTGAGTCGAAACTTCCCCAAAACGACTCATGTTGTAATGTTTCAGTATCAATTATCAACAATACTTAAATAACTGACAGGCCTGACATTAAAGTGACGTAAGCATACTAGATGTAGACGCTAAAGAGGAACAGGCGTTTTTATCGGTGATGAAAAACGATGCACCTTTTTTATCGCTGTCAAAATGACAATACAGTCATCTTTAAATGACACATTTTATACAAGAGTTAATTTATCATTTAAAAACTAGCTCCAAAGAAGTAAAAAAATCTCATATTTGTTATTCAACAATTATCCTACTTGCAATGTTCATGGTCAAGTCGGAAATTTTGGTCAATTAACTCATGTATAATTAATAGAAAAGACACGATAAAAATTTTTTGACCGCAGAATATTGTTCATTAATTTATTTAGTAGATGCCTGAATTTTTTCAATTCCTACATTCCATATTTAATATGTTTAAATAATATTTATTCATTAAATGTCCAAAGACGAGAGCCAGAGTCCCCGTTTTCGGCCGCACTTTCAACCCTCTGGAAACATTATAAATATTGGTCCTACAGTAGTAATTTTTTTTCTTTGAGAAAAGAAGTTAGACCCAAAAAAACACTTGTCTTGTTGACTAGTCTATTATAGCTTGGCGGGTGACACACATACATATATAAAAATTTTGATAAGTGAGAAAGAGCGCGCGAATAGCGTTACATTAGGCATTTCCTTGTTGCCGGTGCTTGGTGAGAATGGGAATATGAGAAGGTAGTAAATGAAGTACATTCCAGGATTATGGGTTATTTCTGGTTTCTACTAACAGATATCGACGACCGTTTGTTCCCTTTTCTGTTGAATATTTTCTAAGTGGTCGTTTGGCAAAGTGCCTTGAAAAGTCATTTACAGTGTGGTCCACTAAGTGTGCAACAAATGGGAAACTTGTTTATTATCGATTTCTTAGAAAATTTTATTCTTGATAAAAGTTGGTGCATGTTCGAAAACTATACCAAGTGTACCTGAAATGGCTTTATGACAAACACAGGATAATACAGGATAGGCCAAAAAATATAAAGTTCGTTCAAGAGTAAAGTACCCTTATTTCAAAAAATATAGAAATATGTTGAAAAGAAAAGTTGCTTAGAAATAAAAGTTATGTTCAGATACGAAGTCATGGCCTGCTCTTCGAATTTTTTTTTCGTTTGGAATATATTGAGTTACCCCTATATGATACATATTTTTACTATTTTGATTTAATATGTATGTGAAGTAGCCACAATCAAATCAGGTTGGAGTATTTTCTATCAAATTGAAGTGTATTTGTAAAATTTACTTGGATTTGTATTTTTTTAGGTGACCGTCAACTTCATGTTTGTTGCGACGATATTTAACAGAAATCTAGAATAAAACAAACGCTCTTTTTAACGAGGCAAATACTTTACTAAGTAAATGTTCATATGAATAAACTGTCAAAATCTATCGCGGATAGCCATGAACAAAAAAGAACCAATAAGCGATAGTACAGAAACTTACAGTAGGTAACTGAACAGGTGCTAACATTAAAAATTATCGAAGCGTCTCTGTATGTCCACCTTCTCTTTCGATGCATCTAATTGTTCGCTCATAAATTTCGTTTACTGTAGATCGCAACACATTAGCGGGAATATTTCTGCAATGAACTCGTATTGAAGTTTCAAGCTCAGCAACATTATTAAAGGGGCGATCTCTGTAGACTTTTTGTTTTAAGTATCCCCATAAGAAATAATCCAGAGGTGTAAGGTCTGGAGAACGAGGAGGCCATCGAGGATCGGTATTTCGTCCTAACCATTTATTACGAAATATCCTATTCAGCCACTGAGAAACATTTCTAGTAGAATGGGCAGGACATCCGTCATGTTGGAACCATACTTTTTGTCGTTCTTCTAATACCATATCATCCAAAACTCTCCTATTTCAGTTTCCAAAAAGTTCAAGTACCTGTCACCATTCAAATTCTCTCGAAAAAAAAACGGACCTAGCAATGTATCATTTAATATACCACACTAAACGTTTGTTTTCTGATAGTATTGATTTTTGTTGTCAATAATAAAATTTGGGTAGACATCTGAGCACCATCTGCAATTTTGTGATTATAGTACCCCATTTGTTGTAAAAGTCGATTCATCTCCAAACAGAATACATCGATGAAAATCTCTTTTTTCTTCTATTTCACCCTGAATAAACATGGAAAAATCATATCTCAAATCATGGTCTCTTTCTTGCAATGTACAAATGAATGTAGGTTTGTAAGCATGGCACTTATGTTTCTTGAGAATACGCTTCACAGAGGTTTTTTTATGCCGGTACAGTCACTATTTTCTTGGGTGGAGCTTCTAGGATTTTCTACTACTGCTTGAAGTACGTCAAGCTGGTTTTCTTCTGTGCATACAGGTTTCGTACGCTCCGTATTATGTTTATATTCTAGTGAGCCGGTCTGTTTGAAATTCTTTAAAATTCTACTTACACTTGAATAGTAAATTTGTTTGTCTGTATGCCGCTCGTTGAAAATATTTGCAACTTCGCGCATTGTTCTATAACCATCACTACAGATTAAAACTGATTCTGCCTTTTCAGTTAACGAGGCATTTTTAATTAAGGACAAATATGAAAACGTTTGACAGGCAAGTTTCAAGACGCCACACTATCAAACTACAGTATTGTTTTCGGGCGTATGTGTTTTTGTTCATGGCTATCCGCGATAGATTTTGGAGTGTTTTTTAAAATCTGTTCTAGTTGAGGCATTGTTGTCAGAAGAACAGAAATTTTATACTTTTATTGACAGTTTATTCATGTGAACATTTACTTAGTAAAGTATTTGCCTCGTTAAAAAGAGTATTTGTTTCATTCTAGAGTTCTGTTAAATATCGTTGCAACAAACATGAAGTTGACGGTCACCTAAAAAAATACAAATCCAATTAAATTTTACAAATACACTTCAATTTGATAAAAATACTCCAAACGGATTTGATTGTGGCTACTTCACATACATATTAAATCAAAATAGTAAAAATATGTATCATACGGGGGTAATTCAATATTTTCCAAACGAAAAAAAAAATCGAATATTCGTATATGAACATAACTTTTAATTCTAAGCAACTTTTCTCTTCAACATATTTCTATATTTTTTGAAATAAGGGTACTTTACTCTTGAACGAACTTTATATTTTTTGGCCTATCCTATATGGTGTTTGTCATAAAGCCATTTCAGGTACACTTGTATAGTTTTGGAATATGCACCAACTTTTGTCAAGAATAAAATTTTCTGAGAAATCGATAATAAACAAGTTTTCCATTTGTTGCACACTTAGTGGACCACACTGTATATCCACTTCAAATATTACCTTAAAATTATATACAAGAAAAAAATATCATTTTCCTCAAATGCTTTTTCGGCGAAGCGAGGTGTAGGATATTCGTCAACTATGTTATTACAAAGCTGTTTAGAGATAGGGCAAGTCAAAAAAATTCTCATAAGTATCCCAAACATACTAACAACATAGACTTTGAGAAATACAAGATCGAAACTGATGGCGGCTGGAACCAGTGACAAGTGATTGATGCCTGAAAAACTGAGTGAATGTTATTTACTGTACTGCAAAAAATTTAACAATTTTTTTTTTATTATTGTTATAAATTATCTCATACAAACAATTAAGTTTAGGAAAAACTCAATTCTTCAACAATCAATTTTGCGTTTTACTGACTTGTATAATCAGCTTATGATTTATGAAGAAAATATTTATCACCTCTTTGTTTTAGCAAGATAATCAAGTCAGTCAGGCACTAAGTTTATGTACGTTGGAAGTGCTGATGTGGAACAGCACAACAATTTTTTTATTCGAAAAGTTATTCCTGGTTATATTTTTCTGCGAATTCGTTATCGGTTATTCATACCTATTTTATCGGAAATATTCTGCCACCAAAAAACTGAAGTACTGTGCTCAGATTATAGACTCAATATTCATAAACAGGGTGAATTGAATGTAAATAGATAAGAATTTCATTTCATTTTGATGATACTGTTCCTAGAAAAACGTATAATTTTCAATATGATCCAGATTGCAGTTCATTCTGCAATCAGGATTCATTACGATATCCTTGATAATAAACAGGAGATTCATTTGCTGCTGCGTAGTGGACCTCTTGAAAAAAATCAAATCTGCTTTCTTTTTTTATATACGCTACCTACATACAAGTTATATAAACATTCAATCACTGACGTAGTTTGATAGAGAAGTATATTGGTTTTTCCATAATAAACACTTGATTAAAATATACGTTGCTACTGAAAGCGAAATTGGAAGGTATCAAATTTTTATGGTTGGGCATTAGCAGAAACAAAATGACGACTTTGTCGTATCCAGAAGCTGTAACCGACCTGTTTATGTTCTACGAAGCATTTTATTTTGACGAATAACAAATTTTATTAGTTTATTTCAACAAAATTTATTTATATTTTCTAACCGAATTGATTTAGTAAGAACCGCATTTTATTTCTTATTTGTTTACAACAAAAGTTTTTTTTTTTTGATATTCATTCCACAAGAGATGACGTAGCTATTCGTTATTGTATTAATGTGGTCACTTCATGCAAGCATTAGATTTCCTGAAAAAAAAATTGACCACCAATTATGAATATGTATTTCAATATGTGAATTTCTGAGGGGATATTTCAGTCTTCAATCATTGATATAGCACGAAAATTGTAAAGCTGTCTTGACAAAGATCATTATTATTAATTATTTTATTAGGTTAATATTTCTAAGATAGTTTCCAGTCACGAAAAAGAATATGTATATGGTGTGATCCAAACTAGATAGATGTCCACCATCAACAAGTTTGTTATTATTAAAAATTCATAAACATTTAAATTGGCACGCTAATGAAGATAAAAGAATGCAAAAACAAGTGTGCATCGTATAAATAGAAACCCCGAAACAATCAAGTTATATTTACCAAGTTCATTTTCCACACCAACTCTCAATTGAACAATTCGAAATTGCAAATTTGCTTTCCAAATATGTCCAGAATTACTACTCCGTTCTGCAAAACACTAATCGTGTACGTTTTGTAACTTCTCGAATGTTGTTTAGTATGGTACTACCGTCTAGCTTGTTTCTTTTTCCCTTCATTGTAAACTTTGAATTCCATACAAAGAAAATTATAAATTTTGACTATGAAATACAATACCGAAGAAAATTAGGTCATATGCGGAACATTAATCTTTTTCTTAGAAATAAGTAGTTGAATACAGAAAATTTTTTTAAAAAAATGTACAGGAGTTTCAACTCCAAAAACTCGAAAACGCGATATTCGATTGTTATTTTGCATAATTTTATGTTAGGAAGCGTTAATACCAGCTGATGTTTGGGCCGTGGCGCGTGGGTAAAGCGTTCTCTTTTCGTCACCCATTCATCAGTAGGTAGGACTATGTCCTTTTACCAGTTTAATATGTGATATGCTCTCTCATATAAGAAACTTTGCACCCTATTTTTGAATACCGAATCGCAACCACCTACATCAATAAAATTCCTCATCTTATTAAAACACTTGATACCGGTATAGCTGGGTGATTTTTGACCAACAAGTAGTCTGGAAAATGGTAGATGGATATCATCTTTAGCCCTAGTATTATGAGAATGTATTTCATTGTTTTTGAGAAATTTGTCTTCATTATCTCTTGTGAGCATTATTAGGTGAAATATATAGAGACAGCAATGTCATTACTCTTGATTTTATGAATAGAGGCTTACATGAAGCTTGAGGATGAGCATTATTCATTATTCTAATAATTTTTTTCTGAGATCGAAAAGCTCGATTGAAATAACTTGAGGATCCCCAGAAAATTAGGCCGTACTGTAGAGTTGATTGAGCTGATCCGAAATATAATATTCTCATAACATCATATGATACTGCGTCTCTTAGATTTCTGGTGATATATGCAATCGTACTGAGCTTTGAGCACACAGACATTATGTGATCTTCCCAAGTGAGTTTTCTATCCAATATCACTCCTAGAGATTTCAAACATTCTTTACTTTCTATTGCTCTTCCGTTGATACTTAAATACAGATCAGAGTCCGGATTGACATTTTTTGGGAGAAACCGGATGTGGCATGTTTTGGGATTATTTAAAATAAGACTGTTGTCTTTGCAGTAGTTTTCTAGTTCTTTTGATGCCGTATTACTGTTTTCGTCTAATTGTTTGACTGTAGTATTACACATTAGGATATTTGTATCGTCAGCATAAAGGATAATTTTATCGGCTGATGAACATGCTTCTTTCAGATCACTCAGGAAGGTGATAAAGAAAAGAGGTCCAAGTGTGGAGCCTTGCGGAACCCCTTTATCAGCATTGATTCGAGCATCGGATTTGGCTGACCCAATCATGACAGTTTGTTTACGGTTTTCTAGGTATGATTTTGCCCAGACTAGGGGTATGCACATGCATATGCGATTCTCAATGCATTTGGTTGAAACTTCATGTAGCCAGTCACCAGTACAAAATATAATAAATACACGCGATGGAGATTCAATTATTCAACTGGACCACTCTACAATGGTTTGTCTCCACTCTCAATCGTTATGGACTTACTAAATGAAATATTAAATAGCATGACTGCGAAGTGCAAATACTGAATTGCTAGACTTAAATAGTAAGGGGAACAGTGGTCCAGTTGAATACTTGTATCTCCATCGCGTGTATTTGTTATATTTTGTACTGGTCGACTGGCTACATGAAGTTTCAACCAAATGCATTGAGAATCGCATATGCCTATAAATTTCTTTTAATTTCATTTGCTCATAAAATAAAAACTAATAGAGCAATCTGGTTCTCCAATGGAAAGAATTGTAGATATTTGAAATACGAACAAAACGGAATTTTGCGATTTTTTGAAAAATTTACAACTCCGTCATTTTTCAAGCAGTAGGATTGACCTTTCTCATGGAAGTATGTGTACTTCATGTGTGAGGAGCTGTCGGTTCGTTAGTTTTTGGCACAAGTGTAATTTAATTTTTTTATTGCACTATCTTGCAGCGTGCCTTTATGCTCTAGTAATAGCCCGGTTTCAATTTCTCAGATTATGATACTAGAAGTATAGTACTACAAAACGTATATTATCATTTTGCGCTACAATGAAATTTGTGAAAATTGCATGCAAACATGACTGAAAACGGCCAAGCCCGCTTTAGCTGTCGAGTAGTAGGAGAGTCCGGGATATAAGGGGAATTCTTCTAATGAACGGGTTACGTGATAATACGCTTCCCCTCATCTCCCGCTCTCTCCTACCACTCGACCGCTTTCACCTGCTCGATCATTTTCAGTCATGTTTGCAAGTATTTTTCACCTATTTCGCAGCATTTTAGCGCAAAAAGAGAATATACGTTTCTACGTCTACTTTCAAAATCTGTTTAAGAAATTGATATCGGACTATCACAGAGCATCCAGGCACGCTGCAAGATAGTGCAAAAAAAATTCAAATTGCTTTTATGCCAAAACTAATAATCCGTCAGAGCCTATTTTGTGCACACATAAAGTACACATGATTCAATGCTTCCATGAGATGGGCCAACCGTATTTCTTGAAAATTGGCGGAATTTTTCCGGTTTTCCTCCGTTACTAATGATCCGATCGGGTCATGAAACATTTGATTTTATACGTATTCCAATTATCTACAATTCTTTCCATTGGAGCAACAAGTTTGCTGTATTAGTTTTAATTTTATAAGCAAAAGAATTTAAATAAACAATATTATTTAAATGTTTATAATAAATTCATAACTGACAGTTGCGAGTCGAAAACATAATATATGTGTATATATATATATATATATATATATTATATAAAGGATTGTCTTCCATGTGCTGGTACAGTCGGTTATCTACTAGTATTTTTGTTAGGAAAAACTGCTCTATTGATTGGCCTATATAGTGTCAGTTTTGTGATAGTGGTGTTATCTGTATACCGGGCTGATCACTAATGTACCATGTGTCTGTAAAGTCCAGCTGTTGGATCACGGTTCTACCAAGTAACCAACTCCTCCTCCTTGTTCTGTAAATCGAACCTATGTTTCTCCTTGAGGGCAGTGTTGTCATCAGGGATGTAAATCCTATCCTCTGGATGCTTTCCACCCTTCTATTGGCAATACTCACCAACTCACCCTGCTGAACTCGGAAGTTTGCTAGGCCCTCTTTTGTGCAGGAAAGATTAGTGTATACTTTACTCACTTGCTTAGTACTTTTTTCTCTCTGTATAAGTATAATCCCAGTAATATTGTTACAGGTTTATTTTGCACTAGGAAAACCCTTTGTGATTTAATATAACAACGTCAGAAATTATGTGTTATTGAGCTGAACTTTCCACTCAGTACGCCACTGTTTTCCAATGATAACTTGATCATGGTCATGTACAGCTCTTTTCGAATTTTAGTAATTACCTTTGCCCTACTAGTTCGAGTAAATAGCTGACAACTGCGCACCATTTTGAAACAGTTGATACTTTAATAAGCTGAAAGTAAATAATAACATACAATGTTCAAGTTCCAATAATTTATGCAAGCCGCATTTTGCGGATGACAGTTATCAGTTGAACTATTTTTCAGCGTGACAGCGGTATTTCGCAAACCTACTGTTGGTTAGAACTCTCGCTTTGTGGTTAGAATACAGAACCGTAACATATCTTCTTCGAATACTTGACCTTGTTTGTGTTTGGTTCGGATAGTGAACAAGGATGGAATGTTTTCCTCAGATTGTCGTCTTGGTTCAGTTGGCAACACTGAATCTCCTGAATGTGGGCCAAACAACCTAACTGGAAAAAGGTGGACGTCACTATGGTTCGTCGGTTATTGTGCTTATGATATTATCTCTAACAAGAACAATTTGAATCCTAACAGATGTCTCGGGCGCCAGTTATTTAAACTGGTATGCTCCACTCTCCCAACTTCGAATCGGAGGGATGCCCAGGTCAGCTTTAGATGGAGATACGGTATTCCAGGTGTTAAATATGGTGATTTACGAACAACAGCGAACAAGGGCTTGCAGTCTTTAATTGCAACCCATGTGGTTCAAGGGTACCGGCTGCTTTACTAATTTTAACAGCAAAATCTATTTCAAGTATAATAAATAAAGGAATATCGGGGCGTGGCGCAGTGGTTAGAGCGTCCGACTTCGAGTCGAATGGTCCGGAGTTCGAGCCCCAGTTGCGGCTGGGATTTTTTTATTTAATTTGACCGATTAAATTATTAAAATCTCGTGGCTCGGCTGGGGTGAGTCCTGCACGATTCACTGTTGCGTTCCAATCAACAGTGCTGCTCCTAAGGTGGCGTATAGAGTTAGTAACAAGGCCTACCCAGAACATATGGCTAATGACCATAGCAGTCGATGCCAAAACAACAAGAAAAAAAAAATATATAAATAAAAGAGGAGATATAGTGACGATTTGTAAATTTTTTGAACTTGTACAACTTCACTTTGACACTCTACTAAAATTGTATGAAAAGTAATGAAAACTATTCTATCTGAAGTAATGAAAACTTTGGAGACACCCAGTATTGATGCTAGAATTATGTTAGACTATCGGACGGTGAAACAGGTTCTGTACGGTAAGCGAGTCCCGGTATTTCAGGTTTTTCGAGCAGTTAAGGTCTTTTGTAGACGTTCTGCGGGTGTTTCAATCAGATCGATTCGTATCCGGAGCGAGTAACTCAAATTCGCAACACACGGTATATTTAACAGGTTTTAAGTATATGTGACTATGACGTGTGTGCTCTGATAAACTTATTTAGCAAATACGCAGTATATTTGCCTTTGCAAACGGCTCGTTCACGGCACACGGCAAGTTAGCCACTTCCACTTGTCCCTAATAAACTGGAAATGCAGTTTTTAGAACACTAGAGTTCATGAAATCTAGCAATTAATAAAGTGAAAATGCAGAAACTTTCAAATAAAACGATTTCACGAGTGTTCGGCCAGCAGCAACTTTAACAACACCTTAGGAACACTAGGCAAGGCTCTATTAATCTTTGAGCGGAACCTCATTCATTCATGAAGGCATGACATTGACATTTCATGACCTCAGCTATCGAGTCTGAGGTTCCAAGTGTTCTTTCAGTCCTGTCAACTGGGCAATTTTTACGAATTGTCTGAGTTTGAATTTCCAGTTCAGTTTTGAGAAAGAGACATGTTCGCAACTAAACATAGAAATATATATTATATACTTACTCTAGAATGCTAATCCCGCCAATTTTCACGGCGAAAAGCATGCCGCGTATGCGACCCGTTTACGAAGTGCGCATGCGTGTCATCAGTGTAGTTTGGGTAGATCGTTGCCAAGTTTGAAAATGACTTGGTGTTTCAATTCAGAGTTTTTCGTTATGAGGCAATAATGCAAATTTCATTTGAAAGAGAGAAATTTGACAGCGCATTTAGAACTTTTTAAAATCGAAAAGAACCTTTCAGAGATAGATTACTCCGAATTTTAGGCGCTAAAGAAACTTATTTAAATCCATAATGTACCCGAAGACTTCCGAGGGTTGCGCGTAGGGGTGCAATCGGTTGACGGAAATAACAATTTTAACAAAAAAAAACAATTTAACCCTATGCTACTGTAATTATAATGACAGTGCAACCGTGCTTTTTCATCTACAGGAAGACTTGTCACTAAGATGTGTCACTCTTGTCAGAGATCAAAGATGGTTTTTAGAATTTCAGATTTTCTCTTGTCGTTTTGTGTGGTGTTTGTTGTCGTTGGTTATTCTTCCATCATTCGTGAATTTGCATTAATCCTGTTCCTTTAAAGACAATTTCCAATAAAGCCGTTTCTTTCTACAAATAAACAATGAACTGTTTAGTGTTGTGTAAAGGAAAAATTCCTGAAATAAATAATTTTTGGTAGATAATGAAATTTTTTATGTACCTATATGCTTCGCTCAAAATAGCTTAAATATTATTTTAGCGACAAAAAAGGCATGATTTTTGGTTACTGTTCTTAAGAAGAGACCCCAGCAGAACATTTGATTGAGAAAACTGTAATTTGTGGCATACATTTTCCTCATGAAAATTCATGTGAGAACGACAATAGAATAATTTGAAACCTAGTGCAGTACCAAAATTGTGTCTGCGTAAGCATGTATGGCGAGTGATTCAACTTTATGCAACACCGCTTATATTATGAGTTCTAGATTCCTACAAAAAGTACTAAACATACATAGAATCGCCTCAGAAAATTAATGTCAATATGGAAGTGCTTTTCTTTGATGGTAAGGAAAATGCTTCTGGACTCACTTTTTCATGCACCCCCATTGTGGAAATTGCACTAAGGTAATGCAACCAGAAATACTCGTAGAAATAGCATGTTAATCTCTTCAAATGATTTAAATTAAATGCAGTTGCATATTTTGACATGAATCGTTCTTGAAAAAAAAACCTCGAGCTTCCAAGCATCCAATTTTATAAATCCAATTTGAGTTGAAATTATTCATGATATTAGCTGAAATAAATTTTCGTAGCTTTTTGTACTTTCAATTTATTTTCCATTCCAGTGCTTCCTTGAAATTTGCACCGACTACTTGGGGTGGTTCCGTAGGTTTTTGTTGGTTAACTACAGCTGAAAAGTGAATGTGATACCAAAAATCAGTCGCTTCAGAGCGATAAATAATAATAATAACCGTACGAATATTTGGGATCATAAATATGTGAAAATATGTATTCAAATCGGCTAAATACAAATAACAGGTATAAGTACAATGAGGTTTCCAACCTTATTCTCCGAGATTCAGAATTAACGTTTGTTAATCTTCACAATTACCATAATATTTTACTAAAACCGGGCCTGTTACAAAAATCACTGATGACGCGCATGCGCATTGCGGACTAGCCTGGACTATTTACAACACTTTTGACATGGGGATTAGCATTCTAGAGTAAGTATAATATATTTCTATGCCAGTGAACCTATTGAATTTTTTTATGTCGAAATTATTTTGATCATCATAGATGGATCTTGGGAAAATTCATATATGGAAATTTCCTCATATTGGTTGCGATTTGACGCTGTATATTATGGAGGAAATCTTCTTCTGCTGTCGCAGGAATTTGGTGGTTAGGCACATCTGAGTGATCATTGGTCTCGTTACATTAGTGCAGTGGGTTGTCCTATTCCATCAGGGTGGTTCGGATATTTCACTGGCGATAAATCCATGGCGCTCTGGACAATTAAACCCTATATTTCAGTCCTTTCAGAATTAAATTTTTCATTGTGTGCCATATGCAATACCCCGAGTCACCCTATCTCAGGGTGAAGACACGTTCTTGTAATTCAGTCATGTTGTATTCATATACGTCTGAAAAATGTGTAGTTCTGCTAAAACTGTCTCACTCGAAGATGAAAATGAATTGTTACATATTCATTAAAACTGTTAATTTATATTCTTGTGAACGTGAACAGTTTGAAATTAATCACTTACCGATCGTAAACTAATACTGTATTAATTCACCAAAAATACGTAACTTGTTTTCAGGTCGACTATGAGTCACTTCACGGAAACGTTGACCAGATAAGGCAGGACCTCAAATTGTTTTTCAGGAACGTGGATAATAACTTTGATTGATTCGAATATTGATTATGGTTTATATTAGATCAAAAATATTCGCCATCGCTGGACATGGTCTGTTTCTCTTCAACTAATATCATAACAAAAAATTACCAACGTTGTTTATCCATAAAATTTTCATTCATAATATTTGATGTGCTTCTCATATTTGAATGGTGTTTTTGATTATTTTACTTACCTCAAAATATTTAGTTTGATGTTATAAATTTGAGATTCACTCAAATAGATCTTTATTTTCATGCCAGAAGTTTTTTCAGGTAAATGGAGGTGTGTCGATAACAATATTATCTATTACTTTCAGTTTTCTTATAGAAATTTTCGTCCATAAAAATTATCTCAAATTCATAAGGAATGAGTGTTATACAAAATCATATGCTATCAGGGGATTTGATTCGATTTTTGGCGGTACATTATTAAAGTATCAACTGTTTCAAAATGGTGTGCAGTTGTCAGCTATAATATCCCAAGGGCATTGATGACTAACGAAATAGTTTTATCACAGTTTTCGAAAGCACGTTCCTAGAAGAGCGTGCTTGAGGAAGTTGTGAAGAAATTATGAGTTATTTACCAATGTTCGAGGGATATTCGGTGAGAACATTTTTTCTGACAGGACAGTGTATATGAAATAAGTTAAATCAATAAAATGTCAAAGACTTTGTGTCAACCTCGTGACATTAGTGATAACTAACCGTGAAAACTCAACTCAACGGCTAGACTCCGTTATTTTATATTTATGGCAAATCAACAAGACCATCCATATCCAACTAGAGCTAGAGGTTTACTAATACCGAATCCCCACCGAACCTCTCTTTATCAAAAGAGTCATCTCTACCTCGGACCGAAACTATATAACAAGTTAGATACGTCTATTAAGGATTCAGTGAATATTTCCATATTCAAGAGGAAACTAAAAGCATAACTTATAGACAAAAATTGCTACACCGTTGAGGGGCTTTGATAACAATTTTTATAAAATGTAACTTATCTTCATATGTTTTAGTCAATTTTTTCATGTCAATTTATTGTTTTTATATATATTATTTGTTTTTACACTGACGTCTTCCTTGTTATTGTACAGAAATATTAATTGTGATAATTTTATACTTTTTAACAAGCGAAATAAATATTATTATTATTATTATTTACATTTCGATCTGCGGTCACATTCTAAGCACAATTATTAATGCCGCTTGTTTCACAAAGCTGAGTTTCTGCTGAATTATCTGCTCATATACAATGTATATAAGCAGATAATTGCCGCGAAACAAGCTGCAGTAAAAACTGTGCTTAGAATGTGACTCTGTCTTCACCGCAGGTCGAAGAGTAAATAAAGGAATCCAACGGTAATAATAAATCGGCTTCATTAACCAATTAGAAACACATTATTGAATATACGATACTAATTTTGGCGAAGTCTAGCTTAGAGCTACTCAAACTCAACCAAATCAAATAGCAGAGAGAGACATAAAAGAAAAGAACTATTGATTGTTATAGCAAATACTTAGAACTCAGGGTATACATTATTCAATTGATAATATAGTGTAAAATAACATGGTTTGTGCTGGGTGGATCCACCAGTGGCGTGGGTGATTGCATGATTAGTATGATTTCACTGTTTATTGTTTGCTGATTAAAGATTGCTTGAATTTATATATGAATTTATTCATATTCAATAACTTGAATTCCTCTGGTAGAAGATTGTAAAGCTAAATTGGATTATATATAAATGATCTCCGAAACATGGATGAGCGAAGATGCGGCATAGTTAGTTTATAAAATTCTTCTAATGTTTCTAGAATGTATATTACGGCGTGGTATTAGCTTATTTCTAAGAGAAGACGAGTATGATGAATTTAAAAGGTAGAGAGTAAAATTTCCAACATGATATTTTCTTCGATTAGACATACTTAACCATTTGGATTCTACGAATTTCTGAGAAATATGGTCATATTTTCTAATGCTATAAGTCAGACGACAGCATGATTTTTCAACTTTCTGTATTCAATTTTCATCGGACGTAAGTAAGCATGGGCCATAAATAAAATCACAATAATTAAAGTGACTCAAAACTAGTAACTCACATAACATTTTCTTCAATTTAATGCTCATGATATGGCGGTTGCAATATAGAAATTTCAAAGACGTATATGCTTTTATCATGAGGTTTTTAATATGCCCGGAGAATCTGAAGTCTGTATCAAGTTGAATGCCTCAATTTCTTGTCGAATCCACAAGGCCAAATTTATGACTTTAATGTTGACATTGACACTGTCTATAATAATTTTCCGTTTGCTTTGTGCCAAAACACATAGGTGTAGTTTTTTCAGAATTGAGCTTCAGATCATGTTCTTTTGCTAAAACTTTTATTTGATCAAGGTCCTTGTTAATATGAGCTTGCACATCGTTAAAATTGTCAACATCAAAGTGAGTATATAGTTGTGTATCATCAGCGTACGCTTGAACTTTATAATCTTTAACAGATGTTAGTATATCAGCGGTATAGATTATGAAAATAAGCGGCCCTAGTATAGATCCTTGGGGGATCCCTGAGAATATATCCAAGGATGCGAAAAATCGGTTATTGATACATACTTGTTGTGACGTTCCTAAGAAAAGATGATGTCATTGTGAAAACTATCCATGGGTAGTTACCAGTGTAATGTTGATTTCATTGTTTATGTCGATACACATGACTAGAAATAAACAAATTTGATAGGATATTTCTTCAAGCAGAACATTTTCACCAATAATATCCCGACAAAATGCAGAATTTTCGAAAAATGCTGTCACCTTGCTGTAAACTGTTGCCTAGAAACACCACCAGAGCTTGCTTGAGTGGTGTTTTGTACAGCAACACAGTTTGAGTAACAGGCATGGTGACAGTATTATGGAAATTCTGCGTTTTCAAGGGATATTCGATAAGATAATCTCAAGAATGAAAAGACGAAGTTGAACTTTATTCAGAATAATAATAATATATGAATATCATTTCGCGTATTTGGCGTCTTTCAGCAGTCAAACTGACGTTACTTTACATACCGTGCGATTTCTGTAAATATGAAAATGTAGAACTGTAAAAGTAAAAAAATATTTGAAGTTAGGGCCACCCCTCTTTGAAAACAAATATGGAAATCAGCTAATGTTCCACTAAAGACCATACGTTGATAATTAGTAAATCAAAGAAATCGTGATTCATCTGTGTTCTCGATGTTATGTTTTATGTGGATAGTTTGACCGTCCTGGTGAATTATTATTCTTCTTCGGTCTCATTCTGTGACATTTCACATTTCCAACTGTTGTCTAAGAGATATGATTTTTCCGGTTAGTGCTGTAACTGTAACATTTTTCAGTTAAAATTAATATCTCGAAAATTAACAAATGTGGGTATAGGCATTGCTGCACAAAATGGGCCTAAAATATGCCGTGAAATTTGAAAATGTAATGAAATACAGGGTGTTCCATTTGAAATAAGGAAGTTACGCTCTACTTCCGGTACAACGGAAAAAGACCAGGATATGAAAATATTTTACTTGAAATGGCCATATTGTAAGACCTACTACCACGAAATTTCAAGTTTTATTTTAAATAGTTCTCCATTTATTCCTAATGAACGCTCGTCGTGAAATATCCTGTATAGTATATTTATTGTCATGTAGTTTTTGGCTTCAAGCGAAACAAATACCACCCAAATAACAAACGAGAAACGAGAACAGAACAAAGGTAGTTCTGGTTGTACTGGTCTTATAAAAAAAATCTTAGGGCGGGTTGTACAAAACAAGTTCACCAACAGTTCAAGTCGCTTCAGTTGTTATGGATTAGCCAATAAAATTTCTAGTTCCTTAACAACTGAACTCAGTTTAGTTGAACTTTTGGTGAACTTGTATTGTACAACCCGCCATTAGAGTATATCGGCTTATTAAAATTTTGAGAGAAAGTAACTAATATCCAGGTTATTTAAAAGCCCATTGTATTGAAATCAAATACACGGAAACAGTTCAAAGGAATATAACAAAATAAACACATAGAGTTATCGGATTGTTCAACCTACTTGTATTAGGGAATTCAAAAAGAAATAACCTGGAAAATCCCAGTAATAGATCTACAGCACAATATTTGGTAAACTAATCACTTATCCCATTAATCTACTACCGTTCAACGTGGAAAATTATGATTCTGTTTTCGAAAACAAGTACCACGTCATTTTCTTTTTTATTTATTCATTTCCGAGTTCATACACGTGTACATCAATCGATTGAATTACCTGAATTGACAATTCCGAATGTTATAGAGGTATTGATCGAAAGTTTTCGGTAATCCTCCCTTGAAACTTCGGCGGTCAAGGTAGAAATTTTGTGATTATGAAACATCTTTAAGTTTCCATGACCTCACTTCGAATCCGTCAAGGCCAGAGGAAATTATGATCCATGGACTGAAATTGTTAAATATATGTATGGTTCATTTAAAAATATATTATTTGCACTTTTGTGAAGTATTGCGTTAATATACCAATAGTAAAAATAAGTAACCCACCAAAAGTTACTACTAGTAACAAATTTGTGTCTGATTTGTACTAAATCGATAAACGATTCAAAAAATTCAAATTCACTTTATTTTTTAATCACGTTGTATCTTGTGTTTGTATCAAAATCGCTTGCTAACCATTTTATACTTAACACCAGTTTCTCGTTATTGAAAGATGTAGATTTCTCTCTGCAATCCATTTAGATTGAATGCAATGCAATGCAATAAAGTATTCAACCGAAGTATATACTTTCTCAAAATAACAAAATATTTGAGTAAAATATTTTGTTTGTTCAATAAATACTAATGGTCTATTCAAGATTGATTTTGCAGCGGCTGCAAGTAATTTTTTTCATTCGACAATAAACTCTTGACAGAAAAAAAAGTACTGTAACGACGAAATTGTTTTTACCATGAAGTATCAAATATCTTCTGCAGACGCAGATTTAAGTCTAAGACTAACTCAAAACTTCAGATCTCAACTGATTGACTACTTTGGACAGTTCCGAGACTGTTCTAAATTAGAACCAAAAAAGCCTAATTTGTCTCCCCAAAACTCAGATGCTGAGATTGGGAACGATGCAGAACAAGGTACTCCGTATCGTCACAGATAGTGATAGATACATTCGGCTAGATACGTTACGTGAGCTGGCCAAGATAGAAACCATCGCCGACAATTTAAAAAATGTTTAGAGAAATTTTACAGATATCTCATTGACCAGAAACATGACCAGCATTAGAGCTCATAATAATGAGAAGTACAAAAAACATGGAGTCTTCATTCATCAGGCCCTGGATATTTTTCATGAAATTCCAGAATAGACCTATGTCTATGCACCTCATATGGCTTAGACCCAGTTTTATCGTCGATTTTTCTGGGAACCCTCTAACGCACAAAAACTAGCATCCAAAACTCTAAAATCCTGATGACCAAAATTCTATAAATATCCAAGTTCCCCCACATAATTCAGAGGAGGTGGGGAAGGTCTTAAATCTTCTCAGGCACAGGCGCATATAGATAAGGGTATCTGCTAACATTAAAGAGGCGGACCTCAAAATCCCTTCGGATGAGAGGTCCGTTCCACGGTTGGTCGCCCGACCGCCGATTCTTCGGAAGGGCAGGCAAGAACCCATCCAGGGCCGTATTCAAGCATAGGCTACCTAGGCTGGAGCCTATGGGCCCGCACCAAAAAGGGACCCGCACCAAATTTTGTTTATTTTTTTTTTCAATTAATTTAAATAAAAAGTAGTTTATGTAGGGCGGGCCGGGCCCTCTTGTAATCATAAAATACGTCGATGTATATTGAATTACTGCATCTGCATCGACGACTTTTACGATTATATGAGGGCCCGCACCATTTGGCTAAGAGCCAGTTTCACAGGTTCCAGTTAAAGTCCAGATTAATTATCTAATGGTTAGAATGTGAACCTGTAAACGCCATTGAAAGAATGTCATTCACTGTCTAAACTTTCAGTTAGTTATCTGAAGGTTAACTGGGACCTGTGAAACTGGCCCTAAACCCTTCAGTGAACAGCTGATACCTGATATGAAGCGAGTTATTTAGAATCACTAGACATTCATAAGCATAAACATTGTGAATGTAATTTACTTAATGATCAGGTTAGTATATTCACCCATTTCTAATGTAGCATTGTAGCATTGTAGCAATGTAGCATTGTCGATCATAAAAACATTTTCAGTTAAAAAGATATAGGTAATTTAATTGGATGTAGATATTGTTATTTTGTTATTTTATTAGAGGTTTGATTGTAATTATTAATGAATAAGAACGACCTGGTATAAAAGGCAAGTGCGTTGGTATATTCAAGTATCAACTTGAGATTTAGTTTGATAATGTCCATATAGGACGAAACTGCAGTAACGCAAGTGTAACAAATATAAAGTGGTATAAAAACATAGGAATTTTTAATTCTTTATATTTCCGTGTAACCCAGTATTGTGGACCGCCATAAAATACAAACTAATCGCCATAAAAAGAAAGAAGAATTTAAAAGCGGAAGTGCCAAACGAAAGATTGCAAAAGAGAAAGAAAAGAAGAATGAAGAAGTTATAGCTAAGTCACGTCGTATGACCGATTATATGAACATGAAGTTTAAGCCAACCGATTGCTTGAAAAGGGCGGAAACTGACAAACCCATTCTTGTGCCAAAAAGGACAACAACACGATGGTCATGCCGAGCAGATGCTACAAAAGCCCTTATGCGAGGTTATAAAGAAATAAAAAATGCACTTTTTCAAATTTCAGAGGACAAAGAATATTCAGGAAAATATCGTATTACTGCTTTAAGTTTGTTTAACAAAATATCAAAGATGGAAACGGGCTTCTACACAGTATTTTGGGATGATATCGTAACAAAACCAGTGAAACTCTGCAGAACCCTAGATTGGACGTGAACACAGCCGCCTTAGCACTGTCATCGCTATCAAGCTTTATAAAAACAAAACGAGATTACTTCGAAGAATATTAGGTAAAAGCTGCTGAGTTGGTTGTTTGCACTGAGTATGAGAGTGAAAAACAGCGAAAGCGCAAAATAAACGTCCTTTTGGTGCATCTATACTGTATCCAAGCACCAGAAGTTGTGCTGACTCCTTCAGAAAAATTTCAGAGTTTTCTTCCAGTCATAGATCAATTTGAATCGTCATTGCAGCAGAGGCTTGAAGCATATAAACTAGTTAATACCCGTTTTGGATTTCTCAACAAGTTGGATACACTTACTGAAGAAGAGATAATTGCAGCAGCTCAAAACTTAATAGAAACATATAACAATGACTTAGACAATCAATTGGTAAATGAACTGATAGGCCAATAAAATAATTATATTTTGAGGAATTAATTTCCAGCAAGCTGGAAATCATTTAATTACCTTCATTCGGTCCCAAATGCGTGTAATCTAAGTTTGCACCATTCCAGGAGTTGAGCTTAACTTTTGATAGCCAAAAATCCGTCAAATTTTTGCACTTTTTTTATTTTTTTGCTTATAGCTGCAAAATGGTTCATCGGTCGAAAAATGTCATTCTATTCAATAATATAGAAGGCAAAATTCTGCGTCGAATGACATCTGAAAACATCAAATTCCGTTTAGTAGTATAGCCGAAATCGAATGTTAAAAAAGAAGAAAATTTCGTAGTTCGGTGCTAGCTTACATTTTGCGTCTTTCCAAGACGACATATCTTGAAAACAGATACTCCTATTGAAAAAACCCATAAAATAAAAGTTGTAGAGAATTTTACGTTATATAGATAGATGTCCAAATGTTTAAGTTTTCTTGATTTGTCCAATTATCCGGATATCTGAATGCCCGGTTCAGCTTCGGACCCAAATTTTGCATCAATAATTATTTTTCATCTAGTGCGCGAAATGCTACTTTGGTGATCGAGAGCTGATTTTTTTAACGAGGCGCAGCCAAGTTAAAAAATAGTCGAAATCACCAAAGTATTTCGCGCACGAGTTGCAAACAAATTTTAAACGAAAAAACAGAGTTGTTCCTCTTAAAAGTTTCAACTCAAAAGTAAAAATTCACGGCGAAGATATACCAGTTAACCCAGAAACACTTTTCCGACGCATAACACTTCTGAAAAAATCAGAGGAACAGTTGAAGAATTTCTTTGAGTTTGAGTTGGCTCCTTATCCCCTTTCCATCTTTGATGAAACAGGAATGCGAAAAACAAAAAAATCTGTGTTCTACGATTTATTTTCACCAGTGTCTGATCCACCAAACCTTGCAGATAGTGCAATTGTAATTGATGGTGGTTTTCTTTTACATCGAGTGGTTTGGCAATCCAAGGAAAAATTTTCAACAATTCTCTTCAAGTATGTGGACTACGTTAAGAAATACTACAATCCTGCCAGTACAACTATCGTTTTTGATGGTTACCCTGATGCGGCATCAGTAAAGAGCTGAGCGGCTTCGCCGTAAAAGCAAGTACTCTTCTGCAAATGTGGTGTTCACTGAAACGATGAATGCAACCATGCCGAAAGAACAATTTCTCTCCAACGACAATAACAAAGAACGGCTTATTTTTATGCTGCGTGAAAAATTGGTACAGCATGGGTTCAAAGTAAGGCAAAGTGTTGAGGATGCTGACACCCTTATTGTCAACACTGCCATTGAATTGGCAGGTAATTTTGCGACGGTCATCATAATCGGGGAAGACACCAATTTATTGATCATATTAACTGCCAAAGCACCAAATTCATCCAACATTTACGTCATGAAACCTGGAAAGGGAACCTCTCAGAACACATTCTACTCTCCCAAGTATTTCAAGTTCTCGTCTGTTGTCAAACAGAATCTCCTGTTCCTGCATGCAATCAGTGGATGTGATACAACCTCTGCATTCTATCGCCAAGGGAAGTTGAAGTTTGTCAAGCTTCTTGAAAAGAACACGACATTACAAGAGACTGTCAAGGTTTTTCATCATGAAGATGCAGATCCTGAGGTTCTCTGTTCAGCAGGTCAACTGTTCTTGGCAGCCCTCTATTCGTCTATGGCAGATGAGACCTCCTTGGACCAAATCCGCTACGAGATATTTTCCAAATCCGTAACAAAGCCAACTTTCCAGCTGGCCTCTCTACCTCCAACAAATGCAGCCGCCGCCCAACATATTCTGCGGGTGTACCTTCAAATCCAGGGCTGGTATGATAGATCAAATGATCCTCTGAGCTGGGGTTGGAGGAGGACAGACCTTGGTCTTCTCCACATCATAAACACAAAGGATCCAGCTCCACCTGAAATTATCAATACTGTGTCCTGCAAATGTACAAAGGAGTGTACAGGCAAGTGCAGCTGCCGAAAAGTAGGCATGAAATGTCCAACAATATGCCTCAACTGCAACGGCCAGTCATGCTCGAATTCAGAACAATTCGAGGATGAGGATGTGACCTTCATTGCCGTAGAAGCAGAAATAGGTGAGGATAGTCCCTTTGAAGATGATCCAGATGAAGGGGGCCTCGATATGCAATCGCGCCGTCTGAGCTTCTCAGATGAAGGACCATCGACATCAAAGAAAATGCGAACATGAATGCTGCCACATTTTGTGTTGCATGCCTATTACATATTGATTTATGCCACAAACTGTTCATCAATGCAGTGTTTTCGTTCCTTCATTGCACCTTAACTATTAGGAACTATGATTATGAAATTTTATTCTCTACAACTTTTATTCAATGAATTTTTTCAATAAGACTATCTGTTTTAAAGCCGCAAAATGTAAGTTTGCATCGCACTACGAAATTTTCTTTTTTTTAACATTCGATTTCGGCTATACCTCTGAACGGAATTTGAATTTGATGTCATTCGACGCAGAATTTTGTCCTC
This sequence comes from Chrysolina oricalcia, assembly GCA_944452925.2. NCBI lineage: Eukaryota > Metazoa > Arthropoda > Insecta > Coleoptera > Chrysomelidae > Chrysolina > Chrysolina oricalcia. Next base: position 63,707,725 of record OX101812.2, read on the forward strand.
CGTATTATCGAATGGAATAACATTTTCCGTCCGACGCACCGTTTTGCAGCTATAAGCAAAAAAATAAAAAAATGCAAAAATGTGGCGGTTTTTTGGCTATCAAAAGTTAAGCTCACCACCTGATTACACGCATTTAGGACCAAATAGAGGTATTAAAACGATTTCCAGTTTGCTGGAAATTAATTCCTCAAAATGGTTTTTTTCGATTTAATTTTATTAGCCTATGATCAGTTCAAGGCTTTTTACCACGAGTTTCAAAAAGAAGATAAAGAAAATGAAAAAGTCATTAGTCAAGAGAGGTGGATGTATGAACTCCTCCTAAAAGAAAACGTCAATGATTGTTTTCCAAATATCGAGGTCGGTCTAAGAAGGTACCTGTCACTTATGGTCACAAAAAGCAGTGGAGAAAGGTCATTTTCAAAATTGAAGTTAATAAAAACAGACTTCGAACCTCCATGTTAGAAGACAGGCTCGACGCTTTGGCTTTGCTCAGCATTGAAAGTGATATTTTAAGACAATTAAATTATGAACATTTTATAAACAGCTTCATTAGTAATAAGTGTAAGCGCAAACCAATTAGTCACTAATGTAAGATTGGTTGACAAATTCATTTATGTTTGCTTGTTTGTTAAATTCCTTTCTTTTATCTTACATCAAGATGTTAAAATGTTTTCTTAGAAGTAAAATTTTCTACAATTCAAAAATAAAATTTTCTTTCTTCTTTCAAGTTTTTAGTTATAATTTTGCCCCAGAATGTGATTTCTGCAGGTTAATGATGAAAAATCCCCCTAAAGTATGGCCCGCACCACATGTTCAGCCTAGGGATCTACAGATCTTAAATACGGCCCTGAACCCATCCAAACCCCGAAAGGTCGTGACTCCCTGTTTTTTCCTATCCTTTCGGAGGGAAAGTTATAGTATTTTATTATGTGTTATTTTATTTATACTCTGTATGTGTACTTTTAATATGTAATGAATTTAATAAATGAATTTTGAATTTGAATGATGTCAGAGACTCAGTTTGCATGTTGAAAAATAATAATATTGTGGTTTGAAAAATATTAAATACTAACTTGTTATCCTAAAACCCAATCAACCGCCGCCAACCAATTATTTGTTTATCAACTACAATAATATTTTATCTGTTTCTTTCATTAGCTGTAAAAATATTTTATTACAAGGTTCTCGAATATAGGTGATTACTTAAAACTTTTGGTGGTCTATAAGTGAACGATAAATTTTTATACAGTGAAAAAGAAATATAACCATTGTCAACCGCAAATTGTTTAATAATTTCTGTTTTTTCTTGAAATTTAATATACTCACTTTATGGACTTTTGACGAATTTATGAATCATATTATTATAATCCGCTACTTATGTTGATACGGTTGGGTTGAGCAATTATGAACTGCGTGGTTTATGAAAAATTGAAAATTCATGTTTATTATTATTAAGAAAATATTGTTTATACTAGGCGGAATGACCATTAATCTAATAATGTATAAATAAATTTTGAAAAAAACTTTTTAAAGAAAAGCTTTTATTCAAATGCGCTAAAAAGAAGAAAATAAATTTTAAAGTGAATTAAACCCATCATTTTGTTACAATATAAAATTTTAAATGATATGAAAGCTTGTCTCAAGATTTATTCTCGCGACGAACTTTTATATCATTTTAAATTTTATAATGTAACAAAATGATAGGTTCAATTGTAATTTCGGCTTTTTAGTGCATTTAAATGAAAGCTTTTCACTAAAAAGTTTTTTTTTTATTAATTCATTTATTTCTCTTTTAGTTTTCTTTTGACATATTTCTTAGTCTGTCCATTTCAATTAATGCGTCATTGTTCATTGCACGGTCGCTTGCCTGTTAATTTACTGTTGGAAATTGAGGCGCTAACTGGCTGAATACAGTTCCGTAGACTTTACCTATACATACTTTAGTTTATTGCATTCAACATATCTAGTTTGAAAGAACCAACAGTATCACACCCTTCATTATCATAGTACACACTGCAAAGTAGTTCTTGTAGAAAACTTGACTAAGAATCTAATAGACCTCAAGCCCTGGCACAATTTCTGGGGGTGAATTTATACACCACGGGTCATATATAATGTTGAAGTACTGGTCGAGAAACGAACGTTAGGCACTATGCCGTCAATTTTCCGCGGTACAGGTGAGTGTACAGGCGAGTTGAAATGTCGTAAAAAAGGGGGTACTTTTTGATTACTTTATACATGACGGCACTATTCTGGTCAAAGAGGCAATGAAAAAAGAATGCTCTAAAACCCAGTGCCGTCAAAAAATAGCGGTACAGGGAGTCTGAATTTTTTTTTGAAATCGACGATTTTCCATCCCTCCCCAGTTAATCGAATACTTGACGGCGTTGATTCAGTTAACTTTGCCTTTCCTTAAAAAACTATAATACATCTATGCCGTCAGAAAAGGGTGGTATATGGGGTCACAAATCGCGAATCAAAACCCGATTTTTACCCCTTATGGGGGGTGGTCATTTAGAATTTGACGGCACTGATTTCTAGCTCTGAGTTAACATTTATTGAGTATTCTAAACATGGTGCCGTAAAAAAATTATGGTTCAAGCTGAAATAAATAAAAAATTACTAAAATTTTAGAGCAATGTTTTCTTATACGGTCATTCATTTCAGGACGGCATACGGTTTTTTTAAGCAGAAACTACTTATAATGGCTTTATAATTATGCCGTCAACAATTCATGGTACCCAATTGAAATACAAAATAAATATAAAAACGAAAAAATTAAAAAAAAATGAAAATTGCCTACACATTTATAAGAGTTTATTTTTGAAATATTATTGTGGATAGCACTAAATTGTAGTGCCGTCAACATTAAATGGAAACTCTTCGTACTAAGAGAATTTCAAAATTTTAACGATAATCTTGGTAATATTCGTTTTCGGTCCAAAAATCGAATAGCGAACTTTCATGCACTGATATGTGATTTATCATCAAAATAGTAGTATAAAATATATTATAAAATAAGTGATTAAAGATTTGAATAACAATGTATAAATCATTAAAATTTTATGAAAGATTATAAACTAGATAACTATTATTAATTTTCATAAAAAACGCATTAGTCTTTCATAAAGTTTTAAAAGCGTTAGTCAATGTTCATGGTATTTTAATTGAAATTCATAATAAATAGATTTAAAAATATCAGAGAACATGGAACATACTTTAATATTCATTCATTCAACAACATAAATTTTTCAACAATTTATGATTCTTCATCTGAACTCTCGCTCTCTATATCTGATTCACTTGCAGAATCCATTTCAGTCACTTCCTCCAGATCTAAAATATGAATACAATATTTAATTGAAGAAATATTACAAGAAATCAATTAATTGATTTTGCTGTTTCATACCTGAATTATCATCTTCTGTCTCAGTTCTCCCATCCTGTACAATAATGTCCTGCACGCTTGCTGGAACTTCATCGCCATCGAACCAGTGGAAAACAAATTTATTTTTATCCAATGTCCAACCATAGTTGAGTGGGCTAATTGTGGTGGGATTTTTAAAATGAGGATTACACCAAATTTGCGATATATACATAGATCTTCGAAATTGCTGCTCTAATTCGGAATGAGAAGGAGGAAAAGAGGTTGCTTCCAACTTTGCCGTTGATTTTCTGAATTTTTCATTTTCGGACTTAGGTTTATACATTTTATAGAAAATGGGAGATCTTGCCTCATTTACTGTTTTGACAGCTCGTACATTGTACAAAATGCACACAAATTCTTCGACTATCTTTCAGATTCTTTCAGATATTCCCAAATATTACATCACACACAATACCATACCACATGTAGATATTAAGCGATCACGAAATGTGTTTGAAAGAAATTGTGTCACTGGTCGTAACTCGTGACATTGTGACTCGAACAACCATTCTGTTGAAACCAAATGTCCCCAAAATTAATAGGAAGTAGCTGCATTGTCGGACTAATTTGATTTCGACATGAAAAACACATTTTTCAGCGTATTATACCATATAAAATTGACGGCATAGTAAAATATGTTATCTTTGAAGGATATAGCATTGAAACAGCTAAATTTTAGGTTGTATAAAATGACCACCCCCACAAGGGGTAAAAATCGGGTTTTGATTCGCGATTTCTGACCCCATGTACCACCCTTTTCTGAGGGCATAGATGTATTATAGTTTTTTAAGGAAAGGCAAAGTTAACTGAATCAACGCCGTCAAGTATTCGATTAGCTGGGGAGGAGGGGGGGTAAAATCGCCGATTTCAAAAAAAAATTCCGACTCCCTGTACCGCTATTTTTTGACGGCAATGGGATTTAGAGCATTCTTTTTTCATTGCCTCTTTGACCAGAATAGTGCCGTCATGTATAAAGTAATCAAAAAGTACCCCCTTTTTTACGACATTTCAACTCGCCTGTACACTCACCTGTACCGCGGAAAATTGACGGCATGCCCAAAGTTTGTTTCACGACCAGTACTTCAACATTATATATGACTCGTGGTGTATAAAATCTGAAAATGTGCCTGGGCTTGTGGTCTATAACAGAACGGTCGTAGGAGGCAGTAGTTGTTTTCTGTTGGAGACTTGCGACCTTGCAACCTATTGTATAGGTTGGAGCGGAAGACTGGCTTATTATTTAATCCACTTTTCATTGTTAGTTTATTACTAATTTTGATTATCGTTCAATTTGGAAAATGTATTGATTTGTCATTGTTCTGATTCCAATATAAAATTGATTGAAGAATGAAAGGAAAATGTGAAATCCAAGAAAGTGTTCAATTGAATTGTCTGCTTGTTTCTAAAAAGCATTTTAAAATAACTTCACTATTGACTAATTTTGTGGAGGAAATCAGTTTCTTGAACTGGCGTTTTTGGTCTTTTAACCCTCCCCAGTCTGAAATTGAGATCAAAACTTACGCATACGAAAACAAAAAACTAAAGTGAAAAGATAGATCATTATATTATGTAAATAATATAAATATAAATAATAACTAAATATAACAAAAAATAATAAACTTCAAACTTAAAATATTCTATGCGTGGGACTCATAGGATAGAACAATAATTTTTGAGACACAAGAATCATTGTACTCATGCCACGTATCTGCATAAGGGTGTCTACGACCAAGCTATAAAGGTTTTTCTCCCACAAAATAAAAGACGCAAATGGCCTGTAATAATTTTTATAAAATAGTTCTTTAATAAAAACCTCAGTTTTCGCCCCAGCAAAATCGCTTTTAAACAAGCAATATTGAAAAAAATTCAAACTTTTTTGATTTTTTGGAGAGATTATTCAAGCAATTGTTTTACAGACAATGGAACTTTTATAGAGATTTATAAAACCTACAAAATGGATTCTCATACTACCGGATCGGTGCATTTTCCACTTAGAAAACCGGGAAAACCTCGAAAAAGATACCATTTTTCAACAATTCATAATTTTTATAAATCTGAAGCTAGACAAACAATATTGCGGAAACTGATAGATAATATGTGGTAACTGTACGCAAGATGTTTTCTGTCCAATGTGTAGTTTTTGCACAATCACGTTAAAAACAATTTAAGGGCACATCTTACAAGATGCGTCGTATTCAAATTCTGTAGACGGTATCTGGAAGTAGAGATTAATATCTGCAATTTGTATATTTTGGATTTTCACCTGAGAGGTGGAAAATGTGCTCCAAGGTGCACCCGACTAGTGTCCAAAATCGGTAGTACTGTGATTGAACAATGCATAAAGGTTGTATCGATGAGAGGCTACACTGTCCGCTGCATAGTTGCTCAAATCCAGCCCTTCTATATAGCAAAATCAGTGACTATGTTTTTCTTTGAATTTTGCTCTATGAGAATAACGTTTTGAATTGATTACAAGAATTTCAAAAATCAATCAACAGGAATTTGTTATGGATATGGGTTTTTCATTATCGCATATTTTGACTTATATTATGGAACATTTTGAACAATGTTTCGTTGAAAGTCACGACAATGTTTTCTATGGAATGGGGGTGTAAGCCCAAATTGCTTACAATAGTTATAGATTTGATAGAAACCTTATTTTCTATCTAAATTATACTTTTTTATAGGAAACTGACAACTTTTACTTTTCAGCTATTTTTTTTATTTCTTTGTCATATATGTCAACTTTTATTTTTTATACAATATGAACAAATAAATTGTTATACAAGAAGAATAATAAAACAATATCAACAGTAGTCTTCATCAGCAACATTCTCCCCCTAGTAATGTACTTTTTTCTTTCTTGTCTTTCTTCAACGTCTAGAACACACAGCTTCACCACGGATCGACGAAACACCCCTGATTTTGTCTTATTATCTACCATTCATATTTGACCATCTGCTCCTGGAAATACCGCAACAATTCTTCCTTGGGCCAATGATTTCTGGGAAGGTCACTATCGACGAGTACAACTACGTCACCAACTTTTACAGTCCGAGGATCTTTGTTTTCTTGAAACAAGATCTCTTTCAGAAAAACAATGGAGAATTTCCCAATATCTAGCCGATTGTTTCTGGAGAAGACGGATAAGAGAATACTTGCCTACTCTCACTAGAAGAACGAAATGGTTCCACAAAGATCCTCGGACTGTAAAAGTTGGTGACGTAGTTGTACTCGTCGATAGTGACCTTCCCAGAAATCATTGGCCCAAAGGAAGAATTGTTGCGGTATTTCCAGGAGCAGATGGTCAAATACGAATGGTAGATGTTAAGACAAAATCAGGGGTGTTTCGTTGATCCGTGGTGAAGCTGTGTGTCCTAGACGTTGAAGAAAGACAAGAAAGAAAAAAGTAATGAAATGAGTTTCATTACTAGGGGGAGAATGTTGCTGATGAAAAATCCTATGATGTGTTGCTGATGAAGACTACTGTTGATATTGTTTTATTAAGTCGATTGAGAAGGAAATGGATAGAGATGAGAATTTTGCAGTAGAATACTATAAGAAAATCGAAGATTACTTGAAAAAGGGTTATGCGAGAAAGATGCCTGATGATGAAAAATGAGAAAACAGAGAAAAAAATTGGTATCTTTCCCATTTTGCAACAACGAACCCAAATAAACCAAACAAGATTAGACTAGTGTTAGATGCAGCGGCAAAAATAAGCGGATCAAGTCTGAATGACGTACTCTTGAAAGGCCCTGATCTGTTGAACTTCATGTTGGGTGTGCTCTTTAAATTTCGACAGAGAAATATTGCCTTTTCTGGAGATATAAAAGAGATGTTCCATCAGGTAAACATCAGGAAAGAAGACAGGTGGGCACAGCGCTTTCTTTGGAGGGGAAAGGGAAGGAAAGAATTCCCTGAAGAATTTGAAATGGTCGCTATGATTTTTGGTGCTGTTTCTTCTCCCACCTCGGCCCAACATATAATGAGAAGAAATGCGGAAGAATTTCGAGATACCCACAAAGAAGCAGTTGAAGCAATTTTGAGTCAACACTATGTCGATGATTACCTTGACAGCGTGGACAGTGTGGAGGAAGCCATAAAATTAATTCATTCAGTAATTGATGTGCACAAGAAAGGTGGATTTTCAATAAGAAACTGGAGTAGCAATTCGATAGAGGTACTTAAAAGCATACCGTATGATTTGAGAACAGAAGAAGGAAAGGATATGGATTTTGATAAGGAAATGCCTGTTGAACGAGTTTTAGGGTTATTTTGGGATCCTAACGACGACTCATTTTCGTTTCACATAAAATTAGATGGTTTGGATAGTATTTTAAAAAATGAAAAATTTGCACGAAAAGAGAGGTACTGAAAAAAGTAATGTCCATATTTGACCCACTTGGGTTCCTCTCAAATTTTTCCATTAAAGCAAAAATACTTCTACAGGAGATTTGGCGATTAGGTTCTGGTTTGGATGAAAAAATACCAGGAGAATGCAACGAGAAATGGATGAAATGGGTAGAGCAATTGAAGAAGATATCTAGTCCGAAAATTCCCCGTTGTTACATGAGAAGTATTGGAGACTTTAATATTCAACTAACTGCACGTGTTCTGTGATGCCAGTTCTCAGGATTTTTCTTCAGTGGCTTACTTGAGGGGAAAAATAGATGGAAATATTAAAATTTCATTTGTTATGGCAGAATCAACTCTTACCGTTAAACTCTGTTTCCATCCCAAGGTTAGAGTTGCAGGCTGCAGTTCTGGGTTCTCTTATTGATTTGATAGAAACCTTATTTTCTATCAAAATTATACTTTTTTATTGGAAACTTTTTAGCTATTTTTTTATTTCTTTGTCATATATGTCAACTTTTATTTTTTATACAATATGAACAAATAAATTGTTATACAAGAAGAATAATAAAACAATATCAACATTAGTCTTCATCAGCAACAGGTGGGATAGTAGAGAGTTATTGCAACCTCTAATGTGATGATACATACAGGCATCCAGTATTTAATTAAAATTAAAGAATAGAAACTTTTATTTAAGTCGTCTTTATTTTGACATATCTGCCAACTCGTAACCTATAAATTTGCAGTGAACATTAAAACAGTAGTATCTTTTATGTGAGAAAATTGTGAGTTCAAAGTAGGTTATCATGAGAGAAAAGATAAAAAACGTTCCAGATTTACGTACGAGGACAATCGATTTTCTCAAACCAAAGCGGGACGCGGGAGCCGGAGCGGGAACGGAAAATGGGAACTGTGCGAATTGCTATAAAAACAGTACCTACACGGAGCAAACCAAATTTCGCTGTTTGCCTGCAATTCGGAATACTGATAATCCCACCGGTATGTGTATTTACATATCCTGCTATAGAAATTAGTCTCGCTTTCATCCCGTTCCCGCTCTCGCCCCGCGTTCAAGCGTTGGTTTGGGGAAATCTTTTATTCTTCTCCGAGTTGTGCCTCGTAAGCATATTGCAAACGGATGCGCTGTTTGGGAAGGAGTATAAAGTATATGCTTCAGTTGATTCAAAAATAATTTTCTTTGTAAACTGTTTGGCAGCACATTCAAATGATATTAGACCAATTATGTTATGAGATGGTGATTGGGGTGAAAAGATTCGAAATTTGACGTACTTGTAAAAATAAAGTTTAGGTAAAAGCATCTAAAAAGAAGGTTGTTGCAATAACACCATTAAGAAACAGAATTATAATTCACAGGATACTTTAATTAAAGTCTCTTGTAATTAAGTAAACTTATTTCAGTTTGCAATAACTCTCTATTATGTTGATGATGTATTTGTCATTTGAAATCAGAGACTTCAACCGGGAGGAAATTCAAAGGGTTGGAAAGGAGTGAAAAATTGGCCAACAAGTCTTACTTTTGGAAAATAGATTTTCTGGCCCCTGAAGAAGCTCCATGTAAAATTTGGAAGCTCGAAATTGAACTCAAGTGCAGTTTTCAATTTCTCAACTCAGCAAGTTTTTCTATTTGTTTATTTGGCGGGTGCTACCAAAAAAGTCTTCAACTCGGATTTTGTAAAGACCATAACAAAATAAAGGAACTCGAAATTAAGCATACAGGAGACGTTGAATTTTTGAGATGATCGATTTTAGGACCCAAAATTTTCAAAAATAAGTTTCTAGTAGTGTGCCTTACCAAATCGTCTTACGCTTTATCAGATAATTACTGGTCACTTTCTGAACAAAATTATCGTAACGAAAGACAAAGAAATCGTTGAAAAAGTCAATAGAGATTTTTGCTTCGTACTGTAGTGGGCACTGTCCGATTTCAAACATATTTCGAATTTGGGGTTTTCGAGGGATGGACATTCAGGGTGCGTTGCGTTGTGCCCACATCTCATTACACCCACATTTCGTGGAACCCACATTTCGTTTCGCCCACATTTTGTTATTTATTTATTTATTCGTTCCATCCTAACAGGCCTACTGGCCTTACAAAGTTAGATTAGACAAAAGAAAAACATTTGCATTCACGCACATACAAAGAGAGAAATTTGGTGGGAATTGAAGACAATAAAAAAGAGTAAATTAAAATACGTTTCTATGTGAGACACGAATATCTACACAGACAAATTCACGATTTGTCTATTGGTGAGGGTTCTGAATTTTGAAAGAGACACATTCCAATCAGATCTTGTATACAACTAATGTCATTTGCCCAACGGAACATGGTCAAGAGAGGAGAGAGAAAAGTGATTCTTTTGAGTGGAACATTGAATATAGAAAAAGAACGCATGGGTCTGGGTGGTACAATAACTGTGCAGAATTTATGTCGTTATTAATAACTTTATATAGAAAAACTAATGAAAATATTTTCCGCCTGCATTCTAGAGAGGATATTTTGAATTCATTTCTCAATTGTGTTGTTCTGATAGTGTTATAATCTGGTTAAATGAAATATTTTTTTTAAATAGAGATATCTTAAAAAGGTATTTTGTATTTTTTCTAATTCCTGCAAGATTGTTTGATATTCGCTATTCCAGATTATAGAGCCATACTCCAGTTTGGATCTCACCAGAGTGAAATAGAGTAGTTTTATAGAATTTGTGTTAGTGAAGAGATTTGTGAACCCAAGAGATCAATTTGCAGAATTTGTCACATTCTGAATATGTTTCCTAAATGATAATTTGTAGTCATAGGTTATACCCAAATCCTTAAACTCGTGAACTATTTGTAGTGTTCATGCGGCAGTCGAAGAGAATTGGATCTTTTTGACGAGTAAGTGTCATAACATCACATTTATTTATATTGAAATCTAATTTACACCGAACGCTCCATTCCAAAACATTATTTAAATCTCTTTGCATGTCTGAACAATCTCTGACTGTTCGTATTTGTTTGAAGAATTTGATATCATCGGCAAAAAGAAAACATTTTGAGTGTTTGATAACCTTTGGCAGATCATTAATAAATAAAAGGAAAAATAAGGGGACCAGGTTTGACCCTTGGGGTACCCCAGAAGAAGCATGAAATTTACCAGAAGTGTTTCCATTGTGCCTAACGATGAAGTAACGATTCTGAAGATAGCTTTTGAAAAGATTCATAATGTTTTAGACGGTCCAAAACTGTATATTTTATGTAGTAAAACACCATGATCCACTCTGTCAAAAGCCTTACTAAAATCAGTGAATATTGTATCTAATTGTAACTTCTTTTTTAACGCGTCATTTGCTTCGTTGATAAATAATAACAGATTGGTATTCATAGATCTCTTTGACATAAAGCCGTGCTGTTGCTCAACTATGGCATTCTCTACAAAAGCGTATAGCTTACTATATATAATCTGTTCAAAGAGTTTCTAGGGAGCACACATAACGGATATCGGTCTATAGTTTTTAATGTTACGTTTGTCACCTGTTTTATAAATTGCAGTGCAAATTGAATTTTTCCAATGCGTTGGAAAAACAGCATTACTAATTATCAAGTTGAATATGTATAGTAGTGAATCACGTAACCACTCTTGACAACCCTTAAGTATATACGTTGGTAAACCATCTACACCTGCTGATTTTTTAGGTTTAAGTTTCTTTATAGCCTCGTCGAAGTCTGAACCAGTTATGGATTTTATTGAAAATGTGTCATTGGTTACATTTTGGTAATTTTTAAAATTCACATTATAATTAGTCGAATTTTTCTAATACACACTAACGAAAAACTCTGCAAAGTATTGAGCAGTATCCTTGGGTGATATATTCAAGTCATTGTAAATATAATTTTCATTGGTGGAACTCTGACTCCTACTTTTGCTAACATGATTCCAAAATCCATTTAAATCAGTACCTAGTTTGTCTTCGACAGTTTTTATATAATTTTTTTGTTCTTTTTTGAGAGTGATTTCAATTTTTTTCTCACTTCTTGATATTTGTCTGCATGATAATCTGAAATGTTTTTTAATTTTCTTAAATAATTTTTTTTGCAATTAATTCTTTGATTTCTTTATTGTACCACACTGGAAATTTATTGTAATTTTGATAAAGTTTAAATTTCGGAACACACATTGAAAATATATTGTTTAAAATTTTATAAAAAGCTTCCAATCCCTGTCTACATCACGCTCCATATAAACTTCATCCCAGTTAGCATCTCTTATAAGTACCGCCATAAGGTCAAAATTTGTTTTCTTAAAATTATAGTTGAGCTCGTTGCTACTTTTTGTATCGTTTTTCGATAGGGGTTATGCCCACATTGCTTTGTATCCACAGCTTCCGAACATAGCCGAATCAAGCGCTGTTGCCAAATGCTGACATGCAATTCTCTCAAAAATTAATTGTGGTCCTAATGAGAAATTTCGTTACACCCACATTCAGTGATGTTGCGTTTCGCCCAAATTTCGTTAGGCTCACATCTCATTACACCCACATAGTTAACAATCTTTCGGCTGCTTTGTCACCTACTTACTTCCGCGACGGTGAGAAAGGAACATCATTTAAGATACGTATGCCACTTGTGAAAACCTATAACACCTACCAGTGAATTTTTAGGCAAGCCAGCAATTTCGTTCAATGTCTCATTAGGACCAAAATTAAATTTTTAGAGAATTGCATGTCAGCATTTGGCAACAGCGTTTGATTCGGCTATGTTCGGAAGCTGCAGGCATAACGAAATGTGGGCGAAACGAAATGTGGGTGCAACGAAATGTGGGTGCCACGAAATGTGGGTGCAACGAAATGTGGCTGTAATGGAATGTGGGCACAACGACATGCTCCCGACATTCACCTCACCAAACGGAAGTCGTATGAGGGTCATGGGGTCTCAGAACCCGCGGCGAACTAACTTTAAGACTTGTGCATGAATGGTTATTTGTTTGCTTCTAACTATTACTTACGACTTATTACTTACGACCTAAAATTTCACCATAAATCATCCATTAGTAATCAAGATATCCAAAGAAATCACTTTACGAGATGTGTCGTAATTGAAATTCACATTACAAGTCGTACGAATTACCATAACAATGAACTCGCACAATGAAGTTGACGAATTACACATTCAGCCAACATATATAAAAATAATTGAACGGCATCTGCCGAGCTTTTTTGATATCTGCTGGCGAACGCGCCAACAGTTCTTTGAACCTTCAAACCTTGAACATACTTGGGACATTATTCAACCATTTCTGGGCTTGAAAAAAGAATAGTGTCGACCATATTCTAAAGATAAAACTGGCTCGCAACTCGCAAGGTGTGTGACCTCGAAATATAACGCTTTGAATCTCGGATTTCGTTGCGGGCATTGCTACAAGGTTCGTCGATCTTCGAGGCTCTATGTCTGGGCTTTTGGAGCGAGGGCTTTGGCTCTGGCTCTGCGGTTTTAGCGAACGGAAGACAAGACCATAATGACCGAAAATCGAGCGACGCTAACGAGTTCCTGTGGAAAAAAGAAATAATATCGCAGAGGTGGATGTACGAGATACTATTTTTCAAGGTAGATAATATAATAATAATTTATTTACTTATTAGTCCAGTACACTACGGAATTGTAATAAAATGCCAAATGGTACATGAAGTAAGTTTCAGATAAAGAAACCAGTCAAACACAAACTAGAGTTAAGTTATAAACTTAAAAATTTAAAAAGTTGGAAATGGACAAATGTATTTACCTAGAGATAAATAAACCCATTCATTTCCCTTAGTCAAGTACTTACAATACAGATTTTTTATAAAATACCAAAAGGAAGTTTCAATAAAAGAATACATAAAACGTACATACAAAAAAAAAATTCAAACACTCGAATATAGTTATACACCTAAAGATATTATTATTAATGCACTAAGAGGTAAGTAATATACCTAGTATCTACACAATGACTAATCAGAAGTCTATTGAACAATGGCAAGATTAAGTTATCTAACTGCCATTTTTTTAAATTTACAATGTGAAAGATGAAAAAGATCAAGTTCAGAAAAATGCACATTGAAATTTTTTTGAAGTCTTCAACTAATTGCCATCGAACCGTATGCCAAATGAAAAAATACGATTACTTCTCAAGCTTCTGGAGTTAACAAAAGGGCAGAGCTCTTCTAGAAGAGCAGAACAATTAAAGAAAGAATGTATTATTTTGTGGATAAATAGAACCATTGCAAGTTTACGTCTATCCTCAAGTGACATTAAATCAAAAACAGAAAGCCTCATTTTCGGGTTGAATCCAAAATATGGTAGGCCATGTTTCCATATTAGGTATTTGGTGAAACGATTCTGAACTTTTTCCAGTCTCTCTTTATGGCAAGCATAAAGAGGACACCAAATGACACTATTATACTCCAAAACACTCCAAATCAGTGAAAAGTATAACGTCTTTATCGCATCGCAGTCTGTTATATTGCGAGTATTTCTTTTAATGAATAACCCGAGCATTCTGAATGCTTTGTTACAAATATTATTGACATGATCATTAAAGTTGAGATCTTTATCGAAGGTAATCCCTAAATCGCCTAAACTATTGACAGATTGAAGATTTGCATCGTTAATTGAGTAATTACAAATAACAGGCTGCCGCATTCTATAAAATCTCAATACATTGCATTTTTCACGTTAACTTTCAATAAATTAGTATCACAGAAGGTACAACAGTTATCAAGGTCACTCTGAATGCGTTCAATATCATCGATAGATTGCACTGTTTAAAAAAAATTAAGATCATCTGCATAAAGAGAGATTTCACAATATTGAAACACAGATTTAACATCATTAATAAAAAGTAAAAATAATATAGGCCCAATGTGCGAACCTTGCGGAACCCCTCAATTTACATGAATTGTTTCTGACAAACTGCCAGCTACCTTTACATTCTGCATTCTGTTAGAAAGGTAGGATTCAATAAATTTCAAGTATTTGCCAATTTTTTTTTTCATTGGTGTTTTTGGCATCGACTGCTATGGTCATTAGCCACGTGTTCTAAATAGGCATTGTTACTAACTCCATGCGCCACCTCAGGAGCAGCACTGTTAATTGGAACGCAACAGTGAATCGTGCAGGACTCACCCCAGTTCAGCCACGATATTTGAATAATTTAATCGGTCAAATTAAATTAAAAAATCCCAGCCGTAACTGGGGCTCGAACTCCGGACCTTTCGACCCAGTATTTGTATTCTTAAGTTTCAAAATTAATAGTTCATGGCAAACTGAATCGAAGGCTTTAGCAAGGTCCGTGTAGATAACATCAACTTGGAACCCTTGTTCAAGTTTATTTGTGAGGAAGTTTTGGTAAACAGCCAAATTGGTGGCGGTGGACCTTCCTTTGTAAAACCCATGTTGCTCATTCATTATGACATGTTTGAAATTATTAAATATTTCATCTGTAATCAAAGATTCAAATAGTTTGTCTTCGTGCAACTGCTCATCATTCGGACGAAGGGCTTCAGATGGTGCAAAGTCATGTTCCTTGAAGTGATTTCTATCCACCGGCCATATTCCTGAACCACGAAAAGCACTTGCAGCGGTTTCCACAGTAGCTGCTCTCCCATAGGTCTCCGAAATCAAAGAAGCCACGTTGTATTGAGAATTGTTTTTCCAATATTGGATCGCAACCATTTCTCCTGTGCTTGAACATAGTAGCTTTGTAGTGGCTTAAAGAAAGCAATGGTGGTGTGGTCGGGAAGTTGGAGAAGATGGATGTTGCGCTCTCTTGCATAGATAAGCTCCTCTAAATTTTTGCTGTGGGTCGAATGCCCGTCCAATAATAACAATACTTCTTTATCTGGTCCTGGTTGTACTACGCTATTGAAATGCTTTAGCCATTTCAAGAATAGTTCAGAGTTCATGTATCCTGTATCAGAAATCTCCACTAATCCACCTAATGGAGCCCCGATTCCTAACTCAGGGGCATAACGTTTTCTCTTGAAAATCAGCATAGGCGGAATATACAGTCCGGCAGCATTCAAACAACATACTGCTGTACTATTAACTCCTCTCTCTCCACTAGTGATTCCACCTACCTGTCTCTTGCCTTTCAATGAGACAACTTTTGGCATCATTTTTTGAACCGTGCCATATCCAGACTCGTCTACATTGAATATGGTATTGGCGGTTATCCTATACTTATCTACCAATTGCTCTAGAATATCAAAGAAGTGTTGCACTCGTTCACTGTTGAATCCTTTTGCCCTTGCAATCGAGGTAGACTCAGGCTGACGAACTGATAGTTGAGGATGACGCCGCATAACCACTTTTCCCCGCCATACGTTTTTCACTGTTGAAGCGATTAGGAATATGGTTTTTCTCCGCAAGTTCATAAGCTATTCTTCTCATATCGGTAATGGTGAGGCCAAACATTCTCTCCTCAAATTTCAGAATATGTTCAGTCAGAATACTTTCCATTTGTTGATCAAAATCAGCAGGCCTTCCCAGTACCTTTGTCAACTCATTGGCAATTTTATTTCTATTTTCCAAATGCCGTTTCAGAGTGGCTTTTGGTATGTGATATCTCCTTTGGCATTCGTTCAATCCCACTCCATTATTTCTGTAGTCATTCAAAGCCTGTGCTAAATCTGCCTGAGACCACCTGCCATATTTTCCTCTTTTGGACATCTTCAGATAATCAAAAATATTCCTGATAAACTGACAATACCGATGTAAGAAAAAATCGTTTCCTAAATTGGACCGGTGCAATTAAGGCAAGTAGTGTTGGTCCAATTTAGGAAACGGTACAATTTGCATTCAATGATAACCTCAAAAATTTACGTTTTGAGATATCATCAAAAAATTGACGCTGAGTTAACGCTAATATACTACAGATATATGAAATAAAATATGAGAAGCTCACCTTTTGTGTGGAAGGCGCTAATAGATTACAAAATCTATTGAAATATTGCTGTACACCTTCGAATTTCACACAAGAGCAGTTTAACCGTCGATGTAAGTTTCGAACTGAGAATTTCATTAAATTTCTTTCGAATATGGATATGAACTTATGGGTTTTCATAATCAACCCACTACTTCGGTTTCAGAAGTTTCATCAAAGTTCTGAGAAAACCAATGGATTTAGGAGATCGCACTGTTCAAAATTTCATCAAAATCAGCTGAAATTTAAAAAATATGACGTTCAATGGAATTTGAGCAAAATTCTGACTACACTACTGCTCCCATTCCACGTTTACTTTTTTTTTGCGTGGCACCCTCCAAAAAAAGATTTACTGTCACTATGCCACTGATGCGTATACGCAACATGTGTGTTCACCCCAAATTGTTGTATTTTATCATAAATTTATTTCATGAAATTTAACGGATAGTGAATAACATTACGATACAAAGTATTCCATACCAATTTTTTATAGAATAAAATATAGAATATAGTTGACGCATCTCAGTTTGGATTATATTACACTTTAATGACACCAAAAAGAAGTGTGATAGATTTAAACATTGGGAAGAGAAAAAATTGAGAATGTGCTGTTGCGTGTGAGCAACATTGGCTCTAATCGGGTTAATGGAATGAGTAAGTAGACTGTTCTGTTTGTACAGGAATTGTCATTTCGTGATGCATCTTTCGAAAACTAAGTTTATAATTCACAATAAAACTACATAATGGTCCAATTGTCAATTCAATCAAAAATCGAAGTTATACGTATTTCTGGAGATAATTACTGGAAAGAGAACTGGAATGTAGTGTTGACATTTTATGGTACAATTTTTGCGGTCCATATTTTATTTATCCATATTATTTAATTGATATACTCACAACAAGAAGCCAATTAGATTTCTAGTTCGTCTATTGAATCCTGCCTCTTGATATGGTTGTATATTTCACTTCCTATCAATAAAAGCCATTGGTATTATTATCTGACAAAAAATCTCATGTATCTAACCCCAAAAAAGGTTTCCATGAATCATTTCAGCCAATATTCAGTTGTATAATTATTCAGAAAGTTATATGAATCATTGGCATGTGAGTTACATAACATTAAGATTTGAGATGAAGGTGAATTTTTGCATATTAACAAAGTCTGCTCAATGATTCTGCACGGAACTGAGAGGTAATAAATTTTTTCGTTTCGTTTTCCATATTTTGCAAATTTTTTGGACTTTATTTATTTGATATACACACTTTCATCTTTTGTTATTCAATCTGTTAAGTAATGAAACACAAAGATTTAAATCATGCAATGAAGAAGGAACTTTCTTCTCAACATTTTTGCAATTTAGCATAACAGGACAAGAATTTGGGCCTGGAAAGAAGAATGTTAAGCGATATCAACAATTCATTTGAATTGAAATTAATTAATTTTCCAAAGCATTTTCGCCTATCGAGAAATTCAATGAGGACTTTAGTTGAAGATTTGAGGCCCATTTCACAGCAAGGAAAACGAAGTAATGTGTTGCCTGTTAAAATGAAAGTGAGTGGAGTTTACATTTGAATCGGTAATGTATCGACTCAATTTTTACTGGAAGTTACCAGAAAGAAATGACCTAATTTGCATTTGGCTGTTGAGAATTCTCGTTTAAGTAGAATCATAGCCGATATAACTGATACACAAACTTGTCAGATCAATATTTTAAGTTCCCACAAACAGCAGAAGAAGATTGTTCCTTCCTAAAAAAAGAGAGGTTCCGTTTCCTTCATTTCATGACGCCCAGTTTTTCGAACCTGAGATATCCCAGCTGTTTTTAAGATAACCAGGGGCTATTCTTCATTCACTCATAAATGTTATCTTTATTTGTGAATAACTACTCTTTTTCTCAGTAGCAGGTCAATTCACATTTGAAAAACCATCTGTAGTATAATAATTATACTTGAAAATGTAATTAACATCACTTGCGTTCATCGTACACTAAAACAACCAATAGTTTGGGCATTGTCTAAAGAAGAATAGTCAGAAAATCCCTGTGCAAAATGCATTGGATGGCCGTCACCTGAGACATCTATACTATTTTACTGGAAACATTGAAAATGTATCCAGTAATGTGGCGCCGTTATCGGATGGCACGCAAAACTATACTTCTGTCTCTTTTTAAAATAGAACGCCAGTTTTCATTCACTTCATTCAAAAATGTGCAGAATATTGTCATTGGAGAGATGTTTAGCAGAATAAAAGACGAGTCAAAGTTTGCATTCGGATGTTTCGAATATCAGATGATGATCAGTGGTAAAATTTTATATTGCTGCAATTAAGCCTAATATAATGAAACACGTAATGTAGCAAAATTCTTACTGAAAAATGATCCCAAAGTATAGGTACAAAAAAAAAATGTTGTATTACAATATTATATCGCAGTTGATATGTTTTGAAAACACATAAAGAATATTCATTAGTGCTTGAAGGCACCCAATAAGTAGGTAAATAATAATATATCAGTATTATTTGTACAAGCTTTTGTTTAGTTTCACTCACACGTAACTTGTTGTGTTGGAGACCAATACGAACATTCAAGATGGAGGACAAATTTTGTGATTCATGTCCGAATCCGTCCATGATAGATCTAGAATTATTTGGGTAGGACAGTTCAAGGAAAATTCAAGTGTTGGTGGACAGGTGTTCTTTAATTGATGGTTCGATGTTATCAACAATGTATATGGACATATAAGGAGAGTTTCAAAGGAGGTTGTCACCAGAAATCATTCATCTCCTACACGGGCCTAAAATACAGTTTTTGTTATACAATATAGTTATTTGTGTATTTAGAGCGCGAGGAGCGCAGTAATCTTTGGAGAGCGGCAATGGCACTTTGTTCTCGAAATAAACACATGTTTTTTTTCTTCAAACGCAGCTTTTAAACATAGAAACAATTGACAATTCATTCAACATAGGCACCCATGAGAAAATAAACACTCAATAGTAATTCCAAATGAATAAGCTATCCAAATATCCAATAATTCACATCTCTAACAAAACAAGATAACTTGCTTGAAAAAAAAAAGTATGTCGAGATCGAATCACAGGCCTTCAGCTTGATAGCAGCTACGCTGTCAACACCACCACAGTTCCTAAGAGTGTTATGAATTTATTGTCTATACTAAACATCATGCAAGAATAGGTTCGTTTTCAACGAAAGAGATCGAGAGATCGACCGTTTCTTCAATATTTTCGCACTAGAGCGAAAAAGCTGTCACAAAACATTTCCGAGAAAACATCAGCTTTGCGTTGAGATCTAAAAGCGTCAAAGGCTACCTACTTTGGTAAGCGGTTGTAGAAAAAAATATATTTTACTGACCATGCACGATCATCGGGGAGATGGAAATATTTATGGTTTTACGCAGTGCCCACGTACACTAAAGTGATACTTTTCAGGACACGTAAGTGAAAAAATCAAATATGCGTAAAGTTATGTTTAACGCATCGTTCATATAATTCCAAAAGACAGTATTTTGCGTCAGATTTTACTCGAAAGTCATCAAATGAAAACTTCATAGAATAAAATATACTCAACAATTGCTACAATTTGCCAATATAATAACAGGCGTAGAAATAAAATTGTAGATACATTTTCATAAAGAGCTTTTTTGTACTCACGTGTTTCCACGCTCATAAAAAATGTCCTAATTTACGAATTTTTGTTTCATATATAAATAACTATTTCATCTTCTTTATATGAGTTTTCTGTGCGTATTGGTCATGAAGTCATAAAGTTTCATTTTTGATAAGGATATCCACTTATTTCTAACGATCGACTGAAACTTCAAATTCAGTCGCAGATAATGCCATTATATCAGTACCTAATTTCGAAAAAAAAAACCCTTATTAGGTTTTACAACTTTGACTTCATGGTAAATAAATAAACTTGGAAAAAAACATTTTAGAGAAAAGTTTCTATTTAAATGTACTAAAAAGAAGAAAATAAATTTTAAAGTGAATAAACCCATCATTTTGTTAAATTCTAAAATTTTAAATGATATAAAAGCTTGTCGCGAGAAGTATGTATGTAATTCTTTTAGTATATAAAATTCAAAAATCACCTCAAGATTTATTCACACGACAAGCTTTTATATCATTTAAAATTTTAAAATGTAACAAAATTATGGGTTTTTTTTAAATAAAAGCTTTTATCTTAAAAGGTTTTTTAAGTTTATTTATTTCTTATTTTAGTTTTCTGTGAATATGTTCCTTAGTCTGTTCATTTCAATCAATGCGCCATTGTTGCACGGTCGCTTGCCTGTTAATTTACCGTTGGAAATTTTTCGTGTTCTCTAAATAGCTTTAGAGGGGGGCAGATGGGTGAATTTTTTTAAAACCGTTTTGTTCAATGGCCAGATAATTTTCACTATTTTTACGGATTTTTTTGATTTCTATTCCGCGAGTTTTCCTATTTTTTTGTGACAGAGGGCGAACCCCCCGATCTATTTTTGTTTTCTTCATTATTTTCCATGTCCGAAACTGTTGAAACATTTTCCGAATTCCTTTGCGTTCTCTACCTAGCTTTTGAGGGGGGAAAGGGGATGCGAAATTATTTAAAACATAATTTCCGACGGTCAGATATTTTTCACTATTTTTACATATTGTTCCGATTATAATTTCGCGTTTTTTCCATTTTTTTTTTCGAGAAAAGAGGGAGGCGAGTACCCCCCTAATTAATTTTTTCTTGCTGTAATTTTTGACGTCCAAATCCGTCAAAAGAACGTCCGAAAACCTTCGCGTTCTCTATCTAGCTTTCGGAGGACGGGGGGGGGGGGGACCAATTCCTTTTTATAAACCATAACATTCGACTGTCAGATATTTTTCACGATTTTTAGAGATTTTTCCGATTTTAATTTCACGAGTTAGTTTTCCAACTTTTCGAGAGAAGGGGGGGCATCCCCCCTCCCTACCTATTTTTTTTCGTTGTTATTTCTGACGTCCAAATCAGTCAATAAAACTTTCTCTAACTTTCGGGGGGCAGGGGGGACAATTTCTTCGACATTAATGTTTTGTCATCGGAACTGAACCAACGCGAAAAATTTCAATTCCATAGAATAAGAGGAAGTGGTTCTAATTCAGCTTTTAAGATTTGTACCCATCTAACACACACAGAGCAAGTTAAATAAAAGCTCTCAATAAAAACAGAAAATAATATGGAAACTGTCGGAAATGGCATTATCACCTTCATAACTTGAAACCAATCATCGGTTGTCATCAAGAACGTTGGACATCTTCCCCCAAACATTAGTCAAGAGAAATCACCCTGAAAATATCTACTTATGTGAATTCGAAGACAAAAACAATGAAATGCCAAACACCACGAAAGTTCGCTACTTTGCTCTCTCGTTTACATGCAAATTGCAAGTGGCAGGTGGAACGGACACTGAGCCAATCAAAAACACGAAATAATGTCCATTCATTATTCACTTTACGCGATTACTACGACACTTTCCATCTCATTCGTTTGTCTCCTTTTTGGGGGCAACCGTGCTGGCGCCATCTACTAATAAACCCCATTGTCATCCAATAATAATCCCATAAGGTTAACTGACTATACTTCTTTAGACAATGGTTTGGGTGAATTTCGTGAACTGCTTCCTTATGGATTCATAGTTACCATTACGGCATTTTCAAATTTGCGGCGAAACGTTTACGATATACTCTAGTAAACATGTACCATTAAAAAAAAATTGGATGGTCACCGAAAATTATGATCATGGTGTCATTCAATTCGTATTGTCATGTAGAATGTTTGAGAAACGGTCCCAAAAGGGGCCGAAAAAAATTACAAAAGTTATAAACAATATAGTGAAAAAAAAATGGGGCTTTGGTTTTTTTTAATATCTCGAAAAATATTGAAGATTTTCGAAATATTAAAAAAGATCTGATAACATCAGCAAATTTGCTGAAAAAAAGTTCCGACTCCCGAAATTACCTCCAATATTTATAATTTTTACAGAGCCCTAAAACTAGAGCCAAAAACAAGTAGTCTGGCTTGCGCGCGCGTTGCGTCAGTCTGACACAGATACAAAAAAATATCTTAACACATTAAATATGAATATGAAGTAATAAAAAAATTAATGTATTATTGGGATACATCAATTAACCCTATAATTTTCGAACGAAAACCCTAGGATTTTTTCACTTAGTGAAGTTATTTTTAATAGGCTTACAAATAGATGACCGACAAAAAAGTGAAAATTAAAATTTTCAAATTTTTGCAACGGTCAATTCAACAAAACACGTTTTTTAAAATAGTCGGTCCTTATGATGCTAACAATTTTAGCGAAACGTTCGTCGTTTGTCAAAAAATGCGTTGGTTAAGCAGAAATGTTATTCTCCAAATTATTAGCAATACAAATTTTCATATTTAAAAAACAATTAGTAATTTTTCAAATCGGATAAACCTAATAAAAATTCAAATGGGATTTGTTCTGCTCTGAGATTCAGTAATGAGCTATCATATGAAAAATAAAAACTGAGCATTTGCATTTCCTTGAAAGAAGTCTATTTTTGACGGTATATAGAGTAAATTATTGACACTTGAGATTGACGAAAGATGTAAGAAAAGTAAACAACTAGAGCATTTCTTAATTTCGGAAATGGCTAATGACTTCTTCCATTAATTTGCCTTCCTGTCCAATTTATGTGAAAATTCCACACCTGCAATTTTGAACCAATCAAAATTCGTTATTTTGACAGATCACCATGGCAACGGAGGTATTTTAGTGGAGTTTTTTCCTCGTGGGATACCCAACAGCGAATTATACTGGAAATTTTTTGGCATTTACAATAACAGACCATTTTTGACAGACTGGTTTTTATTTGTGCACATAATATTAAGTTTTGATACATTTTAATCACAAAGCTAACATGTTTTCTATATTCTTGGGACACCCCCTCTCTTCTTAATGGTGAAAATGCAGGACTTTCAATGTTTTCAATTAAGTGTCTATGTCTAATAAAAAATATATAGTATTTAGTCACTAATTTATTTACCTTTCTCCCAGTCAGTACTTTCAATTTTGCGTAGTTTAGATGAGAATATTCGTGGACAATTCGGAAAAAAATTTCTTTCTTCAAGTTGGAGACACAATCCGCTATTAATGCAAATAAATAAGTCATGGTACGATGATTAATCATTACATCAGAAAATTTCACGCATATTTTGCATATAGTATGATTTTCAAATCGATTAATATATTAAACAAAGAATTTTATTGGTTTTACTGGCTGTGCAATATTCTTTATTGCAACAAAACGAGAGTTTTTTTGACTATACTATAAAATAAAAGAATGTTATATTTTTTCCCTAAAGGCACTTTCGAGTTACTACAATCAGTAATAATCAACAGTTTATAGGCTAAGAGTCCATTGGTGTGAAGACAAACTGAATATTATCATGTAATCTGTTCCTGTAGGTATGTATCTATAAAGCTAATATTTTTTTCATTTTCTACTACTTGTAATATATTTCATTATAAAACTGCATTACCGTGTAACTTCAATATCTTAAAGGGCAGGCTGAGAAACCATTACATGGCCATTACCGAAACTGCAAAGCACATTAAATTTGATAAAATTATAACTTTCTACCACTTGTAGTAATACAAAATTGATGTAAAATAGAAGAATATATTATGTTACGCTTTAGGTTGGCATTTTCCTGCAACTACAATGAGTGAAAATTTCAGAATTATCGCAGGCTTGTAACCCATACCTAGAGGATGGTATCGAAACTTCGACGCAATATAAATTTTTTAATTTGTCTAGCTAGGTTTCCAGCAGTTGAAAAATTACATAAAGAATAGATGAGTTTTTAGTTTTTAATTTTAAATGAATGGTTACAAGTGATAATATATTTAATTATTATTTATTTTATTTTGACTATTGTAATTAATGTTTATATGGAAAACGCAATTATTATAAACTATGGCAGGTTGATTGGAAGTAGTGGCTTGTTCTTGATTCAGAGACTCTCATATCGTCTTTGCCGAAGTTGAAGCAGACCTCATTGCGTCAATTATTTCCTGATGATGGCCCGAGTCTATTTGCAGATATGTTTTTATTGAGTGGCTGCTACCATGACCGGTTATTTTAATCAATTGCTGTTCACCAACTCCCGTTTTGGCTAAAGTTGAAACAGCAGTGGCCCTTGCAGAATGATTTGTTACTTCGATCTTTTTGACATCAATTCCAATCAATGATGCAGCGGATTTGAACCAGGAAGATATTGTATTCTGTCCAACTGGACTGTTCTTGTTCCAGCCTTTGGAACTGGGATTTTTCCAGTTTGGATTTGGCATCAAAAATAAACGGTTTGTTTTGATGGGGCCTCGCTTGCTTGTTAGTTTTTTTAACAATCTCACTGGGCATATTTCTTCGTTGAGTGTATTCGGTACTAGCCACTTACTGTCAGCCATTTTCTTTGAAAAAACTTGGAAAAAACCGGTTTATACTCAATGCGGCCTGTTGGTTCCCCTCTATTGTCAATTTCCTCTACAAAATATTCGAGTTGTGCTGCAGCTCCTTATACTTTTCGAAAAAATATTCCTGCAACTACTTGGCTGTGGAATTCCATAAAACTTTGATAACACTCTCCTTGTAGTCTTCGGAGTTCTTTTTTCGCGTGTTGAACCCATATTCTTCAAGAATAACCGCCAGTTCTTCCACAGGTATATCCGCTCTATCGGAATTATCGCAAAAGTTTGTAAACTGCCTCCATACGCTTGACTTCGATTTCCTGGTATTCGCGGGTGTCAACTGCTCAATCTCCTGGCGTATATTTTCTTTACTTTCTTGACCAAAGCGAAACATTTTTTTACGTCGTGCCCCTTGACAGCTTCAAAAGTGAAATAATAATTTCGAGGTTCGGGTCTCACTCAGCTACCATGGCAAGTCGACCATACATTTTATGTTTCGCTGGTGACTTGATGAAGAAATTAATTTGCATTGTTGAGAATCGAAAAATAAATTTTAAAAATATTTGATATTCCACCACAATTCGGTGTGGAATTTTCTTACCGAATACCACGCGAAGTCAAATTAATATCCGGAAACTTTTTGACTTCTAGTGGTATTACTAGTGATATATTTCTGTGAAACTCGCGTATACGCATAAAATAATCTATCCGTTTTATTTTGCGACAACGGTGAATTTCTTTCACTAAAGGAAGACCTTTCACGATCACTGCACTGCACTGCACTGCACGAGATAATGCACTAATAAACAAGGATTATTCATGGGTTGGTCTTCAATATAGATACTGAATACGATAAATGATGCAACGCTCGATTTGCAAATATCTCGTAGACAATAGAAACCTTGAAAGTATGAGTACTCAGAGCGTTATATAACTTCTCCTTGATGCCGATTATTAAGAGTGTGTTCCATATGAAATAAATAGTTTTGAATTTTTCCTATCGAACAAGTTGATTATGGTAGTTATGCGGATTCTATTTATTCAACCAAAAAAGGCCTTGGATAAAGAAATCGCATACATTAATTGAAAGTTTGGTTTTGTGAGGGTCATTTCTTCATATACGAGTAGCTGTTTGAGTTAGAGAATCTCAACCTTCCACATTCTGACCTTTTCACCAAGGTAGAAAATGTCACCTTTCTAATAATAGGAATGGAAAATCAAAATAGACCTACAGATCCTTCGTACATGAACCGAATATATCAACCGATATCTAAATGATATATGGGAATATTTGTTGTTTTTTGACCTAGTGACCTGATAACATTATCCATTTGAATAATTGTTGATTTCTATCAGGATATTCTAATACAAATCAGAACCGGTATGAGGCAATCGTTCAAAGATTTGCAAGTTAACTTTCACGATCATATCGGGTGGTTTTGAATGATGAAATTAGTTCAGTATTACAACAAAGCCAAATTTCACTTTCTTTGTTGGGCGGGTAATACTAACGGACATTTTTTTCTATATAAACGAAAGTCTTCTTTGTCAATATTTGGTTACTGAATCCTGTTGAAACCACCATGCCAGTATGCTTAGAGTATCTAAATGAATATTATCAACCGCCATTTTATGCCAATCGTCTATTTCTTTGTTTGGTTATCATAGTGTCCCAAAATATTTCAGTATATTTTTATCATCTAGGGTTCTCTGGAAAAAATTAATAAGTGGAAATTTTTATGTCATAATAATGACACATGTCATGTAATGGACTTGACATTTTGCCTAAATGAAAATACGATTTTTTTTGTTTACTTTTTGTACAATTCAAAATTAAACAATTACCATGTAATCTGTTTTTCGTTATTTGATTTTGACATACATAATTTGACAATAAATTACGAAAAATCCTCATTTATGTTCGTTACAAACAATACGTAAATCGATATAATTTAAAAGATCCGATCAAATTCATGAATACATAAATTACTGTTCGATACTGGAATTCTTAAGACTCTTTATAGATGAACATTCGTCATGGGCAAGACATTTAGAGAACTTAATTAAGAAGGCAGATTTCACCATTTTTAAAATTCGAAATTTTCTTCCTTTCAAATATCTAAAATCCACATATTTTTCATTAGCCTACTCTAAATTTCAATATTTGATTTCGGTTTGGGGCACTGCTTCGACGTATTTGCTAAAACCTTTGAAATCATTACAAAATAAAATTATTAATTATATTTTTAAACTTCATTATCAAGAACCAACTGTAAACTTATACAAACCAAGAAAGATACTGGATATACATTCCGTATACAAACTGAAAATTTGCACATTCATTCATCGTGTTAAAAATAACATGAAACATTTCACTTTAATTTTCAAAATTAATTAATAATGATCAACACAATCACTTGACCCGACAAGCCCAAAATTCATATGTTAACAAAATTGAAACAAATATTGGAAAGAAATCAATTTATTTTGATGATGTGAAAATTTACAATGAACATCCAAATTATTTGAAAACGTATGGTAAATTGCCATTCATAAATAATCTAAAGAATTCTGATTTCATGATTTTCTTTATTAATTCTTATTGTTGTATTTACCTTCATGTTATTTTCATTAAGTGGAATTTTTTTCCCTCTCATAAACTGTGTGTTTCTTGGGAAAATAAATTGAGTTGATTTAAGTTATTATTAAGTAATGGCTACGTCTTCTCTAGCTCGCACAAGTCTCAAATACTTCTGAGGGTTGCGCGTAAGGGTGTGACAGGTTGGCGGAAATAACAAATTATTTTATCAATTCACACAAAGTGGAATATAAGGCAAAATATTTGACAGCTACATACAACTACATACTTCACTCCAATCATCCAACCAAAGTATAGATATTTCGTATCCACATAAAGTGGATACTTTCCTGGCCCATGCTTCAACGGATATTGATCTTCAACTAACATATAAATGTAGAAGGTTTCTCATGTTATCACAATAATTATTGTAAGTTTTCTAACGCTAAATGATTTCATCCTCTGTTGAAACTGTTTCCCTCTCATCGATTACCAATCTAAAAACAGATCTACGAGTATCACGATTATATTTCAAAGCAGACAGACAGTTCAGAAAGTTCAGCATATTTTTTATGCATTACCGTCACAAGGTTATTGTTTGTTTTAGATAATTTCGTGTAACTCGAACGATTGTAGTTTTGTTGACCTAACCTGCAGACGTATCGCGTTGGTTTTTATTCCAATCAGCTAATTCTATATCGAACCATGAGTAAATAAATGCCCTTCGTGGGTCAAAGCTTATTCTTCGCCTGACTAATGAAACTTGATAAACTGATTATTAGTAAACTAATTATTAGTAAACTAACTGATAAGCAAGATAAGGACTGAAATAAAAAATAAGTTCTTTTTCAAGAGATAATTTATCTTACTTAAGAAAGATCAGCATACTAATAACGAAAAATTTAATTAAGTAATTCAGTCTTCCGTTTGAACTTGTACAATTGGTATATTCGTCGGCAAGTCTCCAATAGAAAACAACTACTGTTCCCTACGACCGTTGAATTATATGTGTAAGGCGAGAGCCAAAATTTCAAAGAAAAAAATTTCTTTTCCACGAATTTCAACGAAAAGTCCAGTGTTCAAGGATTAAGTATTTGAAGGATATGGAAATGCCTTTCATAGAGAGTTTACGTTTTTCGCAGTTTCCTTATTTATTTCGATGAACTTCTTTGAGCATGACCATGTATATGCATTATGTATATGCATTAGAAGACCTGTATAAAACAATATGTTTACGTTAGCACTGAGAGTATTGAAATTAACAGATTATATCTTGACTCTTTTTACTAAGAGAAAATACTGTAATAACTCATTTTAAAGTACTGTAATAACTCTTGAAATATCCAAAAATAACTCAAATTCAAATTTATTTTAATGCGTTTCCTATTTTACAATAGATTGGATATGTCAGCATATGTATACAGTATACCATATAAATATTAAAAACAGGTAATATCACATTTAGGACTGACACAATGATAAAATACAATGATAAAATAAATACTATCAGTTGGAGAGGAATTCACAGAATTCTTCCAAGTTATAGAAACAATTACCTACTAGGGTTTTCTTCAACCTACCTTTAAATACTTCGTGTGTTGGACTATTTTTTGTATGGTTGGGAAGCCTATTAAAATACGACGCCCCTACTATAAGGGGTGATTTTTTTATTAAAAGTGTGGTTCACCTTTTTTGTATATATATCATTTTTATTCCTCATGTTGTGACTATGTGTGTCACTGTTTTTCGGCAATTTATGTCTTATTCTGTAAATATAGGTTAGCAGTTTCATTATATAAATAGAAGTGACGGTTAGAATTTTTTTATTTCTGAATATTTCGCGACACGAGGTTTGGAAAGATAGGTCTAATATAAACCGTATTATTCTTTTTTGTATTACAAATATTCTTTGAATATCTCTCCCTTGTCCCCAAACAATAATACTACAAGAGATTGCAGAGTAGGCATATGAGTAATATATATTCAGTAGAGTGTAGTTTGATTGATTTCAAAACCGTTAATAAATAAAAACACTGGTTGATTTTCTTAACGACAGCATTGATTTGTGAATCAAATACCGTCCCAAGAAATTTCGCAGATCTCACTTTTTCTATTATAGCATTGTTCAGGGATATCAAAATATTTGATGGTGATTTTTGATAAGTATGATATTCAATGCACACAGTTTTTCCAATATCCAACATCAATATGTTACGATAACACCACTTCTGAAACTGAAAAACTCTTGAATTCGCAGCCCCCTTTGGTTCATCATTAATTCTCCACGATATGGCAATTAATTTAAAACTCTACCCTTCAGTATCCATGAATTTCAGAATATTCAAACTTAAAAAATAATTAATTCCTAGTGCAAACAACATGCCGTAAATGGTGTGTGCAGAAAAAGTACTGAATGTTCTAGGGGTACACAAAAATATTCATGATATTATATTGTTATTTCTTTTAAATTTTGTTCCTGAAACGTTTATTCTCAATAAAAAACGTCCTATATATGAAATCTAAGTAAAAATTTCAGTTGTCCGTAAAAAAATAAATAAAAACTGATTTTCACATTCTACAGGGTGTTTTATAATTGAATGCTGCTTCTAAATGGCGTTGAACCTTGGGTGATTTCAAGAAAAATTATTTGAACCTTGGATGATTTTAGGAAAAATAATTTGGACATACGTCCACGACCGCTTTTTTTCTGAGATACAGTGTATAAATAATCAGTTTTTCCCGAATATCTCTAAAACCACGTTGCATTTCTCATCCAATTTTGGCACATTTAAAGTACCTACGCATAAAAATAATTTTCCAGGATAAGGACTTTCTTTTATTTCTACAATATTTTTAGTCAGAAAAATTATGAGCTACTGCTTTTTTGTCAAATGAATATTATTTCGTAATTGTCCTTATCTTCTCTTAAAAATGGTCTTCGGACTTTTTTCGCCCGGAAGACGGTTTTTGAGTTTTGATTTAAAAAATAAAATCGATTGATTTGCTTCCCTATGCGATTTTTTCTCCTAGTCTCAATGGATGCATTTCATTTTTAAATTGAAAACCGAAGACTATTATGAGAATTATGACAGGTATAAAAATAATATTTATTAAAAAGAAAACAGTGACATTCAATTATTTTGATCAAAAACTGTATCTAAGAAATAAAACAGTTGTGGACCTATATTCATAAGAAGAATTTTTCATAGAACCACCCAAGTATTATCGCAGTAAAAAAATAATATATATTTGAAAAAAAAACAGTGACATATAATCATTTTGATCAAAAACTGTATCCAAGAAATAAAACAGTTGTTGACCTATATTCATAAGAAGAATTTTTCATCGAACCACCCAAGGATTATCGCCCATAAGGATCAGTAGTTAATTATGAAACACCCTGTAACTACTTAGATAAGTGCCTATAAACTATTATTTTTGAGCAATACCTTTATAGCTGCTTATGATACGACATGAATCTAAGCTTATCAAGGATTTGTCGTTTGCAACAGTTAGATACTAGATTTCTGTTAGACTAGCAGTTTGCAATTTGTTCAGCACTGGAATCAGTAGGTCATGGAAATACAAAATCGATTATTTTGATAATATACTCGGACCTAGTTTGTGCTCATGGTAACAAAACCGTTGGAGATAACCTTTAGACTTGGGAATTTGCAAACCTGATACATTCAAGAATGAATCGTAAAACATTTACTTCAATGATATGAAATAAAGTTGAATAATCTTGTAACCTTGAACGCAATCACTGATATTTGAATTATTGTTCAGTGTTCATTTTTATGAACCAATAATCGTAAAAAAATGTACGCTTGAAGAAGAAACGTAAAACTCCTGTTGAGTCCCGTGAGCTTAAAGAATTTTATGAGAACCATTATAAAAAGGTAATCCTACACCCTTATGGTTAGCTGAAGTATTTTTGTCAAATTTTGAATATACCATTTCAGAAAACCCCTTTTTTCAAATATTTTATTCTTGCACCGATATGTCGATGATTTGATAGCACTTTTCGAAGGCACTTAAATTTTTAATCTTCCTAAATTCTTTCAACCCAAGAATTCACTTTACCACGGAAATTGAATCAGAAATAAATAAAGCAATCAGAAATTTAGATTTTCAATGTATAAATGAATAGATCCCGTTTGACTGTTTAAAACTTTTCATATTTTGATATCCTATCAATATACCTCATAACGCAATACTTCAATTAGACACCTACATTCATTTGTTAATTATTTCTTATTTCATATTTTCAGTAATTTTTTACAAATTGATATAACAATTTCTCCACTTTTCGACAGAGCTGCCAGCTGTCAATCAACGATGTTTTGGGTAAGATGGAACATTATTTTCTCTGCCACCTTGAATCACAACGTTCATTATGACTGTTGTCAAACTGATAACCTGTTGTTACTTCCTAGAATTCAGAAGTAGACGCTTGATGCATGGTCTTCCTTTAAAATAAAATAAAATTATTTGTGGTTTGATTGGACCAATCATGGTCCCTAACACTTGTTTGTGGGGCCCGCAGTAGATTCGGATCATGGTCGTAATTAGGACCAGTTGATTTTATAAATTTAAACTCTTTTTGCTTTTTCAGTGCCATTTTTCTACCATGAAATGATATGTTACATAATTTACCAATGTTATTCTCAATTCTTTTGTAGATAGGTAACCTTTTTTGCTTTCCTATAGATCAACTTGCCACCAAACCCCATTATCTACTTGATGTAAGACTTCATACTACATAGTATCTACAATAAAGATTATTTGGTGGAGGTAGACTGAAAGTACTTTCACAATCCCAGTTATATCTCACCTCCACTGTATGTAATAGATCGTCTCCGTTGGATAAATAGTGCAAGTGAAGTTGCTCTGATCCAAGGTTACAAGGAGAGCGTACTTAAAGAAATATGGTTATTTGGATATATTCAACAACAAATGTTTAAGGATAAACCTTACCCCTATGTACATTTCACTTTCTACCAGAATGTTTTCCCACGCTTCTTCCACTGCTTTACATAGAGCACGAATCACATGGATCAAAGAAGGAATCAAGAAACATTACTCCACACTGAACCTTTTAGACTTAACTCTTGAACAAATTTCTTTCTAAATGTCTTTTTTGCTTCATCCTGTGGAATGGAATTTTTTGATTCAAGGTAAGATGATTTCCCTAAAAATTATCCAAAAATACACAACATCGAAATCCCTTGGCAACACCCCAACCATCCTTCAAGCAGAAGTACATGCTACAGAGATATGTGACCAGGAGTGTTTCCCATATTTTAGAAAAAATTAATGAATGTCGGGCTTTTTAATTTTCTTGAGAAAAATAGTTTACTGAGCCTTTTGTCTCTTGATTTGTGCAAAGCATTTGGTACCGTCGACAACAAAATTTTATTGGCAAAATTATACTCCATTGGAATTAGAGAAAACATTCATGATTTGTTTCAAAATTACCTTATGAATAGAAAGCAATATGTATTAGTTGATGGTATAAGCATCACGAATGGACATAAAGTGTAAAGTACCACAAGGATCGATTTTGGGACCCTTCTTATTATTGATTTATATCAACTCTATCACAAATTTGGAACTGAAGGAAAAAAAAGTTGTGAAACTCACTTTAAAATTTAGCAAAACCATATTTATGTATATTTTGAAAAAAAAACATGAAGAATGCCATTGATCCACCATTATGAAATTGAATCTAATACATATACAAAAGTTACTAAATTCCTAGGTCTCTACATAGACGAGAAACTAATATGGAATGAACATACTGAAAAATTGAGGAAAAAAATTAATTCAGTAATTGGTGTTCTGTTCAAAATTAGGAAATTAGTTCCTTTCTATTTACTCAAACCTACAATATTTGATTTCCATCTGGAAAACTGCTAATACTTCAGTCTTGAGACATCTTGAAAAACTCCCAAATGCACCATTAAAATGTATTTATAACTCACCATTTTTAGAACCAACCGCCAACTTGTATAAGCCAAAGAGTTTACGGGGTTTGAAATCTCAAAAGTAAAGTAAAAATTTATTCATTGCTTCATTTCATTCGAATTAAACAGAAAGTTTCTAATTTAAATTTCACGGAAGTAAATAGTATACACGATTATAAAACAAGACGAGCAAACTGTCTGAGCCATGTAAATTTCAGAACTAACTTTGGGAAAAAATCCATATCATACCATACCATGATTTTTTTTTGTTTTTACGAAACTCCCAGGTTTTCGGAGAAAACCCCTCAAAAGCAGAGCTTGTGCGAGCAAGGGAGATCCGGGACCTACAGTTTAAATAAAAGTGGAATCCGAACCACTTCAGCTCAGTGACACACGACCGGGGATCGAACCCGGACCGTCTGGGTGGAAGCCAAACGCTCTAACACCTCGACCACTTCGCTGATGGTATAGTAATTTACAATTCCCTTTCAAGTGTAATGAAAAATATAAAAAGGTGACGATTTTCAAGGGTAAAATCAAAAAATATTTTCTTTGTTGAATCTTAATTGAATTCATTGATCCTCATCGAATTTCATTATATCGATTTCAAAATTAGCATTGTTTATTCATTAATGTCTCTAAACTGTCAATCCTTCATTGAATCTAACTATTCTGGATAAAAAAATCTAAAAGTTAGGTAGCATTATTTATATTTTTATTTGTTATGAATTACACTTGTATTAATTTTATGTATTACTGTCAAATAAGTTTAGATAATCATTTTGTACTTATTCTTTTTATTTCTCTATTATAAACAAGACTGTACGCCCCCCCCCCCCCCCCCACAATCTACAAATCTAGTTGAACTTTTTTTTCACTGAAATCGTCAGAAAGTAATGGGTTTTGAGTTTTTCCAGATAATTTTTGTAGTCAAAACACAAATACGTTTCCACATCGATAGAGTATATAATAAAAGTTTTTTTGACAGCTGTTCAAAACCGTTTTCTTCTAATTTTATAATTTTTTAAATACACTAAGTGCCCAATTCCCATTATGTTTGAATGCTCAATTAAACTCACATAAAAATATATTTCTATGTGGACTTCTGCCAAAAAATATGCGTTGCAAATTTACTAACAAAGGATATTTAGTTTTCCAAACGCACTTTACGTTCGTTTATCAAGATCCAATTTGGCAGTTTGCCATACTCACATGAATGGTTTCAGTTTCATTGTTTGGAAAATCAACAATTGTAGGTTTCGAGTATCGGTTGTTTCTATTTCGTCATGGTAACAGTACTATAATTCAATTTTCCTTCAGAAATGGGCCAATTGGTGACAGAAACACATGTCAAGGTGTTGTCAAAGTAGTGAATTGGTGTTGGAAACTCCAGTGTATTCAAAAGTTTTAAATCATCAAATTTCTGTTCAGTACTAAATTATAACTGTCAGAATATTGTGGTAGTAATAGTAATAGTAGTAGTAGTATTGATAATTATAGTAATGTATTGCACAGAGGATACATTGTTCATGGAATTACATAAAGGAATTGTACAATAATGGTATAACCAGTAAAATATTGAAAAATTCTTGTGTTCTTGTAAAAGGTAAAAGTGAAAGAATTAAAATTCAACTTCCCACATTTATTAAATTGATTTTTATTTTCATGGGATAGTGTGAGTGAAAATTCAGAAAACGATTACTATTTATTATAGATAGATAGATAGATAGATTTATTTAAAGCTTTCAATTTAAACAGTTGAAAAACTCAAGTCTTATAAAATCATTAATAAAATTTACATCACAATTATAGATAATACAAACACAAAGTACAAATGTCTCTTAATATAACTAAAATACCTAAATACAATAAGTATAAAAATATATTTATGTCATTGTCATTAGTCATTGGTGAAAGAAAATTGTATTCAAACTAAATATGAATTTACTTGTCCAGGAATTCTTTCAATGAATACGGCTCAATGTCACACAACAGATCAAAAACATGTTTTTTAAAATTTTGTCTTGTGCGATATTCTTTAATATTCAAGGGTTGATTGTTATAAAATTTAATTGATGCATAATGTGGACCTTTCTCTGTAATTGTAAGTCTATGCTTAGGAACAATAAAATTGGTTTTCTGTCTCGTAGAATATTCATGTCTGTATGTATCTTCTTCAAAATTTGATTTATTATCATAGATAAAAATTACATAAACATATATGTAAATGGCATATACGGTAAGCATTTTGTTGAATTTGAAGGTACCACGACAAGAATCTGTATATTTCATATTCAACATGGTCTTCAAGATACGTTTCTGCACGATGAAAATACGTTCAAGTTGTGTACTCCCTCCCTATACTAATATTCCATATTTCAGAAAAGGATAAACAGTCCCGTAATATGCGGTCTTCAGTGCTTCGAAATTCAAGTGTTTTTTCAATACTCTAATTGCATAACACTTACTTGCTAGTTTTTTTGAGAGATATTCAATATGTATCTCATAAAATTTTTGGTGGTATATCATCTACACCACTGCTCATTTTATTTTTAAGTTTGCTGCTTGCTAGAATTATTTCCTCTTCATTTACTGCGTATAAATATATTGAGTTGGGATTGATTTTACTAAAAGCTATTTTTTCATTGGGATTTATTACTAGACTATCTATAACGGGTGCAGAATTGACAAAATGAACATTGAAATCATTTGCTAAACTTATTTGCTGTTTGTCGTCTTATTGTTGAGAATATTAATTACATTCCAAGTGGTTTTTGATTTATTTTCACTTTCTTGAATCATAATTTTATAATAGTCACTTTTTGTTTTATTCAGAAGTAATCTGTAAGATTCTCTGTATTCATTGTATATATTTTTAAATTGTTCGTTACCAAGAGCCATTATCTGCAAGGTGTTTACTTTTTCTTTCATACTTTGGATTTCTTCATTTAACATCCACTTTTCATTTTTTATTGGTTTATTATTATTGGCTTTTTATATCATCTATAGTAATAATTTTGTTGTTGAAAGTTCTGATTAATTTCATATCCAGGAATGGAACTGAATTGCTTGTTTCTTTTTCTACAGTTAACTGGATATTTCGATCGACACTGTTGAAGATGTTGAGTTTCGTCAATATAATTTTCTGGTACTGAAAGAATAAGGTCATCTACATATATCTTCTTCGGTACTTCGGAAAGGAATGTCGAAAGTGATTTTACTTGTGCAATAATCGAGGAATTCATCTAAAACGTAACTTGATATTATTGGGGAGATGATAAATCCCATGGAAGTACCGAAAATTTGTTTGTAGAATTTTTCATTACAGACAAGACAAGTAGAGTCGAAAATAAAATCAATTATCTTCATAAACATGTGTTCTTCAGTATTGCAGAAATTGTTAATTTTATTAAATTTTTTATGGATGCAGAGTTTGACTAACTGTAAAGGGTAAGTTAGTGAATAGAGATACTACATCTAAACTCATCAGAACATAATTTGGTGCTAACTGAAAATCGTTATTGAATTCACAAGGAATAAGGTCACAGGCCACAGGACTTTTAGGAAAATTATTTACAGTAGAAAATTTTATTTGGAATATAGACATTTATGAATATACAGAACACTTTAAGGTTATAAATGAAATTGATTATAACATTTTTGTCAGGGGGTAAAAGTTGCCATTCAGAATAGGATGAGAGAACTGTTGGGGAAGATATTAACATTTAAAAAATAAAATATACCTTGATATGGAACATAGAAATAGGATAAATCATAACAAGGCTAGATCTGTATAAAATACTTTTCGAATTACGACTAGAAAGAATGCAAACTTGGTGGAATGGCATTTTAGTTAATCGTGTTTTAAGGCCATTGCGATTTGTCAATGTGAAAGATAAATAAATTTTGCCATAATTCGATCAAGTTTTTTTCTGCGAAACCTAATTCCCCCTTGAAAAGCGGTTTTAGATAAGATAAAACATATCCTGTTGTGTATAAACCTCAATAAAAATATTGCGAATTCTTATCGGTTTGCTTTGTGAGGTACTTCCACGAACAAAGTTTTTTGGTATCGAATCAATCATTACAAAGAAGTCAACAATGAAATGGATAAAAACCACTGAATATCATGAAAGTGCTCCTGAAGTGCATCTAGAAATGTTTCAAAAAAACATTTGAATGAGTTAGGATTTCTTCCATATATTTAATTCGAAAATATAAATACTAATCAATGTATTCATTTATTTTTAGAAAATATTCAGGATTAACCTCGTTTCCTAACTAAATATTAAATGATTTGAATTAGTACTATAATAAACATAGATTGAAAAAGAAAAAGAAAACAAAGGGAGAATATAGAATATCAGAAGCTCTAATAAACTGAAAAGAGATATATAAAATTAACTTTTGTGAGTAAATGGACGACGACTACGAATGTACTTGACAGTACAGGAATTTGTCAAAAGTAGGAATAAATTACAAATAATTCATTTCTGAATCTTCGAAGAGAAATATAAAAAAAACAAGTTTCATGCTTCCAGCATATTTGTTACACAAATAGAGCTTCCACAAAGAGAGCTTCCAGCATATTTGTTACACAAAGAGAGAATGACACCAATAAGAGAAGTTTCTTTGGTAAGCTGGAAGAGATTCGGCTTAGGACGAGTCAATATCAAAATAATTTTATATTTTTCAGAATAGATCCATTTGAGAAATTTGTTTTGATCAGTTTCTAAGACCTTTTCCATATATTTGCCATCTGATTGAAGCGTATTCCATACGACTCCGAACCATGGCAAAATAAATATACTTTAGTGATTCAATGTTAGTGAAGTCAGTAGTAGATCTTTTGAGGAAACCCATCATCTTGATTGATTCAGTACCAATTTTATTAATATGATCACTGATTTTGCAATTGCTTTAAAGAGTCACAAAATCAAATCTTTAACGCCGTTGACTTGATACATTGATACTTGAAAAATTGAGTTTTTATGGCGTTAGATTAGAATTAATTAGTTCATACTTACAGAACAGAACCCAATCAGTGGTCATTAACAATAAGACATCGGAATATCGTATCACCCACGGAGTACCTCAAGGAAGCGTACTGGGGCCTCTACTCTTTCTCGTATATTTAAATGATATTTTTCACTATATGTCTCCCACAGGATGTGTCTGTTATGCAGACGACACAACAATATTGAACTGTCATAAAGACTAACATAATTTGAATAACCTTACTGCCAATGCGCTAGAAAAAGCCAAATTATGGTTCGCCACTAATGATCTCAAATTGAATCAGGCCAAGACACAGTCAATTGTTATCTCCACTCACGATAGACTTTCTTCTGAAGCGTCAGTTAGACTGCTAGGTATAGTCCTGGATGATCAACTCAAGTGGCATTCACATGTAGAACAGTTGTGTAAAAAACTATCTTCACAACTATTTTTATTAAGACACCTGAAAAAATACTTAGCCCCTCCAGTCTATTATCATCATATTATACTTTATTTCATTCGCATCTGAACTATGGCACTATACTGTGGGGAAACTCTTCCCATGCGATTAGAGTATTTCGTCTGCAAAAAAAGGCAATCAGAATTTTGGATGGGAGTGGCTACCGTGACCATTGTCGGCCTCTCTTTATTAAATATAAGATTTTGCCAGTTCCGAGTATGTACCAATCACTGCTTGAAATTGCCTACAATAAAGAAAACTACCCAAAGACTGCAGATGTTCACGAGCATGACACAAGGTCATCCAGACAACTAAGACCGCACCGGCATAAATTATCTATAACGAAACAAAACTCGCTTGATGTAAAACTTTTTAATAAACTACCGACAGTAGTGAAATCACTCAACTATATTGAATTCAAAAAATATATAAAATCCTTTCTCCTTACTCACTGTTTTTATTCGATTGAGGATTACATCTCCACACCCTGTGTAGCTGACACCAGAATACTCACTCCCAATTTGGAACTAAGAGTTTCTTGAACACAATCTGTGCTTATTTATGCATATTTTCAATTTGTAAGATATTTTAATTATATTGTATTTGTCACAAATCATGTCCCCAACTTTTAACTGTAGACTGTGTAAATCTTTTAAATTGAGATACATCATTTTTGTATTTTAAATGTAATTATTTCTTGTCACTTATACTATTATAATGTTCATGAGTTTGAGAATGTATATGCTAGTGTATATGTCAGTACTGTCAGTATTACTGAATATAAAAATGACCTGCTACAAATGTAAAAATAACGTAGTTAAATAAAGTTCTATTCTATTCTATTCTCTGGAAATGATCATACCATCAATTGAATAATGAGTTGTTCGGGACAGATCTTTCGCGAATGAGATCAATATCTTGTTGTAATGCAAAATAATCATTGATGTCTTTGATGGAATGAACATTTTTGAAGTCATAAGCGTAAAGAACGGAAATTGAAGATATAGTATCAGGTAGATTATTGATGAAAATCAAGAGTAAAAAAGGACTCAAGTTTGACCCCTGAAGCACTCCAGACTTTACCAAAAAACACAGAAGACTCATTTCCCCGAAGAAAAAAAACAAATCTTATTAGACAGGTATGATAACAAAATTCACGAGCATATCGTTCTAGCCATATGAAATGAGCTTGGCCAAAAGAATGAGACAAAGTCTGTATAAACCTCATCCACTTGGTTTCCCTTATTCAGAAATTAATCAACTTTGTTTACAAACGTACTCATGTTAGTTTCAATAGATTTGTGTTTGCAAATCCCATGGTGAGATGGAGACAAATGCTTGTGATATGACCATTCATTTTGTCATAAATAATAATATTCGAACTATTTTGCCGAGCAATTTAGAACAGCAATAGGTCTGTAATTTGAAACAATCCTTTTCAGTTTTTAATTTTTTCTTGGATTGAAGACAATCTAGTGCATTTAAAAGAATCGGGAAAATACCAATATCTACCTATATATTTTTGGAATATCATCAGAGGATATACTAGATATTCACTGCAGGCCCTGAATATATAGAATGGTATTCCATCTGGACCTGCGGATTTTGTATGTTTCAGTTTTTGAAATGCTCCTTCCATGACGTCACAAGCGGTTAATTTTGTATAAATCAGAGTTTCACTACTTCCTTGGGGTTGATTGAAGGAAATATTAATTATGGTTTCAAAGTTATAAGTAGATGAATCAGTTTCATATACAGAGCTAAAACATTTGGCAAAACCCTCCAATATACATATAGGATCAAATGTGATTTCTCAACTTCGAAATCGGAACTCTGCTGCCTGACTTTTCTTTCACTTTTTAAGTAACTTCAAAGTACATTGGGGTTAGAGTGGACATTATCTTCAACAAACATCACGTAACCTTTTATATTTATTCAGGTAAAAACCGATAGGTTCTTTTTATTAAGTAGTTTTTAGTAATAATAATAGACTTGTATTTAGGAGTAAAAGTGGTTGAATAAAATTATCTCTGATTCACTATTTTTGCACTTGTAACTGATTTCTTACAAAATTGAGCTTCATAACATTCCGGTTGGAAATTAAGTAGTATTATGAAATGGTAGAGATACTTATCTCTAGACTTCATCTCAGTTTAAGTCAGAAATATTTAGAAACATTCTCCGTGGGTCTTTTCCAATTAACCACTCTGTATGGTGAATTATTCCCTCTCTGACGAAAATATCAGAATGTATACCCGCACGACCTACTTCACTACCAGCATACGAGTTATACCTTCATGGGTAATGCTTTTAATGCAATTTATATGGTTAATATGGTTGAAGATTCGAGTGGAAACACCTTCATTAGGATATCTGTGTGGGTCTTACTAATTACAATAAATACGAAGGTAGAAGGAAACTGTTATCCAGTGGCCTACAATACGTTCCATTTGACTCTCAATGACAGAGCAGAGCCGCAGCAAGGAAAAGTTTCATTGAGTTGATTACTGTGATGAAGTAATTTTGTGAAAGGCATACAGAGTGTTATGGTTTTGACTGTTGTAATTTAACACACGATTTCTTGAACTCAAAAAGCGACACATTGTTACGGTGATTTGGCGTTCACCCCGCAATACTTAAATCAGGTCATGAATCACTTACATTATCTGAAATCATATTAAAATATCTAAGTCAAACTCGAAGTCTTCTCCACAATATATATTTAATCCCAATGGGAAGGGGAAATTGTCAACGCAGCGTTGCCAAAAACTTGTCAAAAGATTTGCATCACGAGTAAGTCAGTGAATCATAATAGTATATTTCATTACGAGTTCAGAAATAGGATATTTCCGTGCGTGCGCGACATGTTCCCGTGGGAGGCGAATCCGAACACGGGAAGTCGTGCAAGCACTTGAAAAATTTTGGCGAAATATTCTCGAAGCATTATTGGCCTCAAAATATTCAGCGATCTTGGTACAATATTCTGAAAATATTGGCAGAATATTTAAACGTTATATTGTCGAGAAGTAAAATTTGAATATTTTGCGATATTGGTCAAAAATTGTTTAGACATTTCAAAAATAGTATCGCTGAAATATTCTTGAAGCGATAATGGTACAATATCATTTGGATATATTGGTCTAAGTGAATTGCCTTGGTGAATTATTGTCTTTGAGTTGATCAAGGTGACACCAGAGTCTGCATTTTGGTCACCAAAAGCACTGAGTAGTCTTGAAAACAAGTTATGTGAAGTATTTAATATGTTTTCGTAGGTGTTAGAAGACGTTCTATATGTAGAGCCACCTCGCGGATTTTCATCCAGGTTTGATCATAATATAATTTTAATATGGTTCATTGAATATTCGGCCAAGATTTAAAATTTATTTTATTGTAGATATTGGAAACGATATAGAGAGAATATTGTTTCATCGATATCGGTAAATATTATTGAACCAATATTGGCCTAATATAAGTTAGTAAGATTTGTTGAATATTGGCGAAATCATATTCAACCGATGTGCAATCACATTTGGATATATATATATATATATATATATATATATACAATATGGTTTTTATTTCTAGAATCGATATGAGATGATTATTGGGATTGCAATATTTATTCTAGAAAACAATATGAAGACAATATTATTTTAACGATATTGGTAAATATCATTGAACCAATATTGACCCAATATGAGTTAGTATAATTTGTTGAATAGAGTTAAAACGATATTCAACCAATGTACTATCAAACTTGGAAAAACAATATAGGTTTTTATCCCTAGAATCGATATGACTGGAATATTTGGAATGCAATATTTGTTCTAGATGTTGAAAACAATATATAGACAATATTGTATTATCGATATTGGTAGAAATTATTCAACCAATATTGAGCAAATATTATATGTGACAATCTACATTCAGAACAGGTTCAACCGAAATTCCACCAATATTATGAACCTAATATTGTTTTTTGAATATTCACAAATATTGGAACAATATTATTTTTTTCATTTGCGATGTATCAAAATATTGGTCCAATATGAAACCAAGATTCAGCCGATATGATGTGCTCCTGGGTTGTTTGACATATGCCACTCATTCGTTCTTAGGTTAGGGTATATGTTCTAAATTGCCTCGGACCTACCCTTGCACTGAAGAGAGGCAATAACCTCGAAACATGTCTGCAGGTGGTCATCCCTAGCCTAATGAAGGATAATCTTTTGTTTATTCACAATAAGCACTTGCAA
The DNA here is from genome assembly GCA_944452925.2 of Chrysolina oricalcia. NCBI lineage: Eukaryota > Metazoa > Arthropoda > Insecta > Coleoptera > Chrysomelidae > Chrysolina > Chrysolina oricalcia. Next base: position 63,751,200 of record OX101812.2, read on the forward strand.
TTGAGTCTTCTTGGAAGAACGTTTCACAAATATCTGTCAGATTTGTCGATTTTATTCATATCATTTAATTTTTAGTTTAAAACTTTGTTTGAATTTTTGCATTAAAAATTGACAAAACAATCAAAATAAAAAAAATGCAACCGCCGAGTGATAGAATAATATACTGATGGTTTCCTCAATTCTTGACGAGTCTCAACACTCCTTCAAGTATAACTATGGCCTATGCAAGTGCTCTCTACGAAAAGCTTGATATCCGTCAAATTCAAACGATAGATACCAAAAAATTGGAGAATGTCTTGATGAAGTGTATTAATCTAAATCGAGCCTAAGTTGGTCTTGTAGAATTATCCCAACAAAAGTTTTACTGTCTTGGCCGATTACTTTTCAGCCCACCCTAGTATAACTTGACTTCATTAATTTCCGACCTTATATTTGGTTCATTCAGAATATATTATTAATAATTCACATATTTATAGAATTCGTAGACTAAAAAAAATTTACTTTCCCTCTGCTTATGCTTTCCTAGTTCCAGGCATCAGTTGTCTAAATCTTTGAATTTGGGCACATGTTAGGCCAGTGCCATTGGTAAAGTAAGATAACAAAACAAAAATGAAAAGAAAAATAATTTACGGGCGATTTGAGGTCGGGAAGTAGAAGGGGGTGACATTTTGAGGATGGAAATCAGTTTATCACGATTTTCGGCAAAACTACGAAAAAAGTTGAATGACAAATATGTAGGTAATGAAAATACTTACATCTTTTGTATTCACACTTTTTTCACATAACCACAAAATTTATGCGAACATTTATTGTTTCCCCTTAGTTTGATTTGATATCGAAAATGCACCCTAATTTCCAATCGAGAATTCTCACGTCAAAATATCTGGTTTAAAAAAGAATGGTGTGCTTTTTTTGTTCGTTGAAATGTCTACTTTCTGATGATATAAATAAATAACTATGGCAAAATTTCTCAGAAAATGCAAAAAAAAAGAAAAAACAATTTTTCAAAAATAATTATGTAAAATTTTGAGCTATTTAATAAAATTTACAGTTCAATTGCTCGAAAATTTTTATCATATTACATTGATAAATGAAAAAATAGAGCAGCTGTAAGTGTTCGAGTATTATTTTGATATAAATGCTCTACTTTTTTGTACTACTCCACCACCCTGGAAATATCGATTTCAATTGTTAGTTATGAATTAGATGTAGTTTCAATAAGATAGTAGATATATTTATATTATAGAGTTAGATAATTCAAAAAGTAAATGACCGATTTCAATAACCAAAATGTTACAGTTCTTATTTTTTCCTGTTATTATCTTTTTTAAAATATGAAGTTTTTAGGTTAGACCGGCCATTTTGGATATAAAGATGGCGACCACTCTTGTTATGTACACAAAGAAAGCTACATTCATCTATCAACCGAGCTATCATCCACCACAGACATGGATCAAGAAATAAGAAAGAAAGTTATAACAAAATCAATTTAATGCAGTTTTTTGTGAATCACTTGGCAAATACAGTTTTACTAAATACGGTCCTGTAGGACAAAACATGATTCACAGATGACTGGTGCTAAAAGAAAAATGATGAGATTTCGCAATATTTCTTATTTAATTAAATTCTAATAGGAAATGAAAAAATTATAGACTCGAGAAAAAAGCGTCATTGTTTATTTGGTTCCTATACTAATACGACCGTGAGAGCTAAATCATTGGTCTTAGGGGATTTCATCAGTAACTCAATACCAATAACATATGTGAATTTCAAGCAAATCCCACTGTGGACCAATTTTCTATGCTATTGTGTTCAAATTGTTCAAATTGTCATGGTTCTGAAAAATGCGCCAATGTTGAAGAAAAAACCTACGAGGAAGTTAATGATTCAGATGAAATTGTGGATGAAGAACCAATGCAGACTGGACACAACATTGGAGACGAAGGCGATGATGGTCTTGAAGATTTCGAAGATCTACTAGAATTGGGAACATTTGTCGAATCTAACGATGAACAAATGCCATCAAAGAGGCAAAAACTAATGGATATATGATTGTAATTCAAGATAAAGTATTTATAAATAAAAAAATCTCCTTCAAATCCTATCTTTAATACTTAGAAAAATAACTATTTTCGCATGTTTTTTGGAATCTCTATGTTTCATGGATTTGCAATTTTTTATTTTATCAATGTTACATGAAAACTTACATTTTTCGAGTAATTGAAGTGTAAATTTTGATAAATAGCTCAAAATTTCAAATATGATTAAAAAAATTGTCGAATTTGTGTTTTTTCGTTTTATGCATTTTCTGAGAACCAGAGTATTTTTTTATACCATCAGAAATAGAGATTTTAATGAACAAAAAGCTGACCTTTTGTTCAAAAAGCTGTTATTTTGACATTAGAATTTTCGATTGAAAATTAGGGCGTCTTTTCGATATTAAATCAAAATAAGGGAAAACAAAAAATTACAGTGTGTTTGAGACATAAAAAGGTAGGTTTTCACCAAATTTTGTAAAAATGTCTGAGAGATGAAAACAAAAAACCAAAATGTTGTATTTTAGATTTTTAGCCTAAATTCTGAGGTTATGTGGAAAATGTGCTTAAAAAAAAGGTTGTAAATCTTCCTATCACCTACAACTTTACCATTTAACTTTTTTCGATAAGACTCTTAGTTTTGCCGGATATCGTAATAAACCGTTTTCCACCCTTAAAATCTGACTCCCTTCCACTTCTCGACCTCAAATCGCCAGTGATTTATTTTTCCTTTCATTTTTGTTATATTTTCCTACTTTTCCAATGGGAGTCATCCTGTTCTAACTTTTTTTGCTCCCAAAATTATCGACCTTTGTGGTAAACTGTATTATTTTATATTATTCATTGAATATTCGATTGTTATATATGAAAAAACGAAGGAGAAACCGATTCTTTAGGATAAGAAAACAGACAAGAATACCCCTTGACGACTAGAAAAAAAAGCGGTTGATCGGTTACTAAACTCCGCTCGGCAAGACAAGAATAGCCAATAATTCAGCGTCAAAACTAAGCTAGAAAATGAAAGAAAACCCCAGCATCCGATGCAATCTTGAGAAGCCGCCCATAAAACAACCGCAACGGTTAACAGTCTCGACATCCGAGAATGCCGTTAATGTTTCACTAGGCACGTGATCTAGGAGCAACAGTTTTTTCTTCTCTCTCGTGCAGATGATCAGATTGCATGAGATAATCCTTGTCTGACGGATGTGGAATGTCGCAGCAGCCTCATCACGTGTTATTCAGAGGAATAACCGCGAATCTGCATGATTCTTTGTGTGACTTGAAATCCAAATTTAGTTTTGTTAGAACATAAATGACCTCACCAACAGACATGGGATTTTCACAAGCCACACAAAGGATGCGAGTCGAAGAACTTGAGGTTAGATCGAGGTAAATATGAGGTTGTAAATATTTTCAAGATATAATTATTATGGGTGGATGATCTCGAAGCAAAAGATACTCATAAATATTGATCGAAATAAAGGGAAACAATTCTAAGAAGTTTATAATCAATATTTATGAGAATAATAAAGGACCCCGCACGATTCTCATGGGTTTCTGGGTCCCGGTGGAATTGGCTGAAACTGTAGTATGTTATTCTCTTCATCATCCTAATCAAAAGTTTTCATGGGCCCAATTCGATCGTATTACTAGATATAATTTTGTACCTATAAGTGTAAGTACAACAAAACATATTTTTGTGTATCTGTGCCTCGTTATAAGTTTTCAGTATGAATTGTACTTTCAGAATCATTTAATAATAATAGTTTCATTTGATGAATACTCAAATTTCTTGAACACGAACAACAGGGTGTTGACTGAATTCATGACAATAACAACTTCAATATATTCAATTTCCGAAAGCTTGGACAAACTTAAAGAGTACTTTTTCAATTGCTGCCAAGTTCTATTATTCATTAGTTTCATTCAAAGCTAGTCAGCAACGACTATCATTCCTCTATAATATATATAGTAGTATATAACTGAAAGTAACTTGTGACATCTATAGTCACTCGTTGAAACTCAATTTGAAACGAACCAAGGAATATATACGGTGACCGCCAAAAAGTATGTACCATATGGGAAAAACGTTTCAAGGGAAAAGTTTGTGCATGTCCGATAACCTGAAAATCAATTTTGACACATGTCACGTTACCACTAGTATGGCGGCAAATGGGAAAAAATACCATGAAGAGGCCAAAAGTGGGGTGAGATGGCAAGATATCGAAAAAAGTAATTGGAATTTAATTTTTCACATACAGAGTTTCAAGCAGTAAATCTGAAAAATTTAAACTTGCAATTTTTTAAAATATTTTCCGATCTTACAAAAATCAAAGTTTTTTTTCTGAATGGCTTGACTGTACTGGAACATTTGTATTTTGATGATGATGACAAAACATTCTCATTTTCTCATCCCCAGGTGACACTAAATTGAAAAATATGGTTTTTGCCAGAACCTTCGCTGTCACATTGGGTCGTATCTAACAGTTATATCAGAATATCAATGCTATTGTGATGGTATAGCAATCTAGAAACATTCTGGTTTGCATTTAAAAAAAATGCAATTTAAAAATTTTCCGATCTATATTTTGACACTTTGTAAGTTTTTCAAATTATTGTTTTCAAATAACTTTTTTTCAATATCTTGCCATCTTACCCTACTTTTGGCATCTTCATGGTATTTTTCCCAATTTTCCGGCATACTAGTGGTCACGTGTCATTGTCGAAATCGAGTTTTAGGTTATGCACAAACTTTTCCCCAGAAATGTTTTTTCAATAATATAACATTTTTTTTTCCTATAAGGTACATTCTTTTTGACGATCACTGTATATTTTTTTCATATAACATGTCTGTACCTCGGAGGTAAAGGGCACTATGTCCATTTTCCTTATTTTTCAGGAAAGCTGTTTGAAGATTGTTTTGAAATTCAATTACAAATATTTTAAAAACTGATTGGAAAGGTAACCAAATTGTTATACCAAAGTTTATAATACATCCATGTTTCATTTAATTTGGATTTATTTACCCGAATTTATTTTTGAATTTGTTAACAAAGAATTTTTTTTCTTGAGGATGCCAATGCAAAAATAAACGTGAAAAATATGAATATATCTGTCTTACTAAAACTCATAGCTGATACAAAATCTGTGCAACGCACAGTATCAAATTTTATATTTGTTCATTGTGCATTAACATAAATATATAATTCAATTTTTTGTTTGCTAAACGAAAATAAATAATAATAATAATAATAATAAATTTATTTCTTTGTTCAACATACACAGGACAATGGAAATGTAACAAAGAAAACGTCATCATAAAGTATGGATAAAAAACAGAAATGCACAATACATTACTTTTCAAAAAAGATAATCCTGAAACGTACACGAAGGAAAATACAAAAAATACAGTAATTTCCAATAAAAATAAAATACATTCAACATAGAATATTATATAAAAACTCATCAAGAGTGTAAATCGTTTTATCAATAAGGTGTTTCTTCAACCGAGACTTGAAAATGTGTATATTGGAGGCTTCCTTAATATACTTGTCAATCTTATTATACACCTTACAACCCATAAAAAGATGCGACTTCTGATATGATGTTGTACGATGTGCATCTGGTACAAGAATACTCCCATTTCTTGTGTTATAGGTAGATTGTGGATTACTCTTAAATTTATCATGATATTTGTAAACATATATGCACAATTCAAAGATATATACACTTATGAGTGTTAGTATATGAAACTATTTGAAAGCATTTCTACATGAATCTTTCCACCTCAAACCAGCAATAGTCCTCACTGCGAATTTTTGAAGAACAAATAATCTATTGAAACCAGTAGATAAAACCCAGTTCAGTATGCCATATCTCAGGTGACAGTGTATATTTGCATAGTAAAGAGTTAACAGTACTCCAGAGTGACAGTGACTCGAAAGAAATTTCAAAACATAACAATTTTTCCGTAGTTTACTACAAAGTGAAACAATATGGGGTTCCCAAGTGACTTTATAGTCCAAGATTATTCCTAGCAACTTAGTTGTCTCAGATTGATCTACTCTCCTTTCATCTTCACTAAAAATAATGAAATTGTCTAGTTTTCCACGGAGATTAAATTTCATTACAGTTGTTTTTTGCGTATTCAGTTTTAGGCTGTTCTTTTTAGACCACTCACCTACTTTAGTGTATACCATTTCCGTCATTTCTAAAAGTTGTTCACGCGATTCAGGGACCTTTATAAGAATATTCGTATCATCTGCATATGATACTACATGGGCAAAATGTAAGTTATGTATTGGCATAAATGAGGAAAAAAAGAGGCCCTAATATTGATTCCTGCGGTACTCCTTGTTTTATCATCTCTTGTTTGCTTTGGACATTATTTATTCTCACACATTGTGGTCTGTTTTTTATTGGCCTGAGGTATTTCTAGGTATTGTGCATTGTGATCTGATAGACATAAATCCATAGTTTTCGCAATGTACTGAGAATTCTTGACAACCAGAAAATTGTCGATACAAGTACTAGATTCTTTAGTGACCCTAGTCGGGCTGGTTATCGTCTTATGCATGTTACAACATTCTAATATGTCTAGGAGACTATGTAGGTTTCTACTTTTTGAATTGAAATTTATATTAAAGTCACCTCCGACAATAACATCAACACTTCCTGTACAAATTTCAGATAGAAGACCATCAAGTGACACCAGAAAAATATCAAAATCACCATCAGGAGGTCTGTATATACACACAACAACAGTCTTTGTCTTAGTCAATCTAATTCCACAGCATTCAAAAACTTGTTCAACGCAGTACTTATCTAGATTCAGTGGGGTATAGCTTAAGAGACATTCATCATGCTTAAAATAAATTGAAGAAGTTATTGTCCAGAATTTAGACAACACCCTGTGGTTTGTATTGAAGTAATTTAAGTATTCATCACAAGAAATTATTGTGAAGGTCAATTTATACTGGAAAATTTATTCTGAGGCACAGATACACAAAGGAATGTTTTGTCGTACCTTCACTCAGAGGTATAAAATTATATCTTTGAGGAGCTGTACCCCGAAAACTAGTTATAGGATCGAGTTTTGATCAGGATAATGAAGAAAATAACATACTACAGTTTCAGCCAATTCCACCGGGACCCAGAAACCCATAAGAATGGTGCGGGGTTCTTTAGTTACTAAAAGCAAAATGACAAACTAATAACAATAACAATACTGCGATCTTTTTCTCTCGAAAAAGTTTTCAACACTCTGTAAAATTCACAAAGTAGAGATACAAAGTTACTCAATTTTCTCAAACGCGAAGATGAAGTACTTATCAAGTATCTCTGGTCTGTCACTGGCACTAGGCTTACATGAAATTAACTCGTCAAAAAGGTCAAAAGTATGATTCCCTTGATTTTGGATCTATAGCATCCTTAGATAATCTATGGTCTGGTGCTCAAATACTATGAGAATAAAAGAAGTGAATACGCTCAACCAAATACAGAAGCTGATCTGTTTGACAAAAACAGGGGTAGAAGGAACATTTCTAACTACTAGTCCAGGAACGGCGTCGCGTCATGAGGTTGAAGCTTTTCTTGGTTTATCGTGTATATTTATGTAGTACTAGTGAGTTATGGATATAACACACTAGTGTATTATTTTATAGTTTATTTGTCTAAAATGACATTATTAATGACAGTCATGTGTTGGATAAAGTTATTTTCATGACTAATCTTTTTCTTTGTATTTTTGATAATATTCCAAGGTTAGTTTGAATATTTTTTATACAGTTTTGATTTGTTGTTTTTATGATGCTCTTATTCTTTTGAAATTTTCAAGATAATAGGTAGGAATGTTTTTCTTTTCTCTAATATATTGTTCGATTTTCATATCGGCTTTATATTCTGTTGGGAACCAAGGAGAATATGTTTTCAAATGTCTAGGATTTTGTGGAAACTGGGGGACTGATATGTCAATGATATAGCAAAAAACTGTGTAAAAGTATGTTACACAGTCATTATAATACTGTTCTTTCTGGCAATGGGTATAATATCAATAAAGCTCATATTGTCTATTCTGTAAATGTGTGTCCTTCAACTCACTATTTTTGGAGACGATAATTCATATTGTTACTCGGCAGTTTATTTTCATCACGTGCCAAAAACTAAAGTAACAGAATATCGTGCAGTTACCGTTTCGATAATAAATCAATAATTAATAGTCCTGTAGTATGTTTTCAGATAAATTTCCTAATTTCAGCACGGCATTGATGTGAACAAAGTAGTTATCGTTCTTGCCACGCGTTCGCTTTGTCTATTCCAATTGATGGAAGTGGCTTGGCGGTTCAAGGCAAATATCTAACAAAGGCCACTAAGTTATTCATCAGAGACGTAAAGCCTACTGAACCAGTGTGCTTAAATAAATGAACAGTAAAACATTATAATAGTTCAGAGGCATAACAAATTCACTCTGCACATGGAATGAAACCAGTTTAATGGGATTGCATTGTCAACGAAAAGATCTAAATGGGAAACTTAAACTGACATATTCTATTTTTGTGGTACTTTTGGCTTCCAATCCTTTCGCAAACTATAGATAACATTTGTCCGCGCTTTTGAGTTGATCTCGAAACTTGAATGAATATGACAAATTGTAATTTGAATTTTCTTTGTTGATGTTGGATTTGTGTAATCATTTGACACTCCCAATTAACTTCAACATAGTTTTCTTTATGAAAATGGTCTCTTCTCTCTGAGAATAAGATACATCTGTCATCCAGTAATTTATTACCGCTTTCATCATACTACGCATACACTAGAGGTACAAAATATACCTAATCATAAAACTTCGAACTTGCCTTACTCCAATTGACTGCATAAAAATGTTCAATTATGATAAAAAATAAGCCATGCAAAATATGATGCCGTAAATATAAGTAATTAGGTTGTTATAGATAATCAAAGTTTCGCGCGCCAGCGACTCATTTCAAACAAGCTTAAAAGCCCGGGAACGGTCGTGACGTCATTTCTTACCACTCCGGAAAATGAATACATAGAGCAAGTTATTCTATTCAGATACAGAGTGTGGAAGAGTCGCGAGGTTCATTAGGTGTCGTTGCAGTTGCAGTGAAATATCTATATTCGTTATGGAAAATAAATAGTTATTTTATAAATATTGCATTGTACCGATGTGCAAAAGCACCACAGCTAGAACACCGGACAAAATATCTATAATGTTGCCAGCAGATCGCAGTCGCTCAAAATGACTGAGAGCTTGTAGGAGAGAAGAAAGAGACAAATCGCTAAGCAGCACAATCCAATACTTTTTCCTCTTCGTCAATATTGCAGCTTACGGTGTATTGTTTTTTTTATAACATTGTGTTGTAATTTTGTCTTTCACAGTGCTTTTATTCGAATGCACTGAAAAGGAAAAATATTAAAATCCGCCATCATGAATTACGTACCTAATTTTTTACGAAAAGTTATATTTTCTGACTCTAAAAACCCCCATACATACTCTTTATGGATAGAATCGCTCCATAAATCACAAAACTCTCCTGCTATTCTGAATTTATATATTTTGACAACAAATTCAATTCATAATACTGTTCCCAAAAATCTCCATACACCAATTATGAATAGAACCTTGATCATACAACCCGTCCGCCTTTTGTAATTAGTGAAAAAATTCAAAATCTCGGACCCTAAATACCCCCACATATCACGGCCAATGCTAGCTCGTTTGCCACTCACGTGATAACATTTGAATTTTAGGACACTTTCAATCCTTCATATGTACGACGTGGAAGAGGAAAATATTATTTTTCTGAAATAGTTCAAGAATGCCCGGAGCAACTGCATGCCTCAAAATACGCTAATCCAGTATTTTAGTCCGTTGCTAAGCAACGAACTTTCCCGGACCGTTAATACTTTCCTGTATCGAAAACGATACGGGAAAGTACTTTGCCGGCCTAGGCCGTCAAAATCGGTCTTTGGTTTATAGTTGTCACTTTGACGTTTCAGGAAAGCACGTAATTTCGAATGCTCAATTTATGATAATGCTGATTGCGGTTTCAGAAAAAATAGTATGTGTACCTCGTAGTAAAAGCACATTCCCAGACTTCAATGCTTGTTGGCCTCGGCATCGCCTCGGCCAACAATTTACATTGTCGTCCGGGAATGTATTGCTTTTACTACTAGATACACAACATACTATTTTCTGAAATCGTTCAAGAATGCCCACTTTCTCGGAGCAACTGCAGGCCTCAAAATACGCAAATCCAGTATTTTAGTCCGTTGCTAAGCAACGAACTTTCCCGGACCGTTTGATACTTTTTCGTATAGAAAACGATACGGGAAAGTACTTTGCCGGCCTAGGCCGTCAAAATCGGTCTTTGGTTTATAATTGTCACTTTGACGTTTCAGGAAAGCACGTAATTTCGTTGCGATTTCAGAAAAAATAGTATGTGTACCTCGTAGTGAAAGCACATTCCCAGACTTCAATGCTTGTTGGCCTCGGCTTCGCCTTGGCTAACAATTTACATTGTCGTCCGGGAATGTATTGCTTTTACTACTAGATACACAATATACTATTTTTTGGTGAGTATACGTCTTATCACAGTGTCCCCTTTTGATTTTCAATATCATTTTCTTATTAAAATTTTAAGGCAAGTTGCCTATTATCTTCATATCACAAAAAGTACATATGAATGAAATATTTGATGACCTCAGATCAGTCACAGGCAGTTTAAACTGACAATTATGTATAAATGTTAGTTTGAATTATTTATAATTGTCAGTGTATGAGTAATTGTCAAGTAAAACTGCCATTTATGTATATTATTATCAGTTTAAACTAACATTTGAGTGTAATTATTGTTAGTTTGAACTGACAATTGCATATAAATGTCAGTTAAAATTGATATTTATATTAATGTAGGTTCAAGCTCAGTTTGAACTGACAATTTGTATGAATGTCAGTTTGAAATGATAATTATGTATAGTTATCAGATTGTACTAACAAATTTTCGCGAAAATTTCAGTCATGTGTTAAAATGTCCATAAGAGGTGTGGAATTATCGCTGTATTACAACAATAGTACACATATTCAACTGAAGTGACCGATGACAGTACATGCCAACTCCAAATCTATTGCAAGGTATCTACAGATAGATGAAGAACACCATCAGGCTAAGACTAGTTACTTAAGCAATAAAGTTCAGCGTTCAGCGTTTATTTTTTTCTCATACGAATTGTAGAAAACAGAATGTGTGTCAATCAAAATGGATTGAGGAAAGGAACCACATGGCCAAAATATTTTTTCCGGGAGTCCAGGGCCGATTTCACTCTACCAATATTCCTCAACTTCCTTATTGTGAACTCTGCCAGCACCATAATCTAGGGAAGTTTTCACGGTAGGGTGCGGAAAAAACCACATGTTCAAAATAATTTTTCCGGGCGTCCAGGGCCGTTTTCACTCCAGCAATATTCCTCAACTTCCTTATTGTGGACTCTGCCATCATCATAATCTAGGGAAGTTTTCACGATAGGGTGCGGAAAATAACCACATGTTCAAAATATTTTTTTCGGGCGTCCAGGGTCGGTTTCACTCCAGCAATATTCCTCAACTTCCTTATTGTGGACTCTGCCTCATCATAATCTAGGAATGTTTTCGGGATAGGGTGCAAAAAAATCACATGCTGAAAATAATTTTTCTGGGCGTCCAGGGCCGATTATAATGATGGCAGAGTCCATAATTAGGAAATTGAGGAATATTGCTTAAGTGAAACCTGGACGCCTGGAAAAATAATTTTGAATATATGTGATTTTTTTCCGCACCCTATCCTGGAAACTTTCCTAGATTATGATGATGGCAGAGTCCACAATAAGGAATTTGATTAATATTGCTGGGTGAAACCAGCCCTGGACGCCCGGAAAAATTATTTCGAACATGTGGTTATTTTCCGCACTCTATCGTGAAAACTTTCTTAGATCATGATGATGGCAGAGTCCACAATAAGGAAGATGAGGAATATTGCTGGAGTGAAACCGGCCCTGGACGCCCGGAAAAATTATTTTGAACAAGTGGTTATTTTCCGCAACCTATCGTGAAAACTTCCCTAGATTATGATGAAGCAGAGTCCATAATAAGGAAGTTGAGGAAAATTGCTGGACTGAAACCGGCCCTGGACTCCCGGAAAAATTATTTTGGCCTTTCCTCGATCTATTCTGATTGACACACATTCTGTTTTCCACAATTTGTATGAGAAAAAAAAGAAATGCAAATATTGCTGAACTTCAATGCTAAAGTAACTAGGCTATCAGGCTATCGTTGAAAAAATGCGTGGCAATGAAAATTGACAACCATGCGCGCCAGGGGGAGGTTCAAGATCAACTTCAGTTACGGAGAAAACAAATACAAATGTTTACAATATTACTTAAAATAATTGTAGTATCAACTACTATAACAATAAATAATATTAATCGTTTTGTATTCTTGAAATTTTCTACCGAATACCATTCGTGCTTTGAGAATTAACCAAATAAATCTGAAAAAAAACGTTTTTTTTTTAAACGGCACTAGGTTATTTTTTTGTTGTTTCAAAAAATTCCCCTCCTCCTTCGGAGTGGGGCAATTCATGCTTTGAAATAACTAAAAAAATAATCTCGTGCAGTTTAGAAAAAAAACACGTTTTTTCAGAATTTTCGGTAACTTTTCGGTAACTTTTAAAGCACTTATTATGGTCACCGAAAATTCTATCACTCGTGGTATTACTATCTACTGATAGTGGAAAAAGTAGAATGAGTCTAAAGAAACTATAGTCTTTTGCCTTTTCTATTCACCATTGAATGATTTTTCAAACAAAATATTTTTGAAATTTTGATTGAATATATCTCATAAGAACGATATTCATTGATGGGTCTCATAAAAAAATTATACACGGAAATGAATTACCTATTCAAATAGATTCTGCTTTTGGCATGGCCATTACTTCTAGAAACACAGTTCTGCAAAATTTTAAGTTGTTTAATTCTCAATGAATATTCAGAAAGGTCAACACAAGCTGTGAATAATGTTATGTGGGGTAAGTACTTTAACCGGAATACAGTTCGAAACTACACTTAACGCTTGAATAGAGATTTAATATTATGTCAATTCATTTCACATATCCTGTGTAATGTTCCGCCTCAACAAGCAGCACTCCTGCATGTGTAATGCTATTTGAATGCACTCATAGTCGGGTTTTGGAGTTTCTTGCATTTTATTAAAAATTATAAGTAAGGTTTTTGTGAAAATCACGATGGTTGATAAAAATCATGAGTATAAGAGTTTAAGAGTTAACATGAAACAAATTTCAAAAAAATCTAAATTCAAATATGAATTATAAAAATTACTCGTAGAGTGCCCAAATAAATTTGAAATATTTCATTGATACCAACTTTATTATTTTCATCATAATTATTGATCATTTGAGGTGACGTCACGACAGGTCCGCCATATTGCCTGTAGGGCATACAAACCGTTCGCGTCATTGTAAACAATAGGAAAGATCGATTTTTAAAGTGTGAATAATTTAATATGCCAACGTTTTGTTCTGTTGTGGGGTGTTCTAAAATGGCAGAAATTGATAAAATTCGTCATTTCATAATCCTGAAAGCCTTACAAAACCGAGGAGAAATGCTGGACGCCTTATCAAAATAACGTCGAGAATGATGGGTTGGGGCTTGAAACGGGGCAATTTGAGCGATACATTCTTTAAACATGCACGAATTTGTGCAGATCATTTCGTATCAGGTAGGTAAAAAATATTAATACATAAGAAAAACAAAAGTTATGATCCAAAATGTTTGAATTTTAGTTAAATATGCTGTTGAACTAAACGTCTTTTTTCAACTTTGTAGTAGAACCAGCGAAACTGGAAGATAGGGATAGCCCTGATTGGGTCCCTTCAAAGAACTTAAATTGCTGGTCAGTTCACTTGCACCGAGAGAATAGGGATCAACATTGTCTATAATTTGAAGTTTGGAGTCGTAACGCGATTTCACGTCTCCTTTGAGAGATAAGTAGTATTCACTCCTAGCCATATTGTAGATAAAGTTGATAAAATATGCACTACACGCACTAAAAACTCGAAATAAACAGGACAAACTTGCAGATAACAATGAAAACTTAATGGCAGACCCGTCCTTGTGTGCCCTACCGACAAAATGGCCGCTCTGTCAAAGTCACGTGACTCAAAATGATCTATTATCACAATTATTACTATTGAAATTCGTATAAAATAGCTAAAACAAACACCACAATTCCGTCTTTCTCCCATCGCTACTCTCTCACTCATCACAAATAAATACTGTCTTTAATAAATACCCCACTCGTAAATGGATTATAACAGTACAGGTACTTGTACTTAGGTTAAATCCACTCGGAGGAATAATTATTGTGTAAAATTAATTATATATGTATCTTAATTTAAAAATGTTACCGAGTGTACCGATTGACAGAAAAGGATGTAGAAATAAATTTTGATTTTTGACATCACAGTTTTAGCTGAATCACTGTCACCTGGATACTAGCAGCTGAAAAGACCTGATTCTAGATCAATTTCAAATAAATAAAAGTTGTGTATTGAGATTAATCATTTCGAAAGCGAATAAAACAATACCATCATAGTGAGCAAATCAATGTATCTCCACGGTTTCAAAATAATAAGTGTTTAGATAAATAGTTGTGCGAATTCTTAATTGAAACAATAAAATCAGCTCATAACCTATTACCTAAACAATTTTTTTTAATTTTTTTATCAAAGCGAGCGCATCAACCGTGAAGGATATTAGCGCTACATTACGTTCCGTTACATTAAGTTTGAACATGGGGCCAAAATATATTCTATATTCTAGTGTACCAATTTACATATTTACTAGGAATTTAATGAAATGTTTCTCATTACACTGTCTGCTTAGGATTTCTCATAATTCAGTAGAGATTCGAAATAAGTCTCTCGCTTCTTGAAATTTTTGGCAAACGTCTAATAAGTGTTTCACTAAGATATTACTATCTGCAAACATCGTAGGTCTTTTGATTGGTAATCGCGGCCTATTCTCGAATGTTGAGTGAGATTTGTCGCATTCGACATATGTCGATGGAAATTGTTGCACAACATTGGCATGTGGTATATATTCTCAAATGGGTTCGACATACAGTGACCGCCAAAAAGTATGTACCATATGGGAAACATTTTTATTATTGGAGTATTGGAAAAAATATTCTGGGGAAAAGTTTGTGCATGTCCGATAACCTAAAAATCGATTTTGACACATGTCACGTGATCGCTAGAATGGCGGCAAAATGAAAAAAATTGTAATGCAAAGGCAAAAAAAGGGGTAAGATGGCAAGATATCACAAAAAGTTATTTGAAAAAGTCACTTAGAATTCAATTTTATACACATAAACGAAGTTTCAAGAGATAATTCAAAAAAAATTGAAAATAGCAATTTTTTTAAAATATTTTCCCATCTATTTAAAAATATTATTTTTTTTTTCTTATGAATAGCTTGACTATACTGAAACATTTGCATTTTAATGATAATGACAAAACTTTCTCATTTTCTCCACACCAGAGGGCACTAAATTGAAAAAATGGGAATTTGTCAGAACCCTTGCTGTTACATCGGTTCGTATCTAACAGTTATATCCGAATTCCACGACCATTGTGATGACATGACACTCCAAAAACATGGTAATTTCTAGATTATAATCAAGTTCCGATGATAATCGTGCATGAGCGTTTCACTTCGCACATAAACTTGAAAATAGTGCGTCAAATTAAAGATTCTTAAAGTTTATGTGCAAAGTAAAACGCTCATACAGCATTATTATTGAAACTTGATTAAAATCAGGAAACATGGTGTTTCTAGATTGCCATATCAACACAATAGTCTTGGAATTCTGATATAACTGTTAGATAAGAACCAATGTAACACCGAGGGTTCTGGCAAAAACCAATTTTTTTTAATTTAGTGCCCTCTGGTGTGTAGAAAATGAGAAAGTTTTGTCATTATCATTAAAATGCAAATGTTTTAGTATAGTCAAGCTATGCATAAGAAAAAAAAAATGTTTTAAATAGATGGGAAAATATTTTAAAAAATTGCTATTTTCAATTTTTTTGAATTATCTCTTGAAACTTCGTTTATGTGTATAAAATTGAATTCTAAGTGACTTTTTCAAATAACTTTTTTTGATATCTTGCCATCTTACCACTTTTTTTGCCTTTGCATTGCAATTTTTTTCATTTTGCCGCCATTCTAGTGATCACGTGACATGTGTCAAAATCTATTTTTAGGTTATCGGACATGCACAAACTTTTCCCCAGAATATTTTTTCCAATACTACAATAATTAAAATTTTTTCCGTATGGTACATACTTTTTGGCGGTCACTGTATATGTCGCATGAGATAAATTTTGTCGAATAACATAAGCAGGCAACACCGAATTTTTGAAGTTAGATCGTGTTCTATGTCCCTTCTCTTGTAAAACTTTAATAATAATACCAAATCGAATAACATTTGTATTACATCAGTATAAATAAAGTACAAACATGAGTGAAGCCAAAAAAGAATTATTGCACTCAAAATCAAATTCGAACTTTTTATCGGAGAATTCTTTAGTTATAATCTGAACGTTTTAATAAATTTTTCTCAGATGAGAATAAAAGCACTCCTGTATAATACCCGTCTCTCTCGAATCCGCTGATAAATTTCATGATTTTCTAAATTTTCTATAGCTTACTAAAGATGCCACTCTCTAACTACAAAAATCTCTGAAAAAGTATCAATTAATTTCTTGACATACATTTTTGGGAATTTTAACCTTCCACAGTCTGAAAATGAAAAAATGTTAATTCAAAGGAATCTGTACAAGTGTAGAGGGGCAATTTGTCCCGATCAGTTACTGCGTTTAGAAGACTGTTGTCTTGAAAACAGTTTATCATTTCGTCAGTAACGTATCGAATACTAAATTTGCCTATATGACGAGAAATTTTTTTTAAATTGACTAAAAATACTCACTTCTCTTTTTTGAAAACGTTGACGTTTCGGAGACTAAATCTGTGTCCGTTATCAAAACTCGAAGGATGAAGACTTGCTAAAATTCTATTTTTATCAGCAAAACAAATCCTTTCATATCCAAGCTGATAAAAATAGAATTTTAGCAAGTCTTCATCCTTCGAGTTTTGATAATGGAGACAGATTTAGTCTCCGAAACGTCAACGTTTTCGAAAAAGAGAAGTATTTTTAGTCAATTCAAAAATTTTTCTCGTCATAAAGGCAAATTTAGTATTCGATACGTTACTGACGAAATGATAAACTGTTTTCAAGACAACAGTCTTCTAAACGCAGTAACTGATCGGGGCAAATTGATTATTGCCCCTCTACACTTGTACAGATTCCTTTGAATTAACTTTTTTTTCATTTTCAGACTGTGGAAGGTTAAAATTCCCAAAAAGGTATGTCAAGAAACGAATATCCTCCACAAAAACAAACTTTCATTCAATACTTATCAATTAATGTTTTGACATATACTATATATATATAATAAACTATAAATTTCGCATCTTATGAAATTCTCGCATTCAGCATAAATTGTCGACTGCCTTTGACCATTCTGCAATTTGTCTATCAAAAATTTGCGAATGCGATATTCTAGAATAAGAATTTTCAGATTTCGTTCGACAAAGAGCCTATCTCAAAATATGTCACGGTTTGAGAATAGGGTCCCAGGATGACAAGTTGTATAAAATTTTTGTATGTCATATTCGCAGTCAGCTGCGCAGTCAGTTCGTTGTTGTCGTATCCTGACTACAGTTTTGAGTTTTGAAAGGTTTCTTACATGAACATATTTTTCATATCTGAATATGAAATAGGACAATTACTGTTTCAAAACGTGGCACCGTCAGGATTTCAATTTGGTGGGCGGTCTGAACATATAATTTCCTATAGTGGTTCCGTTTTTTGAAAATGAAAATATTGATTAAGACGATTAGGTAATCCCTCCGCTTCAACCTAGACAGGGTATATTCGTCGGCAAATCTCCAACAGAACACAATTACTGTCCCTTACGACCGTTGCATTATATCTGTTACATTCATGGCAAGGTTTTCAACAAGAACTACTTTACAATGCTCTCTAAATCTGTTAGAGAAATAATGTTGCGATTCAACAATGTAGGTATTTTTCCATTTAGCTCGATACATCATCTTTGCTATAAAATGTACCTATATACCATTGCGAAATAGTTCTTATCGAAAACTTTGCCAAGAATCTAACGGGGGGTGTTTTACGTTGAAGACTTGCTTTCGAGAACAAATGATCAATTTTTCATTGTTTTTGGTGATCTTTCGTCAAGGAGATAGTGTCGTCTACTTCTTATAATACTTCATTTATCTTTTTCTATCTGGAATTACTTTACTTTGATTTGCTATAAATTCAAAATTATTCCATGATATTTCCTTGTATTTTTCAAAATAATAATAATACTTTTTTTTCAGGTAAGTTTCTCCACAATCCTATTGGTTTTAAACCGTAAGTACAACCATATTTATTTGTATTGTGTCTTCTGTACAGATTTTTTATGCTATCAAATAGGTTCCAAAATGGTATTGCCAAAGGCTACTTCCCACATAAATAGTCCCCAGCCCAGCCTGAAAAAATGCATGAAACCCTAAACATTATGATTTCATATATTTGTTTTTTATGTTGCAACATTTTCAAATATTCTCGGTAGAGGGTATTTTCTTTTGGGACTCGCGCAAGGTATTAATTTGATACAAGAAAAAAAGTTGTCTCCTAGACCAGTCAACCTCTTCGTCATCAGCATCAAAATCTTCTATCAGAAAATGTGCATAAAATATTCAGTAATCAATAAAGGTCAGGTTATATTTTCAGGGGTAATATAATAAGTGGTATGATTATTACCGATAATTTTTGGAATATTAATGAATTGCAATCCCAAAGCTGAAAATACAACGAGTCCGCAGGACGAGTTATATTTTCTTGCATTGGGATTGCCAATGAATTGATATTCCAAAAAATTATAGGTTATTAATCATACCACGAATTATATTTAGGACGACAATATATTGATTTGAAATAAAGAAAAATTGGGGTCATATTACAGGCATAATCTTTCAAAATATCAGCCAGCTCCACAATTGTGGTATTCGCATTGACAATATTTGTGCAAAAATTGATGAATTGCCTGGTAATTGATTCTTTATTTCTGGCCGTATTCAACGGAATACTCTTTTCCACTGCTTCATCTATGATACCAATAGCCACTTGTCCCCAACGATCGCTCATATTGATTAAGAAATATAACTAGTCAAAACACAAAGATTTGACGTTTATAATTTAAATAATTATTTTCACTTGACAGCTAGTAAAACAAAAACTAAGCAGGTTTATCACCGTGAAAATACAGCGACAAGCTATATTTTCACTGTAATTCCGATTCTATTGGCTGAATTTCAAAATATGAAATAGACTGATTGGTTGTTAACCAAGGAGATATATTGTCAATTTTATATTTTTCTGTAACATCTGAAAATACAAGGTGGTACAATTTTATTTCATGTTTTGATACCCCATCCAGTTTCCTAGTATAAATATTTTGATATAAAATATGAACTTCTTGATAATAATCCTTGTTATACGTTTTGATGGGTGTTTTTTTTTAAGATTGCGATGGTGACTGAAACTGCCTTGGATTTTTTGTAGGTTATTGGCTTCTATTTGTACATAGTATAACTTTTACGTAACTCCCCAAAAGAAATATATCTGACAGCCCATTCCTTTGCATCTACCTATCAGGAAATTTATAATCATAATGAATTTTTGTTCTTGTTCAATTCTTATTCAGTTAATGTTTAGTTCTTGTTCAGTTAAGTTTGCCATCGTATACCGTTTGTTTTTTAAGATTCTGTTTTCCTGGATAAATGTATATCCCTTCATGCATATTCTGTATCTTGTATATTTTCGTGTATATTATCTATTTATCCCAAGTGTTTATGCATTGTATTATATATTTCTGGAAAAAAAATATTATGAAGATACAAAAATTCCTAGAAATATTTCAGTGTCAACAATGTCAACTTCAGAAAGTAACACCGTATGTTTTTGTTATCAGTTGATTTTAAATTTTTTATTTATTTATCTATTTATTAACAATATCATCAATGTTGAATGGTGCATGAACGTAAATAAAACCTTTTTGATAGTTTTTTCAGCTGATGGAAGAAATAATTGAAATTTAAACTGTTATCTATGAGTATGTGTTGTTCTTATTACTCTCACCACGATTTCAGTATTCAAAATTTCCTCATATATGCTGCTGAAATATTTATACTGTCGCTACGACAACTGCATGAAGCATCAAAATATCATTAAAAAATATACGTGGATCAAATTAAGTTGCAACATCGAAATATACAAGGTGTCCGGTAAACCTTGTACAATATTGAAACTGGTAATAGACTAGGTCATGACTGTTCAGAATATCGGAATTTCATTTTGATTTTTGAGTGCCATGTATACAAATTGAGACAATTTCAAATATCTTTGCTGCTGAAGATTAGTGATGAGTGATGCTTTTAGACGTAAAGAACAGTTTTTCAGAAAGTGAAAATTTTTTTCAAGAAATGAGGATAAAATGACAGATTTGAGTTTCATCAATTTTTTTTTAAAAGTTTGACATTATTGTCTGAAAGAAACATACCCAATTGGAAGTGGACATTCATTTCAAAAGTATGCTCATTTTGTCCAGACTCTACACAATGGTATAAAACAAACTATAATAATTTTTGGAGGAAGTGATTTCCATTGAGTTAGGCGTGGTTTTATTCTAGGCTTCCATCAACTTTTATACTTACGCCCAAAAAAATTTTTATTTCGATTTTATCAAGATAAAATGTGGAAATGATTTTTAATAATAAAGAATAGACTGCTTGGTAGCATTAAATAGTATGTCAATAAAATTAACTTTTCATGTAATTAAGCCTAATAAAATTATCGAAATGAAATATCGATTATCCGACATGGCACCGATTAATACGAATTCTCGTGAAAAATGTCGCAATTGTCCAACA
Source organism: Chrysolina oricalcia (assembly GCA_944452925.2). Lineage (NCBI taxonomy): Eukaryota > Metazoa > Arthropoda > Insecta > Coleoptera > Chrysomelidae > Chrysolina > Chrysolina oricalcia. The sequence continues at coordinate 63,772,370 of OX101812.2, forward strand.
TGCAGATTCAGACGAAGTTTCAGAGACCTACAGATATACCTACAGGGTGTAACCAAACAAGTGCAAAATTTTTTAGGAGGTGAATCCTTGTCGAAAATTAAAAACTTTTTAACTCCTGTGTTGTGTCCGTCGAAGCAATAGTTTCCTAATGAAAAAATGAGATACAGCATTGTGCATGAACGGATCTTCTGTGAATAGAATTGAAAAATCTAGTAGGTGGCTGTCACATTTTGTTTGAAGAACTTGTGGCTTCTGTCGTAGTTTTTGAAATTATTCCGTTTGTTTCATTCAGTGGTATTTATTTCTTCGTCATACCATACACACGTTATTCTCTCCGAGAATATGCGCATATGCACTTTATTTATGGTGAATGTTGAGGTAGTGCTACTGCTGCAGCAGCGCTTTATGCAGAACGATATCTGATTGCACAATGCCGCTCAGAGAATCGCTGATTTGGGGGCTATAACCTATAACGCATTTGAAATGGTTCTTCTTGAAAAGATGTCGTCTCTGCGTACGAGTGGATGGAAAATAACATTTTTGTAGTATTATTCAGTGTGATGTCAAATAATCGTTATTATGGTTTATAGTGTATGTTGGTTCAAAAAAACGTTGAATTAGTATTTACTTCTTTACATCTCATTGAATGCTTCTAAGCAGTTGATTCGTTATTACTCATAATTATTTAATCATTTCATCTTGATAGGATAAAAATAAAATACATTACTGACAAAGTCTAATGGAGGTGATTTTAGCTCAGAATAACATCACACTCAAATGTAATCGAAATTCTTCCCCTTCCAAAAATTAATTATCGTATGTTTTATACCATGGTAGTGTCTGGACAAAATGGGAATTCTTTTGTAATGAATATCCACTTCCACTCGGTTATGTTTTTTTTCAAACAATAATGTCGAACTATTGTTAAAAAAATTGATGAAACTCAAATCTGGCATTTTAGCCTCATTTCTTGAAAAATTGTATCGTTTTTTGAAAAACTGTTTTGTACGTCTGAAAGCATCACTCATCAGTAATTTTCAGCAGTAATAGTATTTGAATTAGTCTCAATTTGTAGACATGGCACTCAAAAATCCAAGGTGAGGTAGTGATTTTCCAGAAATTTAAGAAATGTTCAATATCTCGAAAATAGTGAGATTTTTATTAAGGTGAAATTCCGATATTTGGAACAGTCATGACCTGGTCTATCACCAGTTTCAATATTGTACAAAGTTTACCGGACACCCTGTATATTTAAAATGAAAATTGCCCTATATTTGGAATAAAAAACAGATATGTTTACTTCTTAATAAGATTTATTCCTTACTTTTCATTCAGTCTATTTATAATACTTAACTCATTCCTTCAATTGATCTCCATCAACTTTCCAGTTGACATCAGGTGAATGATAGTAGGGATTTGAGTAATAAAAATTATCTTACATGTTATGCAGCTGTCGAGGAGTCAACGTAACGCCCAAAACTCAAATTCACCAGCTGTTAGCACACCTGCTCGACCTACAGACAGTAACCACTAAATAAAAGTGTGGATCATATTGATTACGAATCATCGGGGAACGTACAAAAGAAGTACTTATATGAATGAAGTTTTCAACACGGCTCTAAAATGAAAAAATAGTAAACTTGAGGAATTCTATAATTTGTCTTTATTTATATTGTCAAATATTTAGCAATAGGGACATCGAATTAGAATAAGTAACAATATGAAAGGGTGGAATTAAGTCTCTCCTATCCGGAAATAATAGTGACTGCTCTTCCATACAGCCCATGACAAAATCATAACGTATGTTCATAATAGATATTCAAAATAGAAATACCTAAGTAGAAATATAAACTATTCTAGTGATTCTTACATGACTTTTTTATTGAGCAAGTATTTGTTACATACACAATGTAATAAATTGTAATGGCAGAGAAAAGGAAAGAAAATACTCATATAGTCATTCAAGTTGACTCAAAAAATTAAACTTGATTTTCTTAGGAAATTAGCAGAAAACATAGTAACAATAATAACCTGAAACACCAAAAGAATAAAGAAAAGAAAAATATTTCTTTTGTTTTTTAAATTTTCAATTGGATGCAAAATCGGGCGAGGCGACAGCCGAACTAATAACACGGCGTGATGATTTTATGATGCTAATTATATACAAGACCATCTGCCGGTATCAATAAATACATATGTCAATTTTTTTAAACTACAGATACATTCAAGTTATTCATTATGACTAAATAATAATTAGCAAACTGTACCTTACCATTTAGTTGACATTGCAACAGCAAAATATTACTCACTGTCAAACACACACTGCTGTCAAATCTTTGAAAATGGATGATACTGATAATAGTTCACCTTCCGATTCGGAGGGTGAAGTTTTTTATTTTGAATGAAATTGTTTGATATTAGGTACCTACCTACTTGCATTCATGCTACACATTCACGAATATACTTTAATTTCATTATGGTACTAGGTCATTTTGAACTTAATTATGGTCCTAGGACCACGATGAACTTCATTGTCACTAAAATACAATGGTATGATGATGTCATTATACTATGCCAGCGGATGATAGTTATTTATAATGTTGGTGTTGAAAGTATAATATTTTATTTTGTAATAAATAAAAAATATCAGTAATTTAAAATTATAATCACAAAGTTTATACCTACGTAACATAATTTTATGATAGTGACCATCTGATTGTTTTCAAATTCATTACCAAACATTGTTTATTGTTATTAGTTGACAAAAACCTTGTAACTTTTCTAAAAAGCAACTTTTAATGAGAAATTTACAAGAAAATAGTCCACTTATGGTGGATTTATGCAGCAGTCATAAGTCATAAGTTTTAAGTCGTAAGGAAGAATATTCGTCAATGATTGGTTGGTCCGTTTATTCCAACCAATCATTGACGAATATTCTTCCTTATGACTTAAAACTTATGACTTATGACTGCTGCATAAATCCACCATTAATGTAACAAATGCAGCAGCGAGTCGATTTGCTGCCAAGAATGTATCGACAACAGTACGAAATTACTTAACCAAAAATTTCTGCAGTGGTGCGAAGAAAAAAGTGTGCGAAAATATATATGTGGCATATTTCGAGCAGATATACAGGGTGGGTCACGGTGGATGGTACCTTAGACGTTTACGGAGAACAGGACATAGGATCATTCAGAAAATTTGGTTTCTCAAGTAGTTGCTCTTGGTCTATCGATCTAAAATATTTTCAGCAATGCAGCGTTGCCGCTTATACCAGAAAATAGCAGCATCTTTGTTATTTCAAATGGGTCACCCTGTGTATTACCGCATATTTTCTCCACGATTATTGCGGCCTATGAGTCACTAGGTCGATGGTTCAATCCACGATAGGAACATAACTTTTTTATTTTTTTTGTTCCAAATTTAAACACATTTATTGATGAAAATTTTGTTAAGTATTTTACATATCAATATTTCAGTGGTTATAAATAGTTCAGGTGAAACCATCGTTAGTTACTTCTTATGAATTGTTGGATGATTTTCATTTCTCGGTGTGAAATTTTCTTACCGAATCCCCCTCGTGCTTGAATTAATTGCCGTAAATTTATCTCGTACATGAATCTTCAAAGAAAATTCATGTACTCGAAAAATTTCCGGCAATAATTCAAGCACTTGGGAGATTACAAGTGATAATTGCTATTATCTCGGAATTCTGGCTATAAAACATGATATATCAATTCGAAGGGAATTTAGTCACCTTTCAGGATATTTCATAATATACAGGATGTTCCATTTAAAAAAACGCACTTTCAACCCTTTTTGTATCTAGCAGTAAGATCATGAATTTTGAACGACCCTGTATAACGCAGAACAAACTTCTCTATACAGAATCAATGTACATGATCTTGATGAACTAAACACAAAATTGCAACTTCCTAAGAATCAAAATACCGCAGAAATAAACATTCAATTCGAGCTATGTTTTGGATAAAAAATATGGAAAATAACCAATATCTCAAAAACCGTTAGAGATAGGTATAGGGGAGTATGAAGCAGAAATAATCAGAAAGGAATGACAGGTTCAAAAATGCGGTAATATACAGGGTGACCCATTTGAAATAACAAAGATGCTGCTACTTTCTGGTATAAGCTGCAACGATTTTAGATCGATAGACCAACAGCAACTACTTACTTTAGAAACCAAATTTTCAGAATGATCCTATGTCCCGTTCTTCGTAAGCGTCTAAGGTACCATCGACCGTGACCCACCCTGTATATCTATTCTCTATTTTTAACACTAGTTTTGAAAATAACTCATTTCTAACAATAGTATTACAATACAGTTACTTTTAATACTAGTGTCTTAAAATGTCATTTTTAATAAAGACAGCTGGTGTTAAAGGGCGAGCTTTTGATAGTGTTTTAGAAAAAATATTTTCTCATTTATCTGAATTTGTTGAGTTGAGTACTAGCTTACTAGAAGATTATTGAAATTTATTTTATTATTCAATCCAAAAAAAATTACTTTGTTATTCTTATTGTGTTTGGTGGTGAATTTAATGTCATTATATCCGTTGATTGCAAAATAAATGGAATACAAGGAAATAAAAGACTTTTGGTGGTAAAAAATTAACTATAAGTAACCTAGTTCTAAAATAAATTGTAATGCGACACTTTAAATTTCAGTTGAATATTGGCAACAGCTGCATGCCATTGTTAAAACGTGAATGTGAATCGATTTTACCAAAATTGGATAAGACATAAAAAATCTATACATTTAGCAATTTTGGGCAAACGCCAAATTTTTGAAAGGTGTAAGTAAACTCTGGCTATTTTCATTGAAAATATTCGCCGAGGGGTCTGCCAAAAAGTCTAATATCCAGCTACACATAATCGTCTGATTTTGCATTTTATGGCTACTGGAAAAAAATAATTTTATTTTATTATTATTGGACATTAACCAAAAATAGGGAGATATATGGTGTCCAGACAGACCACATGACTTGCTCTGAGTGTCAGATGAAATATGGCTGCTCAAAATTCCGATGATTTAATAATATATTTTTATATGAGACATTGTGACGATTTCGTGAATATTTTTATTCCAGAAATGATTCATCGAAAATTTGAAGCTAACAGAAATGAACGTAATGATAAAAAATAGAAATGAATCCCTATTACTCACTACTTTTACTACAAGGAGTGCACCTGAAAATATTTTCCTATGCTTTATATCTGCACTGTAGGAAAGAAATATCTATATTTACCCTTCATCTATACTAAATAAAAAGATCTTGTGATCTTAGAGTGATCGAGTCTCTTACTCTCTCACACAAAACTCAGACCTAGCTGGATTTTTTTTATTTCTGGAAAAAACACAATTACTTTCTGAATGTTCAAACATTTCGAAATTCCGACATTCAATTTTAATTACACTTTATACTATGATTTTACTATGGCCAAACCCCTGGTCGAATCGAATTCAAAAACTTATTTTATACAATATAAGTCTTACTGTAAACGAGGCAAAGCCCTGTGAATGACTTCTAGTGATCAAAGAGATCATACTGTAATAAACATTGAGAACCGTACAAAACACTCTTTAACCCTTATTAACTAATACATTTATGTGGCGCCGTTTGGGTAAGAAGTGTTTTTGCAAATATATAAAATTTTATGTCAATATATGTATTATTTGTAGCAAAATTTTTAATTTTGCTCTCCGATATATTTATTTTCTACCAAACAAAATATATTTACATTTCAATCGTTGCAAATATATTAAAACGTGTATGCCCATATATTTATAAATTCGATCTATTTTATGTCGTCAAGAAATGGCGTAGCGGACGCGATTCAAAACACTCTCATACACTCTTTAATTTTTTCAGTTCTAAGGCATTTGACTTTGAATAATCCAATGATTATTTAAAAACCTAATGAAAAATTATTCTGAGGATATATTCTGGCGGCTGCGATATCATTCGGCCGCTATATTATCGAAAGTGTAATGAATCGCGTAGGTAGCGCCATCTCTTGACATCATGAAATAGATCGAATTTATAAATATATGGGAATTCACGTTTTCATATTTGGAACGCTTAAAACATAAATATATTGTGTTTGATCAAAAATAAATATATTGGAAAGCAAAATAGAAAATATTGCCACAACTAATAAACATATTGACAAAAACTATTATGTATTTGCAAAAACACTTTTCACCCAAACGGCGCCTCATAAATTTCCGCATATGTTTATAAATTCGATATCTTTTATGTTGTCAAAAGATGGCACCACCTACGCGATTCAATACACTCTCGAGAATATAGTGGCCGAATGATATCGCAGCCGCCAGAATATATTCTCAGAATATTTTTTCGAAAATGTCCACCACCAACATTCAACCATTTTCGAGCTCGTTCGGCAGTATTTCGGATAGCATTGTTCAACTGTTGAATCGTTATACTTTGAATGGCTTGTCTAACTCGTAATTCTAGGTCATCGCGGATCATTGGGTAGGTTTTGTAAACGATGTTTTTCAAGTGACCCCAAATAAAAAATCTAAAGGGGTTAAGTCAGGTGATCTTGCAGGCTACCTAACAGGACCATGTGTTCCGATCCACTTTTACCCAAATCGGTCACGAAGGTAATCCGTCACGATCCTACTATTGTGCGGAGGTGCATCATCCTGCTGAAAGAACAGCCGATTTAACAGATTTAGCGGTAAATCTTCTAAATAATTTTCCATTCAATTTCTGAGGAAACTTAGGTATCTACCACCATTCAAAGGTCCATCAAATATTATTCGATCTCCAACTACTCTCAGCCATACATTAAATCCAAAACGATCTTGAAAATTTTCCTGCCTAAATAAATGCTGATTCTCTTGCGTCCAATATCGAGTATTTTGTTTGTTGAATAAACCAAGATTGATGAATGACTCATCGGAGAATACAATTGTTTTCAGGAACTCATTATTTTGCTGTACTTTATTGCGTAGTACCCACCTGCAATATTCCATCCTTCTTATACTATCGTCTTCGTACAAATGTTGATGTATTTGATATTTAAACGATCGATACTCATGTTTTTTTCAAAATTCTTCTGGCACTTTCACGACTGGTATCCTACTCAGAAGCGATCTCCCTACGTGATACTGTTTTGTCGATTTCCATTCTCAGGAGAACTTTCATCTTCATGTCTACAGAAACAATATTATGCTCAGTACCAACATCAGGTTTTCTTCTGAACTGCTCTTCAAGACGCTTGAAATAATTTCGAGCCGGACATTGTCGTTCGGGGTATCTTTCAGAGTACAGCTGTTGAGCAACAAATGGATTTGCCTACATTCCCTATACACTAATAGCATATCCACTTTTTCGTTTCTGATATAAACTGGTGGCATTCATAACTTATTTCTTTTATTAATCCGACCAATTCAATAATGTTTTCAGTGACTAAGCCAGGAATCACACTGATCGACTAGGACCGACCATCCGCGACCGTCCACCAACGACCAAAATTTCCAACACTTATATTCTTATCGCACAACTCACACTGTTCGACCATTCTCGACCGTCCACGACCGGTTTTCAAAGATCATGTTTGAAATTACATCCTTCTGGAAATTTTGGTCGGCCTCAGACTACTGTGATGCAATGCCCATACGCTAAATTATCATTTGGACACATGTTTGTGATAAACTTTCAACAGTTTTTCACCTAAACGAAAATTTTAATATTATTCGTGTGAACTGTTATATTTCCAATTAGTCAGAAATTCGTGGGTACTATATTTACAATAATTTATAGTTCATCCGAATTTTTAATGTTTTTAAAGTAGCGGAACAATACAGGAACCTTGTGGACCGCCGCAGAGATGAATATTTTAATAAGAGCGGTGAGGAGCCACGTTAAATTAGAGTAATCCTAATCACAGCAATACAGAAGTCATCGATGGAATTTATTAACGCATGAGATTAATTGCTAGTACCAGTAATATTCAACTAATGGTAACTTACATATTTTTTATAGTCAAAGAATTGATAAAGAAAAAGGAGACATTCCTTGGTGCTCCATCGGGAAGTAATGCCCAGCAAATAAAAAATTGGCCTTCTTTTGATTAGGAATTTCTGTTGGTGTAATTTATGGACATTCAATAGTAGGTAGTTTGGAACTGTATTGATCTTTTAGTAATTTGGGATAATTGGTTCAAAATTCACCCTCTTGTTCGCGATATAAATAAAGTTCTTTATTCCACACACTTTTTTACTATACTTTATTAATCGTTTATAAAAATCATACACTATCATAATTCTTCTTTCTCCACTATCACTCCTACTCATTATTCACAACAAAAGCATTGAAATTATGATTTTAAGTATTTTTCGTTAAATAAATAGAAAATTGACATAACCTTTTGAATGTCAGATCAATGTCAGATTCACAAATTTATTCTGGTCGGTCGTAGATGGTCGATCAGTGTGAGTTTAAAAGTTTTCATTGATCTACTTCAATTTTTGATCGTAGGTGGACGGTCGCGGACGGTCGGTCCTGGTGTGATTTCTGGCATACTGACAATTAATTACAAATTATCGAAACTTCAAATTGTTATTTGTGTTCCATAGCCACCTTGATAAATTATTGTTATTGAACAGATACTTAAACTTGTCTAAACTCCATTATCGTGTTCGTAATGATTATACAGAAAAAAGTTAATGTGGATGTTATACCCCATCGATGGTACTTTCGAATAACGTCAGAGTACCATTATGGTACCATTTGAAAAAACGGAGTTTCGAGTAAAAAAGTGTTTTGGTGTACTTTTTTGGCACGTATTTCGAACCACGATACTTTTTAAATCGAAATTACGATAATGTAGCATTATGTTGATTATTTGAAATAATTTCAGGGAGTTCATGGCTCTCTTGATTGAAAAATAAAATGAGTGTTCTGACGACTAAAATATCAACTATGCGACATCATTGGATTCAGAAAGTTATGCAGATTTTATAAATGTAATAATATACAGGATGTCCTATTTGAAAATCGAAAGTTGATGTCATTTCCGGAAAAACCAGAAGTTGGATTTTTTTTCCAAATATGTCAAAAAGTGCCCTATAGTGAATATATTCAATGTTTCAAATTTCAGAAATATAGCTACAGAAACAAAGGAGATAAGGGCGTGTACCATGAGTCTGTGTCACACGGTATATTGAGTTTGGTAGAAAATAAATATATCGAAAAGCAAAATAACAAATATTGCTACAACTAATAAACATATTGACAGAAAATTACGTATATTCAAAAAAACACTTTTTACTCAAACGGCGCCTTATATACATTTGTGGATTAAATATTTTTTATTAAAATATTTGACTATGAAGAAACTTGAATGAGTTCTTCTTTATAGTAGGCATTTTATCAGTTTGAAGACTTGAAGCGAGAATAAATTTTGAGGTACTTTTGAATTTAATTTATAATGTAATAAAATGATTTTATTTGAATGAATTTATTTTCTTCTTTTTAGCGCATTTTACTAAAAGCTTTTCTATAAAAAGTTTTTTTTTAAAGTTTTTTATTTATTTCTTTTTTAGTTTTTTGTGGGTGTGTTTCTTAGTGTGTTCATTTCATTTAATGCGTTGCACGGTCGCTTGCCTGTTAATAGTATACCGTTGGAAATTTTTCCGAATTTCTACGCGTTCTCTATCTAGCTTTCGAGGGGGTGAGGTGGTAATTTTGTTTGAACCGTATTATTCAATGGTCAGATAATTTTCACTAATTTTACAGATTTTTTCGATTTCTATTTCGCGAGTTTATCTAATTTGTTTCGTGACAGGAGCCCCCCGATCGATTTTTTTTCATCTTTATTTTCCATGTCCGAAACTGTTGAAACATTTTCCGAATTCCTTTGCTTTCTCTAGCTAGCTTTTGAGGGGGGCAGGGGGGTGACAATTTTAATCCATAATATTCGACGGTCAGATATTTTTCACTTTTTTACGGAGTATTCCGATTTTAATTTCTTGAGTTTTCCAACTTTTTTCGAGAAAAGGAGGGTGAGTCCCCTATCTAATTTTTTATGCTGTAATTTTTGACGTCCAAATCCGTCAAGAAAACTTCCTAAACCCTATATGTTCTCTATCTAGCTTTCGGGGGCAGGGGGGCGTCAATTTCTTCGACATTAATGTTTTGTCATTGGAACTGAACCAACATGTAAAATTTCAATTCTATAGGATAAGAGGAAGTGGTTCTAATTCAGCTTGCAAGATGTGTACCCATCTAACACACACACACAGAGCAAGTTAAATAAATGCTTTTAATTGTAAAAATAGGTATTTTTAGTTAATTTAAACGCAATATACTGTAGGTACAACCAATACCGCTGATCTTCGGCTTTTTCATCATCAATATGTCTAAGACTTCTTTTTACTTCCTTTTTTTGTAACATACATGATGATGAAATAAAGGCATTATTATTATTATGTTATCTGGGCAAATTGATTCATTTGCCATTCTAAACTTTTATAAATTTCCTTGAATTAACATTTTTTCATTTTCAGACTTTGGATGGTTGAAATACCCTAAAAAAAATGTCTAAAAGCAAGCTTCCTCCACAAAATCATAGATTCAATCAATAATGCTCTTGGGATATTTGTGCCTGATAGTTTCCTGCACAACATATCAAGTTATTTTTCCCTTCATATTAAAAGATATTGACCAACTTTTCCCTTTGCATTGTGAAGCATTTGTTGATTTAAAACGTTTTTATGAGTTCAAAAGGTTCACTGCTATAAATTATCATTCTGAATTGATTCGGCCATTCGAAGAACACATGATCATTATCTTCATATGACTATCACTTCAGTCACTCAACGCGCCCGCCTTTTAATAAATTAAATAGATATGAAGCATTTCAAACTTATCAGCTGATAGAGACTAGTCGTGTGAGATCTGTTTGACATTGATGAATGAGGATGGTAATGGTGAGCTTCTACAAGAATAATCTCTGTGTCAATTCGCAATTCATCCGCAAAGAAATGAATGATTTATTTGTTGATAAATGTATTTGTGAAATCAAGAGTAATGCAACTGGTATTGAAAAGCTGAACTTACGTATATTGTAAATTTCTAATTATAAGAAAATATTTTTCCATCATTGTGGAAAAAGGTTCGAGTACTCTCAAATAAAGCATATACCGTAGAATATAAAGACTTTCGTGGTAACATCATTTTACCTACCATCTCAAAAATTGCAGAATTGGCCATGGAAAAACAGATAAGATGAGATAGGATGAGATTCAGCTGCAGTAGATGACATTATCAGAGCCATAGATCAAGGTTACTGTACAGTGATGGTATTACTAGATTTCATTAGAATAATTATGAATTACTCCTTTCTATTCTTCACTTCGTAGGATTTTCCAAAAACTCGGGTACACTATTGGAGAATTAATTGAAAAACAGGCGACAAAAAGTTTGATGGTAGTAATTGAGAAACCTCTAATCTCAAATCAAGTGTGCCTCAGGGCTCTATTTTGGGTCCTTAACTATTCAGTATTTACACAAATAATTCTTCAGCAATCTAATATACACCTGTATGCCGACGACACGCAGATATATTATAGTTTCCCCTCACTTATGTATGAGAACGCTAGCCAGCCAATCAACACTGACCTCATTGCATTTATTAAAGCTGCAACTAAGCATTATCTTATCGTCAACTCTGATAGATCTAACGTCGTGATTTCTGGTCCTAAGTAGATAATAGTAGGTATAGTACAGATCGACAAGCGTAAGGATGCCTCTGAGATGCGCAAACGATAGAAAGCGTGAGTATATGTGCGACAAAGATCGACTACTGTTTAATAAGGCAGAGCGATTGAGCTCCTGCCCCACTCCAGGGTTTTGTCTACTGCGCAACCAATTCTCGGAGGCATCCTTACGCTTGTCGATCAGTAGGTTATAGTAAACAGCCACATCGACATTAATGTGATGGGTTCTAATAAGGTAGACGTTACAAAAAATCTAGGCGTGCTTCTGGATTATAATTTGCGGTTGGAGCATCACGGAAGAAAACTTGTTCAACAAGCTTACGCTTCTATCAAGCTGATATATGGAAACAGAAATTATCTATCCTCAATATTGAAAAAACTCTGTGAAACGTTAGTGTTATCACACCTAATCTATGCTGACGCCCTGTATGGACCGTATCTAACCGACATATGCCAACATAAAATTCAGACAGTACAAAATTCTTGTCTTCACGTGATAGTTGATATCAAAAGAAGGCAAAGTACTTATATCACAGGCATTGAAAAGGTCTGTTTTTTTACATGGTGGTTCTTCGGGTAGCAAGGCCGACGTATGTTGTGAGAAGATCTCGTCGTTTTGCCAGTACGAGTGGTTAGCATTTTGAAGAGAAATATTTGTCCACGCTACTACAGCCACACATTGGTAATACATCTTCCTATGTGAGAGATTCCACACATTTCATCGAAAAGATCAAAGAGATTAACATTGATCCAAATGACGTTCTAGTCAGCTTTGATGTAGTATCCCTGTTCACAAAGGTCCCGTTAGATGAAGCCATGAGGGAAATTGAACTTCTTTTCCCAAGTGATATATCCAATCTCTTCAAAGTATGCTTAACATCATCATATTTCATTTTCAATAACAAAATATATGAGCAATTAGATGGTGTTTCAATGGGAAGTCCACTTAGCCCAGTTATTGCTAATTTCTTCATGGAAAAACTAGAAGAAAAGGCAATTGAAAGTACAAATTTAAAACCCAAGGTATGGTTAAGATATGTAGACGATACGTTTATAATATGGAGCCATGGACCAGAAAAACTCAATGAATTCCTTAACCATATCAATGACATACACCCGAATATTCAATTCACCATGGAAATTGAAAAACTGGCATTCTTAGACGTTCTCATTTCTCGAAATGAAAGACGTATATAGAAAACCAACACACACTGATCGATATCTCCACAATACCTCGAACCATCATCCGTGCCAAAAACAAGGTGTAATCAAGACATTAGTTGATCGAGCTAGAAGAATTTGCGAACCTGAATACCTGGAAGCTGAACTGAAACATCTAAAAAACGATCTTCTTTCTAATGGGTACAAAGAAATAAATATTGAGAGGTGTATTAAAAATAGAAGAGAAATCAGAGACGGAAGAATCAATAGTAGATCAAATGACTGTCCATCCAGTGAACCAAGTAGTAGTCAAACCAACACCGAAAAAAGAAAAGCATTCTTACCATATGTTCCCAGAGTTACAGATCGTATTGGCCGTATTCTACGAAAATATGAGATTAAAACTGTTTATAAACCTTCAAAAAAACTAAAAGACCACTTTAGATCAGCGAAGGACAAACGAGACGTACTATGCTCTTCTGGGGTTTATCGCATTCCATGTTCCTGTGGCAGCGTTTATATCGGAACCACGAAACGCTCTGTTAAAACAAGAATCAAAGAACACAAGGCAGAACATACTCTCAACAACGATAACCATAGAGTGCAATTTGAAGAAACCCAAGTTATCTCTTCAACATCTGCCTATTACCCAAGACTCTTCCGGGAAGCAATTGAAATTCAGAAACACCAGAACAACTTCATCAGAACCGAAGATGGACCACAATTGAACAAGGTTTGTCTTCCAGTTCTCAAAAATTCTCAATTATCTCCCTATCCACAAAATAACGGTACGAACGATTCTATGATGTCAGCTAACGCTATGGACCAATCAGATGTAAGAACGTCAAATCACAGGTATTTATTGAGACAACGTATAACAAATGTCAAGCATTTGACAGCGACTTAAAAAACCAGAAACTTTCTCTTGAAAATGCTAACCACTCGTGTTGGCGAAACGTCGAGATCTTCTCTCAACATACGTCGGCCTTACTACCCGAAGAACCACCATGTAAGTGACGATGGCCGCGAAAGCCTTTCACAATTTATAGGTCTGGTTTTCTTTTAATATTCGATAAATCGATGAATGGCTAACATCGAACACTGGAGCAACCAGTCGACTAGACTGACACTGACAATTACTGTCATGGAGTCAGGCAACCAGGACCAGGCGTTATACACAAAAGTAAACAAAATTTTGTAGGTTTTTCCATTTCATAAAAAGGATTGCTGAACTGGTTTTTGCTTACATTCTCATCATCGAGACCTAACTGGGAAAAAGTATTGGGTGTGTTTCTGTAATCAAATGATTTTTTTTAATGTTAATTTTTGCAATAAATCTGAAAACACTTGATATTTCCGAACCGTTAAAGATAACATAAAATATGTCTAGAGTTATCTGAATAATTTCAAATTGAAATAAAATACTGGGTATTACACTTGAAATAAGAAAGTTGGTATTGGCCGCTATTACATGACGCACCCTGTATAGAATGTTTTTGTTGAAAAAAATTTATTCCATTAGGCTGGTACACACTGCCTAATTATTTTTATATTTGAAAATAATTCAAACAAACATATCATCCTCATCGCACAGCCTCTAGATACGCATGTCTATTTTTGGATCAATATTAAAACAAAACTGTAGAAAGCACACTTTTGTCGTCATTGTAATTTAAATCTATAAATAGGTTTCTGAATGATATAAGAAGACAATAATTGCATCATACACTATCCTTCTTTACGATAGCATGCGTTAAAGAGAAAACAATTCTCAGATAATACAAATCATGCGTTATCAAAGTAAAGTCGTCCAATATCTTCAGCAATATTATCAACATGCTGCGCAATGAAAATACGCAAGCGTGTCATCGCTGAATTCTCTAAGCAGATATTTAAATTATCACCAAACAATACATTTGAGTTTTCAACAGTGTAAGTGTTAATATTCTGTTGGAGAACTTCCTAGTTTATTTTGAAAATAGGTTGTCTTTCTCTTATTCGCGTTTTGTCCTTCATTCGCAAGGAATCAAGTAATGCTTTGTTATGCTACAAAGGTTTTACTTTGGTCATTTCACTGCTTTCAACTTGGTGCAAGTTTGGGTTGTAGATGGCGTTATAGTCATTAAGAAAGTGTAACATTGGATCATATATACAAAGTGGGTCACTAGAAACTTAACTTTCCGCGGGTAGTAAGAATGGATATTTGGAATAAACGTCCATGTCAATGTCAATTTTATTAATAATATAAAAATAATTTCATATATAAGTATTATACATTTAGATATAAAATAATATGAAATGGTTATGAACAAAGGGGTGTTCACAATAGCATTTGCTTGCAGTGAAAAGAGGAATGAGAAGAAACGTGTTGAGTGCTACCAAATTCATTCTACTCATTTATAATTAATTTTCACACATTGAGAAATAAATATCTGCAGCTTGGCAAATATAGCTGTGCCTCTGAGATGCGCGAACAATAAACAGAGAGGGCAAATTCTCTACCATCAACTCTTCTAATCGGGAAGGACAAGCTACAGCGGCTGTTCAACTGCGCTCCCATTATTCAGAGGCACCGCTAGATTTGCCAAGCTGTTCATCTGTCAGGTGGGACTTGTTCACTTTGAGAAATCGTGCCAGAAGTGTTCAATGTATTGGAACTTTCTATGAATGGAATTATGTAAAATAAAATTGAAAAAAATCATAAATCTCAATGGAACTACGCAACAATGACATCCACTTTCACGAAGGCTTTTTACATTGAAGGTTTCCAACCAGAATGGAAGATAGATGAACGAAATAGTATACAAGTTTTGATAGCTATAAGATTTAACTGTGAATGTAACAGAATTACTGAAAATAAAGATAGATCAACTTGAACTTGAACAACTCAATAGCTCAAATAAAGTTTCATCGAGTGGAATCCATATAAACAGGGAAATTGGATTAGCAAAAACATATAGGATTCTTAGATATCTCACAAGCAATATTATCCCTTTAGGGAGTAGGATAATTTGTGTTTGCTTTATGTTTGCTAATTTTCAAAAACAATCGCTGTTCTAAATGAAAATAAGTAGAACAATCATTTTCATAAATTGTCATTTATTTTTCCATTTGCAATATCAATATTGAGCTTGTGTATACTTTGAGGAGATGAGTGTTGATGTGAACAATATGTTTTGAAGGCACAGCGGATGTCACCTGAAAACTATTGGATTAATCAGGTGACCATAGTATCTGCGAGACACCAGTCTCATCACTTTTTCCAACTAAAAAGCTGGTTTCAAAATTATCATTTCTGTTGTAAGATGCCAATCTGGATTCAAACAATAGATTTATTTATTACTCAAGCCAGAAAATAACAATTTATAAATCATTAACTTGAAACAGGAATAAGTTGAGGTTATGAACAGCTTACTTTTCTATTAAAGTCTTCTTGTTTTCCATCAAACCTTCGCATTTCTTCCTCACAACTAGTTTTTCAATTGCTTTACAGTCCAATCTCCATATTTGCCACTTATTTTACAAAAATAGCGACGCAATTGTCTAATAATCAACAAAAATAATACAAAACAGGATAATTGCCATTTGAATAGTACGAGCTGTAAAAAAAATTAAAAACCTCCAACTAATCAGTACCGCTATACGGGAGCAATTTCAGACATCCCTGACATTACACAAACATTTCAAAATAATTCCGGAAATTGTGATAAGTACCGGATTCAAGTTTTTTGGCGTGTTTATGCAAAAATTTCAAAAATCAGAATATTTTCTCATCCAACAGCGTGTGGGCATAGAATCATAATTTGAAGACAGTTTGAAAATGTATATCAAACTGAAAGATGATTAGACTCAACGGCAAAATAAATCCGAGAGATAAACAAAAAAAAGTAATTCCCTTCACCATACCTACTAACATAAACCAATTTGAATCCTTGCTGAAATATCCACCATGAGAAAGTAAGAATAATCATCATAGCCCAGTTGGTGGAGTATATTTTACACCAAAAGCACAAGTAATTAGCAATCTCGCTGTTTTTTTTTTAATCAGTTTATAGTATATTAGTTGATATAAAAAAAATTGCATTGGTCAATCGATTTCCTAAAGTCAAAAAAAAAATCGAAAAGCATTTTAATTTTCAAAATCCTAGAATATTTTGGGCTGGCATGAATAAATTAAAAATACCATCTTATAGGGAAAGTTTTTTTTCTACCAAAAAAAATATTCTGCACTTTTTTGTCAAAAAAATCATTTAGGAACTTATGCATACTACGCACGGGATGCCTGGTCAGCCGCGTGAGGACCTATTTTTTAGAACCGGGCGTATTACATTATAATCTGATACGTACTTACGAGATCTTGTATTGGAATTTCAAATACTTTATTTTCAAGTAGGAAATCTGAACTTTCTAATGGTATAGTTTATTTTCCGTTTGTAATAAAACATTGTATAGAAAAAACCGCATATATAGGGTGGTCCTTAAAGACATGGTAATATTTGAGGGGATGATTCTTTGACTTATTTTAAGGAAAAAACTTTCCATAAACGTATGTCCTGAAAGTCCTAACTTTTGAGATACAGGGTGATAAAGTTTTGAAAAAAAATCAGTTTTTTAATAATAACTGAGATAATATTGTAGACGTTTTTATAAAATTTGGTACATACCTTCTATGCATCAAGGTGCATTTTGTAATGCACAAACATTTTCATTTTCTCAACCAGTGGCGTCCGTACGGGTTTTGCATTGAATATTTTTGGAGAAAAAAATACTACGCCACTGCTTCCTCCTGAAAAAAATACTTTTGAGATCCTCATTCATTTTTGAGCAAATTTGATTTCCTGAGTTTTCTTTGTCCGACGCATGGTTTTCGCTTAAAAAAATAAAAATCGTTTCATTTCAGGATCAATTCTTAAAAAATCTGATGCGGTGTGGAAATGTTTGTGAATCGACTGAAAGCAAATTGAGGGATCAGATTTGTTCCAAAATGAATGAGAATAAAAAAAAATGTGTAATTCTTGTCAGATGCTCGGTTCTTGATTAAAATATTTAAATTGAAATTGCTTCATATCGCAGTACCTAACATTTTGTTAACAATAAATCGTCCGATAGTAATTTAGCTACCTGTTTATAATTGATATTTCTTTTCACCACTTCTTAATCTATTCATAATAAATGCATCTATGTCGACAATACCTGGATGGATTTCCGATATTAATTCAGCTACCTGTCTGTAATTAATAGTATATTTTGTTCTTCAAATCACTATAAATATTGTGTTTTCACTGGTTATGAATACCATTTTGTGTTTAAAAAAGCTATAGGAATACCGAAGCGCACTATTATTTACTTGATTTTTAAGTGTGTTATTGAAGTTATTTTGGTTTTCCGCTGTTTTTCTGAATATCGGTAAATATGGTGAATTACACGAATGCAGAAATGGCGGCAATGCATTACGAATATGGCCTCGCTGATGGTAATGCAACAGAAGCCAGACGCATTTATCAGAAAAGATATACTAATCGTGCCTTGCCAGATAGCCAGCCGTACCTTTTCAAATATTCATCGCCGACTTAGGGAAACTGGTAGTTTTAAGAAAGGTACTTCGGAAGGTAGACCTCTAAGCGTCAGAACTCTTGAAATTGAAGAAATCGAAGAACATCCTGAGACGAGTGAAGTGAAGGTGGCCATTTCCAACAATTTTTATAATCAGTGTTAGTATTGTCAATAATTAATGAATTTGATCCGTTCATTTAAACTTAATTTAATAAAATAAAATAAAATTCGTTTTTGTACAAGCTGAAATCCATATTTTTTGTATTCTCATTCATTTTGGAACCAATCTGATCCCTTAATTTGCTTTAAGTCGATGCACAATAATTTCAACACCACATCAGATTTTTGAGAAATTGATCCTGAAGTAAAACGATTTTTATTTTTTTAAGCGAAAACCATGCGTCCGACAAAGAAAACCCAAGAGATTAAATTTGCTCAAAAATGAATGGGAATCTCAAAAGTATTCTTTATTTTGAGGAAAAGCAGTGGCGTAGTATTTTTTCTTCAATAATATTCAATGCAAAACCCGCGCGGACGCCACCGGCAGAGAAAACAAAAATTTTTGTACATCACAAAATGATCCTTGATGCACAGAAGACATGTACATAATTTTATGAAGATGCGTACAATATTATCCAAGTTATTATTAAAAAACTTTTTTTTTTAAACTTTATTACTTTGTTTCGCAAAAGTTAAGACTTTTAGGACATACGTTTATAGAAAGTTTTTTCCTTAAAATAAGTCAAAGAATCACCCCCTCAAATATTAGCATGTCTTTAAGGAACACCCTGTATATTAGAATCGAAAATTGAGCGTTCAGATTAAAAATTTGCTCAAACATAAGTATGATTCGGAAAAAAACTTTCATTTCGGAAAATTGTTATTTAGGTGACCTAATTCTCGATTAAAATTTTCCAGTCTCGTTATGAAATATGGCTCTTGTGATGATTTTTAAATTTTTCGGAATCTAATTCTTACCTGTCCACTATATACATTCTATTCTTTGAGTATTCATCTGTTTAGTATCGAAATTTATTTTCAATAATTCGAAAAGATAACAATTAGATCAATAAAAAAGTGCAATTTTCTTGTTATACACAAAAAAATATTATAATTGAAAAATTTACCGCACTGAATGCATTTCTGCTTAAAGATTCTTGACATGTATCTTTTAACCTACATTTTGAAAGAAGTTTTATCTAAATTAGTTTATTTTAGAAAATTTATAATCTGAACGCTCAATTTTAGATTCTAATATACGGGGTGTTTCATAATAATTCCGTAGGACTTCAGGATGTGATAGCTCGTCCAAAAATATGAAAAAAAGTTTCCAATAACTTACCCTCTAAAATGCACCATTTTCGAGATACAGGGTGTTGACATTTTAAAAAAATAATCGTTTTTTGCGAATATCTCTGGAACAGTTTATCGCACAGAAAACAGATTTCGTAGGCATTTTCTACTCATAATAAGCTATGTTTGTTGCAGATTTTTTGTTTTTTCAAATTCATAATTGGTGAAAATTTTGAAGGGGTAGTGGGTGTTTTTTTCTCCAACTTCTACGCCACTGAAGTACAGTTTTGAGCCCTTTATATGAACCGCCAATGCTTTCTACACAAAAAAGGTATTCTTGGTCATAAGCTCTAAAGTTGACCGTTTTCAAGAAAAATCAACTTTCATGTTGTTTAAATAATGTTTTTTCCTCGAAAAATTGCTGCGTGCTTTGAAGCTAACGGTGGACATTTCCAACAATTCAACTGAGTATGATTGTTATTGTTTTTTTTTTCATTTTGCAATTAAGAAGTCAACGTTTGGTTTTGTTTTAACGTTTAAATAAATTTTGTATAATTACGAAAAAAATTATTTAAAAAAATTTACCATGTTTTTCAACATGAAAGTTGATTTTTCATGAAAACGGTCAACTTTAGAGCTTATGACCAAGAGTACCTTTTTTGTGTAGAAAACATTGCCGGTTCAAAATCATACTTTTTCCAGTGGCGTAGAAGTTGGAGAATAAAACACCCACTACCCCTTCAAAATCATCACCAATTATGAATTTTAAAAATTAAAAAATCTGCACAAAACATAGCTTGAGTAGAAAATGCATTCAAAATTTGTGCGATAAACGGTTCCAGAGATATTCGCAGAAAACTATAATTTTTTTTAAATTTCAACACCCTGTATCTCGAAAATGTTGAATTTTAGAGGGTAAGTTAATAGAAACTTTTTTTCATATTTTTGAACGAGCTATCACATCCGGAAATCCTGCTTATCTATTATGAAACACCCTGTATATACGCGTTCTTTTCTATGCAGTGTTTTAATAAAACCGTAAAATAAACTATACCATTAGAAAGTTCATATTTCCTACTTACCTACTTGAAAATAGAGTACATGAAATTACAATTTAAAATCTCGTAACTACGTATCAGATTATAATGTAATAAAAAATAGGTCCTCACGCTGCTGACCATGCATCCCGTGCGTATTCTGCATAAGTTCTTATATGATTTTTTTGCTGACAAACTATAACTCAGACAAAAAAAGTGCAAAAATTCTTTTTGGTAGAAAAAACCTTCCCCTACAAGATGGTATATTTTATTTTCCATTATATTCGTCCCAGCCCAAAATATTCTAGGATTTTGAAAATAAAAATGTTTTTCGAAATTTTTTTGACTTTAGGAAATCGATTCCAATGAACTTTTTCTTATATAAAAGTGATTATTGAAAAAATCAGCGAGATTGCTAATTACTTGTTCCGTGCCCTCCGCCAACTGGACTATCACTCAAAATTACTTTGATATCTTTGCCTCCTACAATCATTCTGCATTTCGATCCAAGGTCGAACTTTGATAACTATTCAATCATTCAGATTTCAGAATCAATTACGCCTCAATCATGCCTCCTCATGTAATTATAAATACATAAGGAACAAATGGTGCTAGATGTGCTTGGCTCAGATAGACACATTTGATTACACTGCATTTGCACTAAACAATAATTATTTGTGCAGACAATCACGTGAACGATGAGTGTTTGAATATGAATAACAAATTGACAAAAAACACGTCTTGATGAATCAAGTAATAATCACGTTCAGTTGCCATTGAGGTTTACAGATAAGAGAAGTTTGATTCTCATGGTGGATCATTAAGAGAACAGAATTAATGGATTTGCTGAAGAGAGCAATATTTCGCTAACTTTTTATTTTTTATCATCTTATATAAGAAAGAACACATACATCCACCTACATTAATTACATAATATTACATCTCGGTTATATACAGTTTTTCTTACTTATACTATAGCTTGTAATATCTCTTACGATATTATATAAATGTTTATAGTCCAAGATCCCAGGGCCGTCAGACATTAGTTATTTTTAAACGAACGAAATGTTTACGATTGAGTAGTGTTATTATGTACAATGTTCGCATGCCTACCTGCTAGCTTGTCCAGATGACCATTCTTCAGACATTAGGGAATCAAGGTACGTGAAAACATCACTTACTTTATTTAGATAGCCATTATACAGGATTTACTAGTAACGCTCGATGGGTCAGTGAATAGGGTCACAGGCTATCACCCCGGAGGTCCGAGTTCAAATCTCGGCTTCGGCAACTTTTTCTTTTTTTTAAACCCAGCCAAACGCGTCAAACTATTCAGCCATCTCGAATGGAAACGGCTTGACTCTGGGAGGATTTTTGGTTGAAATGAAATTTGACTTGGAAACATTTTGGTAAATGAAAGATTTTGTTAAGATTTCCTCATAAGATCCCAGGGCCATCAGACATAACTTGTTTTTAAAAAGATGAAGACTCACGTTCTGAGTAGTGTCTCATGTACTTTCAATATCTGCGTACTTGTGGAGTTCGCTCTGTGACACCTGGGCAGGTACCAGGTGAGAAAGGTAACTAAAAATAAGAGTTACCTAACTTAAATTTGTATGGCTGATTTTTATATGTATTTTGTAGAATATTACTCTTGAGTGATTTCAAAAGTGTCAGACGCTTTCCATGGACCAGAACTTTTGTCAGACGCTATAGCTCCACAAATTACTTCAGAGTGATATTCAACAAAATATACATAAAAATCAGCCACACAAATTTAAGTTAAGTAACTCTCATTTTTAGTTACCTTTCTCACCTGGTACCTGCCTAGGTGTCACAGAGCAAACTCCACAAGCACGCAGGTATTGAGAGTACATGAGATACTATTCAGAACGTAAGTCTTCATCTTTTTTAAAATAAGTTATGTCTGAAGGCCCTGGGATCTTATGAGGAAATCTTACCAAAAATCCTCTCAGAGAGTTTCCAACCAAGATAGCTGACTAGTTTCATGCGATTGTTTGGCTGGGTTAAAAAAAAGAAAGTTGTCGGAGCCGAGATTTGAACTAGGAGCTCCGGGGTGGGAGCTTGTGACCCTGTCCACTGACCCATCGAACGTTATTAAAAAATTCTGTATAATGGCCATCTAAATCAAGGAAGTGATGTTTTCACGTACCTTCATTCCCTAATATCTGAAGAATGGTCATCTGAACAACCTAGCTGGTAGGCATACGAACATAGTACATACTAATGCTACTCAATCGTACACTTTTCGTTCTTTTAAAAATAAGTAATATCTGACGGCCCTGGGATTTTGCTCTATTAGTATAAATACTCAATAAGAAGGAAGTCGTGGGATTTTAGAAGTTTCAGAACAAAAGAAAATATTAGGTACTTCTTGAAAAAGAACTGTTGATATTCACTTAAATATCGAACATTTAGTACAAATTCACATTGCCTCAACCTAAGTCCTAACAATACTTATAATTAATAAAAGATGAGGGGAAATGAAGCGAATGATGAATAATTGATTATTTCTAAGTAGGATAGATCTAATATCTAAGTTATTTTTTTTAAAGTCCACTATTATTCATTACTCTGGATAACTATGCGAATCCCGGTTGAAACTGACAATAAGGTAATAAATAATAACCTTCCTAGGTTTACTTGCTTAGGTCTATTAGTACATAGAAAGATTTCACCATCTTTCAGTTAGGGCAATGTGTAGAAAGACCCTCTGTATAGAGACACCAATAAACAACAAGGAATTTCCACAACCTGGACTGAACTGCTTTCACCAGTTACGTTTTCCTTTTATTGCTGATTTGACAATTTTCATTTGCTAAACTTTAGTTTAAGATTTGAACCACGTCTCCGCTAAAAGGGATAAATCTGATATAAAAATATTGCATGATATGTTTTCAAACAGTTAAAGTAATAATACTCACCGTGGTTATGTGAATCTTTAATTTTTTCTCCTGAAGTTCTGATAGAAATTAATTCAGTAGTGATCAAATTTTGACAAACGTCAATCTGACATTTAATTACTTGATCGCTCAACAAAGTTTCGAAACAAGAAATTGAATACATGTTTTGCTGTTACAAGCTTTTTTTTGTCGTTGAACCGTATTCATTAATGTTTTAAGCACTTTTTTTAATTTTACGTCATAGATTTGACTATCGCGTAACGATAAATTTTTAAAACAATGACGTCTTAAAATAAATGGCATTTGTCATTTAAAATTTAATATTTATTGCTCGTCTGTTGTCTGGTATATCTTATTGAAATTGTTTGTGGTTTAATGATTTCATATTGCTTCAGTTACTTTCCCGAAAATACATTTTTTGTTAAACTGTTTTTATTTGTACAGTACTTACCCATCAACTTAGATGTCTACTATGTATACTATCAACTGTTTCAGTAGGATTATTATCAGTCTTCAACGTGTGTGTGACTACTTGAATTGACGTTTTGTTATCAAACAACCATAATCAATTTATCATTTTTAAATACGGCCCTGTTTCGAAGAACATCGTTTTTGAAGTATTTTTTTTATCTGAATTCTGTGAAGCATCACAAATGACAATTTAAGGAAAAAGTAAAGAATATGGGTCCAGCTGGGATTTTGAAAAAAATTTTACAGATGCTCTAAAACACGATAAAATGAATAAAAAAAATTAAATTTTGGCGCGGAAACACATTTTTCTATTTTATTTTTGAAAAAATAAATGTGGATACTCACTTTCAAGACAAACAAATTCAATTTGTTGCATGGGTTATTTTACCCATTTTTTCAATGTTATTGAACTGTGTTGTATTCAAACACTTTCTACATATACAGAAGTATCAATTCATTAGCAGAAAAAGCTTCGAATAGTATGGAAAAGGTTAAAAAAGCTACTTTTAATTAATTTATAATTTGTTGACAAGTGAATAAATTGGAACTGCGACGTTGCCAATAGAGATTTCTGATAGTCTAAAGGCTTGTTCATACCCTCGCGAATTTCACAATTTTTCTGGGAATAAAATGGCTGTCAGTCGTGCCGGACCATTCATTGTTGTCAGCCATTTCATTCGTATAGAAATTGCGAAATTCACGAGGATATGAACGAGACTCAGTACCGCAAAAGTTCTAATCGACCAGACTGATCCGCATGGACCAATTAGAATATGCGTAAATTATTATCCAACTTTAACACAACCTAACCTAACCTTATGTATACAGAATATTTTCTTGGTTTTCTGACTCCTTGCGGTGTCAATTTCACCAGATCAGGTAGGCGTACATTTTTATAAGGAGAGGATATATTGGGATTATTAATATATGTTAGTACGACTTAGAATGTTAGTATAAGCTCTTAAAGAACTGGGTAAGATAGTCAGTATAATTTCTATTATATGCATGTAAATGAAATTTCTGTTAAATATTAATTTTGCTGTCTTCTAGAAATTTTTTCAAAATTTTGATTTTTTCAAATGAGAGATCACCTAAAAGCATTTGATAATTTAAAGGAGGAGACATACCTAGATTGATGAGACTTGAATACAGCCCATCGATATTGATTCTGTTGCGATCACATTCAAAAAATAAATTGTTAACGTTACCTAATTCTCCACATTCACATAAGTTATCTTCTTTTACATTAATTCTACAGAGGTGTTCCGGAGTACAACAGTGTCCCGTTCTCAGCCTGATTAAGGATGTGAAGGTTTTTCTAGGAAAAGCTGGTCCCACACAAAACCAAGGTTTCTTTTGAATGTCTTGTTGAATTTCTCTATATCTGAATCCTTTTATGGTAGCAGTTAAATTCCAAAAATCCTGAAAATCTACTTTTAATCTTTTTTTCACATATGGAAATAGGTCCACATTAAATATTTTATTAATTTTATAGAGGATTGTTGCATTTTTTGCCGTTAGATCTGCCTTATCATTACCTATAATGTTACTATGCCCTGGAATCCATCCTAAAACGATATTGAAATTATTTGTTTGAAGTTCATACCACAGATCTAATATTTTCAAAAACATAAAATTTGAGTTATTGGTGATTGGTCCCTATAATGGCGGGAATTTTAAATGTCAAGACTCGTTATCATCATAGTGAACAATGACAGAGCGCGTTCTCTGGCAACAGAGATGGAAAAATTTATAACTTTTCTCTATTTTCAATAAACGTACAACATTCATTGTCGATTCAAAGAAAGACATTGATAATGATTATTTTTTGTTTGTTAGCAGGAATATGCGTTTTTGTTGGTAGCTAGGAGAAAGACATTGATAATGATTAGTTTTTGTTTGTTAGCAGGAATATGCGTTTTTGTTGGTAGCTAGGTAGGTATCTGGATTGTTATGAAAAATATTTTAGGGTATGAAATTTCTTTAGATCAAATTATTTGTGACGAATTTTTAAATGTCTCACAGAAAATGGCATATAACGGGCGAATAAATATATAGGAAATTAATGTGTTGAGATGAAAATGAAAGGGTTTGGAATAGGGGAAGAATGCGCAACATTTTCATTACAGGTTTACTTCATATATTCATATCTTCCCCAATGTATAATCTGATTTGAAATAGGAGCTATTATATAAAATAGACCATATGCGAGCGAAGCGAGCGCGTTCGGCTGACATTTCGCAAATCCGCGCGCGCGGATTTGCGAAATGTCGGCCGAACGCGCGGCTTTTCCTAACTGGTCAACAATTCTGTCAATTCATCTTACACGAACCTATGATATAATTTTAAATGAGAACTATGTCATAAAATAGACAATGCGAGCGAAGCGAGCGCGTTCGGCCGACATTCGGCAAATCCGCGCGCGCGGATTTGCCGAATGTCGGCCGAACGCACTGGTTTTCCTAACTGGTCAAAAATTTTGTTAATTCCACAAACCAATGTTACAATTTGAAATGAGAACTATAAAACAAAATAGACCATATGCGAGCGAAGCGAGCGCGTTCGGCCGACATTTCGCAAATCCGCGTGCGCGGATTTGCGAATTGTCGGCCGAACGCGCAGCTTTTCCTAAGTAGTCAACAATTCTGTCAATTCCACAAACCTGTTACAATTTGAAATGAGAACTATAACTCAAAATAGACCATGCGAGCGAAGCGGGTGCGATTGGCCAACATTTCGCAAATTAGATCTTGCGGATTTGACAGAGAACTGTATGTCAAAAGTTATTTTGAATGTTAATGACAGAAACCTTTAACAAACTCGATTGAGAATTCGATAAATTTTTCAATTGCTTGTAGTTTAACTTACATTTCCATGAATACTTGTTCGTATCCTCGCGATTTTAGCAATTTTTCGGCAAATAAAGTGGCTGCCAGTCATGTCGGACCACTCGTTGATGCTGAACCATGTCGGCAGCCATTTCATTCATAGAAAAATTGCGAAATTCGCGAGGGTATGAACCGTCACTATTCCAATTAATAGAATTGGCAACGTGGCATTACTAACTTCGTGTTAAAAGTGTCCTGTCATTTCACATTTGTCAAATAAACTGGTTGTTTATGTACATTGAATAAAAATCTTTTTGCGTATTTTTTTTTAATTTTTGAAGTTTATTAGGTACTATGAATTACTCCATATGGTTGGATAGAAGTGTTTGAAGTTGAAGACAATGGGTTTGAAATGAAAAATACGTTTGAATTCCGTCCAACGGTTTGTAATTGTGTCTCTCAAAAGTAAGTTCCCACACATGTTTTATCAAGAAAAAAAAATAGAAAATGCTCTTTCCGCGCCAAAATTTCGATTGCTCAAGTGTTTTTGCGATGTTTTAAAACGTCTGTAAAATTTTTATCAAAATCCCAGCTGGACCCATATTCTTTATCTTTACCGTTTCGGGTCCTTTTCGGCCATCATAACTTATTTCTCAAAAAAATGTTCGTCGAAACACAGAATAAAATCTTTATTTCTGTCAAATTGACAGTCGATTCCATTATGTTCTATGCTTTTGGAGCCTATCCAGTCTTCACAAGATGGTGACATCCAAGAATCGATCAAGAAAAATATTGAAGTTTCCCATGAATTGCTCAGTTATATAGAAATATAACACAAATTGTAGCATTGATATTTCACTTAGTGAGAATTGGACGTAGTTTTTGTTTATTTTTGTTTAAAAATTTAAATTTAAAACATTTTGAATTGTGAATTTTGTTGTAAAAATACTGTTCATTACAAGAATTGGATTTTCTTGACCACATGATCAAATTATTTCTGATTGTTAAAATTTTCAGTCATTTCCCAAAAATATATACTTGCCTCAAATACACAAACATTTTGTTGTGGAAATCATGATGTTCAGCAACAAAAATAAACTCTGAAAGCCATCAATTATGATTCAGTTTTATTGCGGAGGTAGAAAAAATCATTGCCAACTAATCCCGATGACACTATTTTTATGTACTCTGAAGATATAGCAAAAACGTTGAATCATTATAATAAAATTGTAGAATCAGTCAACATTTTGTTACATTATTGCAATTCTGGTTTGCCAAGAGCTCGTGTGATTTAAACATCTTCTTTAATGGATTGAAATTTATTGAATATGTCAAACTGTTGCATTCCCAGTAGAAATATAATTTGGCTATGCAGATTTTAACCGGGAGAATCTATGAATCTTTCAACAAGCTCTTCATGATCTCGGTTAGTGAAATTATGAAAAAGACATCAATTTCTGCTGACTCAGAATGAATCAAAGGGTTTGGTGCTTTTTTGTAGAAATTCCCAAAATTTAAATAATCATGTGTATGATTAAAGTGCACAAACGGTTACAGAGTCAGAATTACCTAACAATTCAGTAGTGAATTCTGGTATGCTGGAAAATATTTATAAGGAATTAAAAGAAATTTTTTTATACAAAATGCAAAGAGCGCAAAACGAAATTGGTAATCATTTAATGTGAGGTCAGATTGGTTCATGGGTGATAGCACTCTTTGAGATTATGTAGACAATAAAAAATGATTATAGCAAAATAAATCATACCGTGGCAATAACAATACAGTATTGGGATCCCTTGTACAGTTTCAAATTTTATTATAATTTTTTTTCCATTTAAATGATTACATATTTGAGTTTAAAATAAAAGAGTTTCTTCTCCAATGCTTGAGCTTTTGCTAGATGTTTTTCCTTGAATTTTCAATCAATTAGATGATAAAAAAATTCAAAGGGTTATATGGTTGAAAGTGATTTTTCATCAATATGGGAGTGGTTCCGTATGAGCGAAACTGAATTGCGAAAAAATCATGCTCAGTCGACACCAAAAAACACATATTTCAACAAATTTTCATCTAAGTTAAATCATTTATACGCGAGAAAAAATTATATACTGAAAAATCGGGTTTACACCGATTTGACGGTTAATTTGAGATTATGTCAAAAAGTGTTGAGAACAAAAGTTTATTATCTACAACTTTTTTATTGAACATTTTCTCTAGGATGTCACGTTTTGTCGCAAATCGCAAAAACCCGTTTTCAACCCCTAAACTGCATCCCCATTTCACCATTTCGAGTGTTTTCGTGTTTAAATTTTTTATTCCTTCAAGTTGAAACCTCAACAATATTTTCCATCTGGTCCTTGCCTCTTACTTTTTTCCTTGTTCACAAAAATTATAGGTAGGTACCAGATATACCAGCTTGCCATATTACGGTAGTAATACTATCCAGACATATGCAGAAGGCTGTTCAATTCACAATTTTTTTTTCTAACGTTATTGAATGCCATTGTTGAATACAAAAACAGCAGTAGCATAATACTTGGTGAAAAAAACTTTATTAGCAGCATTTCTTATACTTTTAATTTTTTGTTAACTTTAAAAAATCGTTATATTCAAAATAATAAATTTTAATTTAATTATATCGTGTGTTCTTGTTGAGTATATGTATAAGAAGGGCTCCACGAAACCAAAAATTTATAGATATATTATTTAAACTTTTATGTAGTCATTTGTGATAACAGAGGTTGTAAAAGAATCAATTAATTGACAATAGTATAACTTTTTGAAAAATTGATTTAAAATATTTTTTTGAACGGGGATTTATTCTTTCAAGTGTTTAGATCATACAATAATTTATTCAAAATTCTAAATTAATATTTGTTACTAAAAACATATTTTATCTGATGGCATGTCATAATGACAACGTTATGTCACTCAATTTTGATGACATAAGGAAGCACGTTATGGTACTTAGTACCATAATGAAATAATTATGGGACTAAGTACCATAATTAAATTCTATATGGAAAACATGTAATGGTGAGATCAAAAAAGTTTATTCAAAATGCATAATTATGTACAAAACTATTCATTATAAATGGTAAATGAACAATTACTACTATTTGCAATATTAATTCCAATGGATTCTAGAGTTTTTACATCAGTAGTTGATGATTTTTGGTGGTAAACTTGTAATCCTGTTTAGTTGTTGGTATCAAAAATTGCTTATGATATTTTTTCGTTTGCTCTTTCGAATTTACGATGTAACCTTCAGCAACAGTATTGCTTTTTCATCCGCCATGGCGTTTTACGGTACACAGATCAGCTCCAGAATCAGCCAAAAATGAAGCAGACGATCGCCGAAAACAATGTCCGGTATATTCTTCAGAGTGAGTTAAATTCAAAAAAGTGGCAATAACTTTTGGCATTTTACCAAAGGTGTGTATTCCAACGGGTTGTTTTGTGCATTCCTTATTTTTATGAGTGACAAAAAAACGTAGATGGTTTGTATTGCAAGGTCGAATTTTCACAAATTGTCTGACAAGTTCTACCATATTCAATCCTGGGATATACCCCGAAGTTACAAAAAATTCTCGCATTACCTTTGTTTTTGCATTCGGTAAAGTAATTCTAAAAACGGATCCTTCATCTATTACATTTTCAACTAGCATATTTGTCAATTCCTCTCTTCTGCATGCTCTACTTAGTCCAATTATCATAGCAACTTTTTTAAATAAATATGTATCATCTGATGCTTCGGTTAAAAACTTTTGATTAGTAAAAATTTTGGATTTTTTAGCTCTGTAACCTTCCGATTTACGTTTTAGTAATGCAACCAGCTGTAGGTACTTACTAATTTCGACGTTTTTTCTTGTTGATAAAATACTTCTTATCATCGGAATAATAGGACCAAAGAGAAGATGGTTTTCGTTCCTTCCTGGTTTTCGTTCCTTAGATATTCTTGATTTTCTTCGCAGAACACCATTCTTCGTACCGATTAAACACCATTTCATATGCACTCCGTGATTTTCCGGCAAAAGGGAGTCCACGATATTTCGCGTCATTTCTTCCAAATCAGAAGGTAAACTACCAGGTTCAGAATCACTCATTATTATTTGAATTAAATTAAATTCTACTTTACAATTGTGTTTGACAGCGATAATTAAATATTGTCGTTACAACCTGACGTTGTCAAGGAAATGGCAAAGCACAGCTCACTCACCTACTAATATTTGAAACTACACATATATACTTAAGGTGCATTAAAGGTGCATTTAGTCAACATCATTTTAAAATTGTGCTTAAATATATGTTAAAAACAAAAGTTGAATCTGTTATATCAAATGGCGCCATTTATACAACAATGTTAAGTTTAAAACCTTGATGTTACCGTTACGTTTATGATAACGCTTGTGCTAAAGTTCACTAAATCCACCCTTAGTCAACATCATTTTAAAATTGTGCTAAAATATGTGTCAAAAGCGAAAGTTGAATCTGTTATATCAAATGGCGCAATTCATACAACAACGTTAAGTTTATGCTAAAAACCTTTAATGTTACCGCTATGTTTATGATAATGCTTATGCTAAAGTTGACTAAATCCCCCCTTACTCCTTTAAAAATAGTTGTCATTGTGACATGTCAAAAATGCAGTTTTTAATGTTTTGAAAATGTATTAATATAAATACTATCAGATAAAATTTTGTATGTAATACGAATCATAAACAATCATTATGACACACGTCGTGTTATCGGACTCGGCTACGCCTCGCCCGATAACATTCACGACTTGTACCATAATGATCGTCTTTATGACCCTTATAACATAAATAACTATTACGTGGTACACTGTCTTTAGCGGTAGTGCGCCTATGTCGTTACTGCTGGGCGGAGACCTATTTTAGGCGTTGAATTTAAATTATAAATAATAGAGATAGAGTTCCGGAAGTCGACACTTTTTTCTTGGAAATTTCTTCCTCTTTAAGAACCTTTTTTCAAAATTCCTAAAATGGTAATAATTTTTGAGTTATTAACAAGAAACGAAATGCTATCTTTTTTCATCTCACTTTGTTAATAACTATTATACATTTTTCTAGGCGTCATTCCGAATCGAATGAGACATCGCTCATATTTTTAGGAGCTTTATCAAAAATTAACACGTTTTTGAACTTGTTAATCAGACTATGCTACGCTTCTTTATAAAAAAATAGAAGTATAATATTAATAATTAAAAACCACCAGAAAGCAAATGAAAACATAGCAGTCACCGACTAACTCAATTCGGGTGCCATGGGTTCTTTCTAAAATTTATACCGCTCCAGTGAGTTGATGACGCCAGCCCGAAACACAGATGGCCCATTTCACCATCTGATTCCTAAAGTTAGGAAATACCTAAATCGAATTTAGGAATGCCCAAGTGCAATTTGCGTTTCACCAAGCGTTAAGTAATGCTTAAAAGTGATAGGAAAGGTATTTCCTATCACTCGTAAGCATTGTGGTTAAACGTAAATTGCACTTGGGAATTCCCAAATCCAATTTAGGTATTTCCTAACTTTAGGAATCAGTTGGTGAATTCGGCCATGACTACTCCCAGATCTCTAAGAAGATTTCTAAATGGAATTTATAATATTAAATAATACAAGCACTGGTGGTATATAGTATGACGACTACCTTGTTTGAGTATTGGGGTTAGGGTTGGAATGAAATGCCAAACGCTCAGTTTACAAACCTCTAATAATCCGTATGATGGATTCAGAAAAATCTTTCAAATAATGGAGAGCCTGGTACGGTGTTGGTTCGATGCCTTCCAAGCTCCCGTTGTGATCACAAAGGGCTGACAAGTGAGAAGATTATCAAAAATTATTAGGTTTGTAAACCACAAAATTAATTGTACAAATATCCTCCACTTTGATAGTGGGCCACAATAATCAATTATAATATATAATTAAATATATCCCAAGTAAACCTTTAAATAATATGGAAAACTAGTAACTCAAATGAATAAATCTGCACACCGATGGTGTGCAACAAATACCAATCAAAACCAATGATAATTAATTATACACAATAGTAGTGAAATATTTATTGTGAAATATCTCCCTGAAGAACACTATTAAAAACAAAAATATGACAAACTTGTTAACTAAATAAATGTCGACACTGATGGTGTGTAACAAATAATATCCAATATTGATATTTATGATAGGGTAAATAACTTCATGAAGTACCCTTTGTGAAGTATGGTAATGTTTTTTCAAGTATGTTTCATACTGTATATAGTTGAATATTTTATCGTGATAGTGTGGGGTTGTTTCTAGGGTAGCAATATATGTTCTTTTGGTAAAATAAGTTTGTCATAAATGAATAATTATTAAAAATTATAAAACTACAGAAATTTGAATAGAGTTATTCCAGTACATTACACCCTTGTAACAAACACAATGAATGATAAAATCCAATAGAAATCTTGGATTAAATAATAAACGAAATCAAAAATTAATAATAAGTGAATCTAGGCCAAGAAGAGGTTACGTAAATTTGGAAAATAATATACAAAATGTGCTCTATCCGTGTGCTTCCCCACTGCCGTCCAAACCCAGTACAATAAAATAAGTGTGAATAAATTTTGATGTAGAAAGTAATTTATGCCAAGAGAGGTTCTGTAAATTTTGAATAATATATATGTTG
Source organism: Chrysolina oricalcia (assembly GCA_944452925.2). Classification (NCBI taxonomy): domain Eukaryota; kingdom Metazoa; phylum Arthropoda; class Insecta; order Coleoptera; family Chrysomelidae; genus Chrysolina; species Chrysolina oricalcia. The sequence goes on from OX101812.2 coordinate 63,806,094, forward strand.
AAAAGTTGAACTGTAAGATGGCTATAGTAACACCAGTCTGTACTCCTTCAGCGAAGTGACTCAGGGTACCTGTGGTCTTGGTACAACTGGAAAGTCCAACACTTTCACCCTCTCAGCAGCTACTAACAACGTACTGACCCCTTCGTCCTCTTGTCAACAACCTAGGGATGGGTAACTCGAAGACTCCAGTCTTTCGGTTCGTTCACCACTGCAGACTACTTGTGAACCCCAAGACTTTCAGTGTCCTGAGGTGGATGAAAAAGACTGATTGACAAGTATAGATGGCAGAATACAGGTAGCTTGGTTCAACTTGAAAAATCCAACTCCCTCGCCTGCTCAGACTACTGATGGATGGTTCCTCTTGTCCCTCCAAGACTCCCAATGTCCTGAGGTGGATGGAACAGGTTGTTATACCGTACAGAAGGTACAAATACGGGAAGCTTGGTTCAACTGGAAGGTCCACCAACTTCACCTACTCAGACTACCGATAGATGGTTCCTCTTGTCCCTCCAAGACTAGCAATGTCCTGAGGTGGATGGAATGGACTGCTAGATCGATAATACAGGGCCAGCCAAGATCTTGGTACAACTTGAAGATCCAACACGTTCGTCTTCGTGGGTGGATTCTAACTAATCGTGATTTGTGGCATTACGGTTTACCAGGTGGAATGGAAGTATCACTCCAAAGAAAACAATGGTGGTGTGTGATATTAACGATAAATCCCCATTACAGGTACTCTCGGTGATATATCAAATACCAAAATGACTATACAAGTCCACAAATATCACCGGAGAGTATTAGACATGTAAAATCAATAAAATCCACGATAAGGTGATAAAATACTCAAAATTGATACATGCGTCTGGTCACACAACTGCTTCCAACAACGTAGCACACGAAAGAGGAAGTTCGATAAGATGGTTCTCTCCAAGAAACCAAAACGACGCTATTTTCTAAAAAAACTATTTCCTTTTCCAGATAGTCAAAAGTCAGAAACATGAAAAGTATGTTCGTCTGTCTTAAATCACAGAGACTGTCAAATGTGATCTGTTCGTGCAGGAATGATTTTCAACAAATATTATTGGCAACGAATATTTAACAACATAGTAGTGTAATGGTTAGTAAAAGTTAGAAGATATAGTAGGATCAAAATCAAATCAACTATAAGCATTGTTTATATAGAAGATAGTCAACCTTATGGGATTATAATTGGATCAAAATGGATGCGACATGTAGATGGCGATAGTGAGCTCGCATCCAAGTCATGTCGTAACTTCAGTGATCTGGCCTCCAAGTCATGTCGTAACTTGATTGAAACAATGGGACAGCATTAAAATCAGGGTTTTTTGAAGGAACCTGCATTAAAATGACATGAAATATTCATGTTTGTAACTAATCACGCTAGATGACACTCGCGTTTGGGTCCAATACCTTTTCCACAGGCATTGACTAACTATCTTCTATTTAAACAATGTCTCAAGTATTGAACTGAATTACTGACAGAAACAACTCACTCAAATGTCCAATCAAACTACTGTCAGAAAATGATAACCTCACAAATCTCGTAGCAAATAAGTACATTTTGAACGTTATTTCAAGATGAAAACATTATAAAGTGACGAAAAGATTTCAATTAAACAATAATAAGATGAAAACCAATATGATGAAATGATTGAAATGGAAAATGTCCAGAACTCATACACAATCGAAGGTACTAATAACAATAAACAGAAAGAGATTCAGTGGTCAAATTTATACCATACTATAGGCGAATGTTCATCAAAATAAAATACAACATAAACCGATGTTGAAATTTGATTTCGAACCGTAATAACTAAAGGCTGAACCAAATCCAAATCTCATAAAAATAAAATTCCTTCAAGTATTTATACGTTACCTCACCTCACTTTACCTCGCTTTATCACAAAATATGGATTACTGACGAACTTGAACCAAAATTTTGTTACAGTAATTCTAGATTATAAATTTTGACTTTATCTAAAAAATCCAGTAATTTTTTATGTCAAATAATGAATGTGAGTTTCTTTTGAAGTTGCAGTGAACCTCTGTCCAGGAAGTGTTTCAGCGGTTTCTATTAAGGAAATCGGCATCGAATAAGATAAACCATCTGTTAAATAAACTCTCATTCGTACAATCATCAAAGACGATGCTATTCCAAAAACCAAAACAAACAAACTAGTACAAACTAACAATTTTGGGGTCAATATGAAACACAACTCCAGTTTATATTCAAAGTTCCGAAAATAAGAGCGTGTTAGACTGTCTGGGGATTTACCAATGAAAAATTGTAGATTATTTTCGTATGACATTCTGCAGACCGAACTGTGCACATCTGGTGGCTCGGTTGAGAGATTTATAAGCTTTTCATCGTCTCGATCCACTTTCCGATCGCACTAGACTGGACGTCGTCTCAGTACGGAGAAAACTAAGGAAGCTTTCTGTTTTTATCTACATTGAAATTAGATGTATGTCGGACGAAATACATGCACCCACGCTCAGGTCGAGTTACTGAATATATAGAAAGACTTTCTGTTTGATAATTGATAATAATAAGACTCTACTTCTGTTTAAAACCTTTGGATTAACCCCGTTACATTAATGTATTAACAAGATTGTTGGAATAGCCCAGTTGGTGGAGTAAATTTTACACTGAAAGCACAAGTAATTAGCAATCTCACAGATTTTTTTTAATAATTAGTTTAGAGTATGTTGGTTAATACAAGAAAAAGTTCACTAGTCAATCGATTTCCTAAATTAAAAAAAAAATTGAAAAATATTTTTATTTTCAAAATCCTAGAATATTTTGGGCTGGGATGAATATAATGAAAAATGAAAAATACTCTCTTGTAGGGAAATTTTTGTTCTACCAAAAAGAAACTCTGCACTTTTTTGTCAGAATCATAGTTAGTCCGCAAAAAAAATCATATAGGAACTTATGCACACTACGCACGGAATGCCTGGTCAGTCGCGTGAGGACCTATTTTTGAAATCGGGCGTAGTACATTATAATCTGATACGTATTTCAAATCCTCTATTTTCAAGTAGGAAATCTGAACTTTCTAATAGTATACTTTATTTTTCGTTTTTAATAAAACATTGAATAGAAAAAAACGCGTATATATATTAGAATCGAGAATTGAGCGTTCAGATTATAAATTTTCTCAACATAATTATCATTCGGAAAAATTTTTTCATTTCGGAAAATTGTTATTTAGGTGACCTAATTCACAAATAAAATTTTCCCGTCATTCATTTTGTCTCGTTATGAAATATGGCTTTTGTGATGATTCTGAAATTTTTCTGAATCTAAAGATCATAGCGAATACCTGCATTTGTTTCTATTGTATTTCTTACCTGGGTTTTTTTATCTGTTCACTATACAGTGCGGCTTTTTTTAGTTTTGAACGGTTCGAGGTACAAACATAAAAAAAACGTTTCAGAGGGTTTCACCGATACCACTTTTTGAACAAAAAAATTTGGTAATTGCTCGACAGGGGGCGCGGGGGGCACATCAATTCAAAATTTTTAAATGGCATGAGGGTCCAGTGTCACATAGTTGAAAAGAGAATTCCATTCTCTCTACAACCATCCAATTTTTTTTGAGTTTCGTTAATATTTTTTTTGCAATAAAAATTCGAAATATCGAATATAAATGTGGATCCGAATACTACTCACACCTCGATAAATTTGAACGGTTTGATGTGGAATAATGAAACAAAAAATATTTCGAAGGGAATTACCGATACTACTTTTTGAGAGAAGAATCATTGCAACAGATGGCACTGGGGGCACATCAACTTGAAAATTTCGAAAGGCGTATGAATCGAAATTGGGAAAAATATTCCTAACAAAATTCAAAAACATTGAGATGGTTGTAAAGATAATAGAATTCTCTTTTCAACGATGTGACACTTGACTCCCCATGCCATTTAACATTTTTGAGTTGATGTGCCCCCCCCCCGCGCTCCCTGTCAAGCAATCACCGAATATTTTATTTCTAAAAGTAGTATCGGTGAAATCCTCCAAACGGTTTTTTTTTTCATGTTTGTACGTCGAACCGTTCAAAAGTTAACAGGGGGATGGCTAAAAAAGCCGCCCTGTATACATTATATTCTTTGAATATTCATTTGTTTCGTATAACAGTATCCAAATTCATTTTCAACAATACGAAGAGATGGCAATTAGAACAAAAAAAATTGCCGTTTTCTTGTTATCCACAAAAACAAATATAATTGAAATTTTTTTCGCACTGAATGAATTTATGCTTAAAGGTATTATTTAACCTATATTTAAAAAAAGTTTCATCCAAATAGGTTCATTTTTAATAATTTTGCAGAGGCCTATATATTTATATCGCTATGATCTCTAGATTCCGAAAAATTTTAAAATCATCACAAGAGCCATTTTTCATAACGAGACAAAATGAATGACTGAATATTTTATTCGTGAATTGGGTCACCTAAATAACTATTGTCCGAAATGAAAATTTCTTCCGAATTATAATTATGTTTGAGAAAATTTATAATCTGAACGCTCAATTTTCGATTCTAATATATTTAGGAAATTGATTGACTAGTGAACTTTTTCTTACATCAACCAATATACTCTAAACCAATTATTAAAAAAAAATCAGCTAATTACCTGTTCCTGTAACCTCCGCCAACTGGACTAGAAGGGCTTTTCGATGATCTTGATCTGGAGTCTCGTCAGATAATCTATTTTCTGCAGGATGAATCACCAGCACATAACTTCAGTGGCTTAAAAAGAATATTGTGACGCTGTTTTGAAAACAGATGGATTACTACACATGGCACTGTTAAGTGTCCTCGTTCACTAGACATGACAACCCTCGATTTTAATTTGTGGGATTTCTAAAAATTGAAGTTTTCAAAATAAAACGTAATAAACTATAATTAATAGAATTGATGGCAGAACTGTGTTGAACGCAACACATAGTGACAAGAGAAGGGCCCAGAAATGTGTTCAAAAAGAAGGCTGTGTTTTTGAACATTTACTTCATATTCTATAGCGCTTTATCAACAGCGATTGTTATAAATGTTTCCTATTGATTAAACTGTCTTATTTTAAACTTTAGGAAAAAAAGTCATATGAGCTTTGTCGTTGAGAATGTAGTTAGGAATCTGAATTCATGATAAAATATATAGTTTCCATTTAAAAATACCATTACATGAAATGTTTTGACAATGCGACAATTTTTTTTTGTCTTCAGCTTCGAGAAGGCCATTGAGGATGCTACTAGTTTGCTACTTTAACCGAATTCGTAGCATCAGTAGTAACCGAGTTGGGCAATGGTGCCGACTTAATTTGGAACACTCTGAATACAAAAAAATAGGGATCAGTTCATAAAAAATGAGAAAGATAGATAAGATCGATTAGCTTTATTGTCTAAAATGAAAATATTTTGTGGACAAAGTCAATAAAAGTTAATACCTTTCACAATACCTTACATGCAACACAAAATGTAAATAATATTTACTTATATTATAAATATATATATATATATATATATATATATATATATATATATATATAAATAAGGATGGATTTAGCGAGGGGCAATATATGAAAATATAAGTAGAGAAGTTATTGGGTATAACCCTCAAATTGTTCTGCAACCGTAGACACGTGTTTCGAGCTTAAGCTCTCATCAGTACGGTAAAATCAAGTGCGAAGATGTACAACACTTGGATGTAAAAATAGAAACAAAGGAAGTCAACAACAGGAAGCCAACCACACATTTGTGGCTTCGGTTAGAAGACCTTGTGCTTACAAGGCAACAACTAACGTCGCCACGGAGGTAGCTATAGCTACCAGCGTGACAATCCTACCCAGGAAAATACAAATAAGGATGGATTTAGTTGTTGCCTTGTAAGCACAAGGTCTTCTAACCGAAGCCACAAATGTGTGGTTGGCTTCCTGTTGTTGACTTCCTTTGTTTCTATTTTTACATCCAAGTGTTGTACATCTTCGCACTTGATTTTACCGTACTGATGAGAGCTTAAGCTCGAAACACGTGTCTACGGTTGCAGAACAATTTGAGGGTTATACCCAATAACTTCTCTACTTATATATATATATATATATATATATATATATATATATATATATATATATATATATATATATGTATATGTAAATCAGGATGGATTTATCGAGGGACAAAAAAATATAAATAGAAAAGTTATTGGGTATAGCCCTCAAATTGTTGTGCAACTGTAGACATATATATGTATATATATTATATATAAAATGAAAATACATAAATGTGAACAATATAAAAAATCAACGTACTACATCTGTTTTGAAAATACGACATTTTAAAACATACTAATTCCTCGCAGTTGAAGACTAGAATTGATATAAATTATAGAAGCATTTTCCCTTCAAGAGGTGCTTAACAGTTTTTCTGAATTTTTTGGGACCCTTGATATCTGTTATTTGACTCGGTAAGTGATTGTAAATTTGTTACTTCTAAAAATTAGTGACTGTCTCGTCAGAGATGAGACAGGGAACGGAAGGGCGAGTTGTTTTTCATTGCGAGTATGTCTTTCCCTGTTGACGTTCATTAACTTTTCTTTATATTTATGAAGCAAGCATACCGTTTCTAGAATGAAAATTTCATATATTGTCAAAATCTTATTGTCTGAAAAGACTGGTCTACATGATTCCCGCATTTTTATTCTGAATGTGAATCTCAGAGCTCGCTTTTGATGGACGAATACACTTTGCAATAGAGTCTGGCTGCCAGAACCCCAAAATGGAATTCCATACCGCAGATGAGATTCTATAAATGAGTAATATGCCATTAATGAAGCTGGCCGTCCAAGTTATCGAGATATTACATTGATGGCAAAACAACCAGAGGATAATTTTTTCTTTAAAGCTGTTATGTGGTGGTCAAACTTCAGATCATTGTCAATTTGTACTCCAAGAAATTTTGTAACGGGCTTGCTTTCAATCAGCTGATCTCCCAATGTAATTTGTTCAATATTACATTTAAATGTGACTAAATTTGTTTTAGGAATATTCAATGTCAGCTTATTCCAAAAGAATTGTGGTATCGTCAGCGAACAATGTTAGGTGTCCAGAAATATCGAGGCATGATAAATGAATTGGATTATGGTTATAATACAAGAATAAAATAGGATCTTCATATTCATAAATAATGACTCTTAGTATGTATAGTATTTTATATAATATTATATATTTTAAGTTGGATCATTTCAGAAAAATTTAATAACCAAAACAAAACTGACATTCATATACGTTCATAATAATTATTATCACTTGTTTCACTGTCTTGTATGTGAAAAATTATCTTTCTTTGTTTAAGTTGATAAATACTGGATTAACTTTTATTAGTCTGTATCACCTGATTATTTATTTCCTCATGAATTGCTCAAATCCTATTATCATGCGAGAGTATTCCTAATGGACGTGTTGTTTCCGACTATAACTTCAGTAACAAAATATTTCACCTCACTTCCGCAAATTCACATCAATTAGCTCATTTGAAAACACAGCTGTTGCAAAACTGGTCTCTGGAGTACATTTGAGAATTGTATTCGATTTATTAAAGAACGGTGGTGTTAATACATTATCATAAAATTTTCAAAATATTTCAGTTAACCAAAAAAATTATTTCATTTTTTTTATCAACTCGGCCGTTACTAGTAGAAAATCCACAGTAATTGCACAAACTACCTAGACAGAAAACGATTCGATATTCTCAAAGTTTATTAAATATCTCGACATGTTTCGCTAACACATAGACCGAGAGCCGACCGCTGAAAATGGCATCTGATCGGTTCAAGGACATATATTATTGGAAAAGGTAGTATTCAAATAGATGAAAACAATGAAATAGGAGCCTTAGTCCCCAGCCAGTCACTTGACTAGGCATCCATTTTTTAATTTTTTTAATTTTGGTGTAGTTGCTTACCTCATTAGTTAAAGCATGATTTTAGCATCAAATGAAAGCTTGAAGTTTCTAGTTTTAGAAAAAAAATGGTTGCCAGACCTCTGACAGTCAGAAATTTTGGCAGCCCATGTTGAAGACGGGCAACCCGAGTGTACACTATAACGTACTCCATAAGAAACTCTGTAAGAACATTATATTTGAATCCACGAATATCCCATTAAATTTTACCGACTTATTTTTATACTTTGAATATTTAAGAAATAAATAATAAAATACTTGTTTTCACAATAATTTTTTTAATATCACGTACATAGGTAATTACAACATAGGAAATAAATTATAGGAAAATAATTAACATTAAATCAAGCAATTCATTTATTGAAGCTTATATATTTGTACCGCATATTTGAAAATTATTTTATAATTTATACTAAAATTTTATTATAATAGATTATGAGTTACAATATTCTAATGACAAATTATTCATTTTCATGTTCTTCCTCTGTAACATCAAAATTATGCTGCTCATCAATTTCGTCATCATTGTCGTAGTTTATATTATGGTTTAAAATGTTTATATTATGGTGAAAAAAGCGTGGGTAATATCGATCTATATTCTCATATTTTTTAGTTTAATTTAATCGAGCATTCAAGAGCTCAAGAAAACGTTATCAAGCTCCCCACGCTTTTTTTTCATTTGAGAAATTGAATTGTCAATTATTTTTTACTTTTTAGTCCATGTGAAGTAAAGCGTGTTCTTTAGTTTTTTTAAACTATTATTTTTTTTACTAAAAAATCGAAATCTCCGACCCCGAAAACCATACCAATTTTGAATCGAATCTGACCATAATGACATCTTGGAGCAGCCATCTTTATTTTATGAATTTCGACAGAAAATCCGAAAATACGACCTAAAAAAACCTCACATACCAATTTTGAATCGAATCTGACCATAATCACAAATATCGTCCGCCATCTTGGAGCCGACATTTTGAATTCATGAATTTTGATTTAAAAAATCATAATCTCTGACTCCGAAAACCCTTATATACCAATTTTGAATAGAATCGGACCATTATCACAAATCTCGTCCGCCATCTTGGAGCTGCCATTTTGCATTTTTATAACAAAAAAATGTCATATTGCATTGCCATGCATATAAATTTCGAAGAAAATACTTACATGTAAATGTAGCATTACTTCAAATTCTGCCTTGTATCGCGCTTTTAAGACGGTGAACTTCTTATAACAGTCGGAATGATAACCAATCTCACCAATTATTTTGGGAACATCAATTTCCCAATATTTGTGCTTCTTAATTTTTCGAAAACGACTCATGCGAGTCCATTTTTCTAAAGTTACTGCATCGAAAATTTCAATAAACCCTTCAGATTTACCGCAAAGAAAACACAACTTCATGGTGATATAATTTCCACAACACAACTTACACTCCAAAAATCACAATATATCTTTGCTGTAAGATCTGCAAAGAAAAACTGATCAGTGTTGCCAGGAATATTTTAACAAATGTACCAACCTACGAAAACAAAATGTACCACATTGCGCATCTGCGCAGATATCTGGATCATGGATTCAAATATAATGTTCTTACAGAGTCTCTTATGGAGTACGTTGTGTACACTCGAGTTGCCCGTCTCCAAAGTGGGCTGCCAAAATTTCTGACTGTCAGAGGTCTGGCAACCATTTTTTTTCTAAAACTAGAAACTTCAAGCTTTCATTTGATGCTAAAATCATGCTTTAACTAATGAGCTAAGCAACTACACCAAAATTAAAAAAATCAAAAAATGGTTGCCTAGTCAAGTGACTGGCTGGGGACTGAGGCTCCTATTTCATTGTTTTCATCTATTTGAATACTACCTTTTCCAATAATATATGTCCTTTAACCGATCAGGTGCCATTTTCAGCGGTCGGCTCTTCGCCTATTCTTCAAATTGAGCCCTAATTGAATATACAATGAGCAAAATACAAACATTTATGGGTATACCCTCTGAAATAATTAATAAGAACTAACTTTTACAGGTAGGCACTAATCATATGAAGAAGAGTATATTCCCTATTATATATATATATATATATATATATATATATATATATATATATAAAATGTCTACGGTTGCACAACATTTTGAGGGTTATACCCAATAACTTTTTTACTTATATTTTCATATATTGCCCCTCGCTAAATCCATCCTTATTTGTATATATATATATATATATATTCCTGGGTAGGATTGTCACGCTGGTAGCTATAGCTACCTCCGTGGCGACGTTAGTTGTTGCCTTGTGAATACAAGGTCTTCTGACCGATCCACAAATGTGTGGTTGGCTTCCTGTTGTTGACTTCCTTTGTTTCTATTTTTACATCCAAGTGTTGTACATCTTGGCACTTGATTTTACCGTACTGAAGAGAGCTTAAGCTCGAAACACGTGTCTACGGTTGCACAACATTTTGAGGGTTATACCCAATAACTTTTTTACTTATATTTTCATATATTGCCCCTCGCTAAATTCATCCTTATATATATATATATATATATATATATATATATATCATCTATCATTATTATAACAGCAACCATACACAAGTTTACAAGTATGAAAATAGAAACCAGTGAGAAAATCTTGTGTGTTTTAAATATAAAGGTTTAGAATGGTCGGTGTATTTAGCTCTGGGCATAAATCTGACTCTCCGTTTCTGCAGGAAAAAAACAGAGTCGAATAGTTGTTTGCTGCAATAATCCCAGAATGCATTATCATATTCCAGGTGTGATTCTTCCAAAGAAAACCAGCCTGGAACCAGTTTTTTTTGTACTTCAACGCCAACAAATTTGGTGAAGGGTTTATTTTCAATAGTTATAGTGTCAATTATGGGAGGTTCATTGCATGAATGTAAAAATTGGAATACTCGTTATCTTTTTTTGGCATTGAGGCAGAGATGATTGAGTCGTAACAGTGTTTGTCCGGCTTCAGATCATGTTCCATGTTTGATAACTCATTATTAGAATCTTTCCTCATCTGTGTCGTGTTATCAGCAAACATTGCAAGAGGTCCCTGGATATTAATACTGGCCAAGTTATTTATTAGGAATCGTATTGGCCCAAGCACTGAACCGTGCGGACCGCCACTCCTGATAGTGCATAATTTGGAGTTGGTCTCTTTCATTTTTACAAGTTTCTTCCTCTCAGAGACTAAAACCAATTGTAGCTTACATAACGTTGTAGCTTTCGGAGTAGTACTCTATGATTGACGCAGTCGAAGACTTTGACAAATCATGGAACACCGCCCCAACTGCTGCGCTCTCTTTCATCCCCAGATATACCCTTTCCAAAAATGGAAAATTGCCTCGTATTTGTTTTCACCAGTCTAGAATCAGAATTGCGAATTATTCAAAACATTTTTGTCCTGTAGGAACTGGAGCGTTTTTTTACAAAAAAAGGTAGAAATTTTTGGAAATTTGACGAATCGTCACTGCTTTTGTTTTTGAGGATTTATTTATTTATTCAATGGTCATGAAAGATACAGACAAAAAGTCCACTAAAATACCTACATTATTACTAAATTCATACATCTTCTTAATAATAGATATAAAACTATAAAATATAATAATGCATAATCATTTGTATTAGTATTTTTATTAGGGATCGACCGATATAGAAATTTTAGCCGATACCGATAATCGGCCGATACCGATATTTCAAATACCGATATACCGATATATCGGTCTATCGGCCGTTCATTTTTTTCCATCGTTGTTCGTACAGTTGTACTAACATAGCTGAAACCGTAAAAACATGTACGTCCATAATTCGACAATGGGATATAAATTCAGAAAAGGCTAAGGAAATTCATAAATTAATTGGTGAAATAAATGATATAGCTACCGACAATCAACTATTTTCCTTTTGTTCGGATACTGGTTTTACACGCTTATTAAAAAAAGGATTTCCTTTATATTCCATACCATCAGACAAATATTTCCGTGAAACTGTAGTGCCAGACATTTTTCAAAAGTGCAAATCTCGTGTACAGAAAATAATAGATGATAAGATGATCGGAAAAATCAGATATATGGACTTGTCAACACAACAATTATATCTTCTTTTATATCATTGACGGCTCATTTTTGGAATAAAAATGTATCTAGTCACCGAGAGTCATTTGTTCTAGCTTGTAGAGGTTTTCCAGGCACCTATACAGGTGACACCATATCTGAGATGCTTCAAGTTCTAATAGACCAATGGAAATTGAAAAAAAGCCAAATTCACCTCTTGTTGGCAGATAACGCCTCCAATATGAAAAAAGGGATCGTCGGCGCTATAATGAAATATCAGGGTTGTTTTGTTCACACTTTACAATTAACAATAAAAGACTCCATTGATTGCCAGAGGGCAGTAATAGATGTCATTGCCAAAGCAAGGAGAATTGTGACTCATTTCAATCTCTCTGCAACTGCTTGTGATAAACTCAAAAAGCTACAAGAACAAATGAATGTCCCAACAAAAAAACTTATCCAAGATATACAAACCAGATGGAACTCAACCTATTACATGCTGGAACGATTACTAGAACAAAAAAATGTTATCAGTATTTATATCTTGGATAATCCAGATTTTACAGACCTAACATTCCACCAATGGGATTTGGTTCAAAAGCTTATCAAACTTTTACAACCCTTTGAGGAAATAACTAAACTCTCAAGTAACAGGGAGTGTTGCATATCAGAGGTGATACCCCTAGTTAAAACATTAGATTCGTACTTGAGCAACCGTTCAAAAAGTGCCATATTTTCTGGTGTAGACACATTGAGGAGTGATCTACAAAAAAACTTGGAAAAACGATTCAACCATATTTTTACTGAAGAAAGTTTTACGCTGGCCACGTTTTTGGATCCACGTTTCAAGAACAGTTTTTCTGACAATGAAGGCGGACCAATCTATGAAATATTAAAAAGAAAAATTACTGTTCAAGAGGGAGGCAGCGGCATAATCGAAACTATTACGGATGGTGAAAGTGATGGGGAGGACAATATGCCACTAGTAAAATTGCTAGCTATGGAAAGGGATTCAGGTGCATCAAAGACTGTGCGTAATTTATTTTGGGAATCTTACGAACATTTTGCTGGTGAAGGCACATCAGGAAGTTCGAAGCGAAAACGAAACCAAAGGTCTGCTATTGTTGAGGTACTGGATGATGAAATTAAATTAAATCAAAGTCATCCAATAATTTCCAGAAATGAAAATCCCGTTCAGTGGTGGAACGACAATAAATTAAGATTTCCCAATCTTTTTCCGCAGGCTGCCATATACCTGTCTGCACCAGCTGGAAGTGTCCCCAGCGAACAAGTTTTCTCTGAAGCTGGTAATATTTATGATGCAAAACGTAGCAGGCTAACTCCTGATAGGGCAGAAAGCTTATTGTTTTTGCATCACAACCTACCAAAACTAAATTATCAGTATTAATCAGATATTTTTGTATTTTAGCAAGGTGAAATAATTTTAACTTATAGTTGCAATCCGCATAGGGTTTTATTTTATTAATTTTTAATTACTAGTCAAAGAATTTAGTTGATTTTACGATACATACTTTTTATTGGCAATAAAGATGTATTTTTGATGGAAGTGTAGTTTTTTCATTCATTTTTCAAATTGAATTTTTTCCCAATAAAAAAATATATCGGTCTATCGGTTTTTGATATCGGCCGATACGATAATCGGCCAATGAGGCCGATATCACCGATAGACCGATATAAATATCGGTATCGGTCGATCCCTAATTTTTATGTATAGTTATTGAATCTTTGTTGATAAGTTGTAAAACTCCTAGCATGAAAGTACATTTTTACTTTGACTTTGACTTCAACTAAAATATTATCCCAAACCAAATCAAAAATATATAACAAAGTAACAGAGAGGAAAGTAGTTGATCAGACGTTTGCATTTACTAATTCAAGTATAAATTCCTTGCTACAAGATACGTTTCAAAATGGTCTTTAATTTTTGATGGCATATAGAGAAAACGTCGATTTGAACATTGTATCTGTTAGTATTGTGAACAATTCTACATACAGGAGAATTTTGAGACAAATTAGTTCTAGGAAAAGGTATGTGTATTAAATGATTTGTTCCAAGTGGCCGAGGAATGTTGATTTGAATTTGATTTAGTATATCAACATGGCCTACGAAACTTTATTTGATTGATTGGGATGACAATTGCTGTTTATAGACACGATGGAAACATACTTCTGGCAAAGGAAATGTTGTTAGCTTCGGGTAGGGTAATTCACGATCCGTCAGCGTAATGTTCTGAAATTTTCGAACGTTTTAGGGCAATGTAGGATTTTAGTTGATTTCCGGTATATTTTTGTACAAAGGATATGCGTCTATAAACGACCAACGAACCTACCATCTACTCCATGTCACATATATCAACCATAATATTAAATGTTTATTTGCTAGTTAAGAAACAGACAAAGAACAATGCACATATAAGAGTACATAATGTAAATGCAAAATGACAACTATACTTTCCGTTACTCTCAATTGCTGCCAATAACGAAATTATAAATGGCACAGGCATATAAAATAATTGATTTGAATATTTTCACTGCAGGAATCCATAAAAAACCTTTTGAGTAGCTTTTTTGATGTATGTCTGGGGACTTCAATATAATATTCATTTCGTGCGTGGTTATACGACATTTCGAATAATCAACTTCATTTAGATTCTAGCACGCAAACCGAACATTAAAATTTTACAGAAACACATAAGAATAATATGATTACAGGTATGACGGACATTCTACAATCGTCGCGTTTAAAACGAAACTCGTGTGGCATTGTATTATTATTTTTTGACTGGATGTAGTTCGAAAGTTCAATTGGTAGTGCATGGTTACATCATATTGTATTGAACCATTAGTTAAACAAATTGAACGAGGTCGATTTTATTTGATGGATGCATCTCAGAGATTATTTCATAACTTTCCCGAATAGTTTATTTTTTATCAGCAACGTTTCGAATTTTTCTGTTATGAAA
Organism: Chrysolina oricalcia; assembly: GCA_944452925.2. NCBI lineage: Eukaryota > Metazoa > Arthropoda > Insecta > Coleoptera > Chrysomelidae > Chrysolina > Chrysolina oricalcia. The sequence continues at coordinate 63,821,113 of OX101812.2, forward strand.
TTAACATTTCTTCCAGACCAGTTACAAAATTTACTTCCCAAAACTACTTTGGCTCATCAATCCTGGAACGCTTTTATTCTTGCCTCATTTTGTTTGCGTTCAACTTATTTTTGAATGTTTCTGTAAATTTGGTCAACAGTAAGAGCTTCCAGTTTTGTGACCCCCTATTTCATAATTTGTTGAAAAAGTCCATATCTCGAAGTGGAGTGGATAGTTTTTATGTAAGAATAAATCTCGAAGTCTTCTCCACAAATGTTTATTAAAGTTTATCAACCAGGCGAAACATGTTTCGGGTTCAGACAAACCCATCTTCAGTCGAAGAAAGAATCTAAAATAATAGAAAATTGTTACAAATTGAAGTGAAATAAAATTGTCGAAATTTAACAAAGTGGTGTATGGTACTTACATTTAAGTTATACGAGTTGGAGATCCATTGAAAAATCAAAAAATTATGTTCGTAAACCAATTAACATTGGCTACGCCAACGGAATACTAATTAAGGAGGGAATCTCCACTCCTTGAGGCCCAAACGCCAAGAAAATATGAAATTGACAATGAAAATTTCTTTCTCACGCGTCTGTAAAACAAATCAAGAAAGATGGTGGGTTTTTTCATTGTCAATTTCATATTTTCTTGGCTTTTGGGCTCAAGGAGTGGAAATTCCCTCCTTAATTAGTATAACATAATTTTTTAATTTTTCAATGGATCTCCAACTCGTTTAACTTAAATGTAAGTATTACCATACACCATTTTGTTAAATTTCGACAATTGTATTTCACTTCAATTTGTAACAATTTTCAATTATTGTATATTCTTTCTTCGACTGAAGATGGGTTTGTCTGAACCCGAAACATGTTTCGCCTGTTTGGGAAACCAAACGTTTTGATAAACTTCAATAAACATTTGTGGAGATGACTTCGAGATTTATTCTTACATAAAAACCCATATTTCATGTTGCCCTTTGAGCATTGTAATGGTCGAGAATCCAGGTAATTGTATTTTACAGTTTTACACCACTTTCCAATATTTATACACTTGAATAAAGAATATTTTATTGATTTACTAACTCCACCGGACCACTGATTTTCTCAGGTACTTAATACATGACTTTCATACACTCCCAGATAAAAATATTGCATATTTTATTTTCGGTCACAGTTTTTTGTCTTTATAATAACTGAATAAGCGATAATGAAAATAGGAATAAATGAGCATAACAATGACCAATATTTGAGACTTAATCTCTACGAAATCGCGCACTAACAGCACCACAACTCAGAAATGAATTGTTGAATACAAGACAAATCAAGTTATCTGTCAAAATAGTAATGAGGAGACTTAAGGAGTTCATTCGGCTTGACTCCAAAACGTCCTGTGAAGTAGTAGTAGTAGTAGTAGTAGTAGTTCTTTGGGGAGGCCGCTACCGCAGTCAGGCAAGTAGGCCCTCATGGACCCTTTTTGCCATCCCCTGTTCTCCACTTATCTACGTTCATCCTCCTAATTTTCCTTTTCGAACCTTTGTGACCTCCTAATGAAGGTCAGTATGTCCGACCATTCCAAATTGATTAGTTTCTCTTGTTGGAGTTTGTCAACTCCGAAGGTTCCAAATCTTAGCCTCCCGTATGCCTCACACTCGCCGAGGAAGTGAGATGAAGTTTCTTCATCTTCTTCGCATTTTGGCATGCCTATGAGTGATAGGTGTCTGCCTAACTTGTTGTGTCCTGTTAGTATTCCTATAAGGAGGCGTAGCGCTTGGCGATTTCTGCCTAAGAGCCATGTCGTCCTTGACTTATTGGAGCCGGCCACGAAGTCTTTTGACTGCCTGCAGCCCGTGTTATATCTCCAAAGTTTATTCAGCTCTTCTTCTGCCCACTCGTCGGGGGCTGAAGAAGTTTGGCTTCTTGCGATGCCTAGTACAGGCTCCGGTCCACAGAACGGCGTTGCGGATCCGGATCTGGCAAGTCCGTCTGCCACCTCATTTCCGCGCACCCCTTTGTGTCCCGGGACCCATACCAGCTGAACTTCCTTCGTTTCAGCTAGCTTCTCGAGCGCATCTCCACATTCCTGTACAAGCGCTGAGCTTGGTTTAGGATGGCAGACGGCTCTGAGCGCTGCCTGACTATCCAAACAGATATAAATTCTCTGTTCGGATCCATGTTTCACCTCTTCTCTCATAGCTACGGATAGGATGGCGAACACTTCAGCTTGAAAAACTGTTGTATATCTGCCCAAAGCGTAGCTCTCTCGTACTTCTCTTCCCTCCAGGTAGATTCCGGCACCCGAAGCCTGTTTGTCAGTTAGACGCGAACCGTCCGTATAACATATTAGGCTTCCTGTGCTAAACTCCACCGTGTTTCCTTCCCATTGTTCTCTGCTCGGAATAGTAAGCATAAACTCTCTATTCCATCGCAGTCTGTCTTGTGCGCTTTTCACTCTGAGGGCAGAGATAGGGATCTCCTGTTCCGCCCACTTCGCAATTTCCGCATGACCTATCATCGCTCCTTCGTTCACCCAGACTCCCGAGTCTTGCATCCTCAAATGGGCTGCCATTGCCTTCTTCTTGATCCAGACTGGAAGCGGTGGCAGCCTCAGCAGTACCTCCAACACTGCGGTTGGAGTCGTTCTCATTGCGCCCGTTATTACCAAACAGGCCAACCTCTGAACCTTGGTGAGTTTTCGGCCTATTGTGCTACCCTGTGCGCCTGGCCACCACACGGCTGACCCATAATCGATCTTTGGTCTTACGACTGCCGTGTACAGCCAGCGCATGATCTCTGGATTGGTGCCCCAATTACTTCCTACAATTCTCCGCAGTTGCCATAGGATTGCTACCGACTTTTGAATAACCCTGTCTACGTGCGGTCTACATGAAAGTTTGGAGTCCAGGACCACCCCCAGGTATTTGACCTGCTGAACTAGCTCCAGCTCTTGCCCAAACATGATAGGTGGCCTGAATCCATCTTTTTTCCTCCGTTTAGTGAACAGGATGAATCGTCCGCTGATTAGGACAACTCCATCGTCCGCGTATGCCTGCGCCTCGAAACCTTCATCTGTGAGTTTACCCAGGAGTTCATCCATTACTAGGCACCACAGATGGGGAGAGAGGCAGCTCCCCTGAGGGCAGCCCCCCCCCCCCACCTCGGATTCCAGTCTGATGTCTCCTCGGGATACCTCGACCTTTCTTCTCGTAAGCGACGATACAACCCAGCTGACCATTGAGTGAGGCGTTCCTCTGGCCCTTAGTGCTGCCTCTATTGTCGTCCTGTGAAAGTACCTCAGCTCCTTCCACGTCACAAACTATTGTCGCTTCACAGCTATGAATGTTGCTAATATTTATTTTTCCTCTATAAAATCATCAATGTTATATCATACTTGTTTTTTTCTGTATATTACTTTAGTTAGTAAGTTATTAGCCAAGACAGGCTCGTCCTTCTGTAGTTCTTCCAAATTTATTTACAGCCTCTAGTTTGTTGTGAAATTGAGTGAATAAAGATATTATTATATTATCATTTTAAACTTTTTTACTAGGCTAATTTGAAAATAACTATTTAATGAATGCCTCTGGTTGACTCAGACAGAAAAATACCTTCTATGCAGGTAATCTTTGTCTCATGGTCAAACATTGACCATCAACCTATTGTTTTTGACGAGGATACCATAAAAAAAATTGAGGGAAGGTACAATAAGCGCAAAATTATTTTAATTTTCTATAATTTGAAGGTGTGTTGACACATTTAAAAAAACTGCTCTCAGACCTCATCAAGGATATAATTGTTTATCAATGGAAGAAAATGAAGCTTTTCCTACTTTAGTGTTTTTTTATTGCCAGACGCGAATCTATGGTTTTTTACTACACTATCTATTTTGCTTTTAAATTTAATGATAGTATTCGCCTTCAAAATCAAATATAGCTAATTGTCGTAGGACGAACATGGAAAATGTTTAATATTATTAATAATATCTTTATTTACTCAGATTTATCTGTATAATCACAGGCGTAGACGTACAAATGAAAAAGAGGAAAACAACATTGTGAGAAAATAGCAAAAGTAGAACTATACTAAAAATAGATACAAATGCCACAAAACAGTCGAATCGAAAATATATAACAAATATAAATATTATGAAAACAAATAGTATTAGTTTGGTATTAGTATAGAAAATTGACATTTCTAAAACATCATTTGAGGGGGAAACATAGCTTCTTCTTTATACAACTTAGGAAAAGGACGTAGTGACCTGTAGATCTTCTAATACAAATTGGAGCAACATGAACAAAATATCTTTGTCCTATTGACTTACGAGCCCGTGGACCTCCTGATAATATTTTACTAACAGCTAATTTACTTCTAGTTAGGCATTGACTATGTTCAGTTGAAGTCTGTCATATGCAAATAATGAAATGTTTTTGCAATAAAGTTGTCTCAATTCCAAAATTTGAGCACACCAGAAGAAAAGGTCAGAGGAGAACTGTGTTAGTTTTTTGTAAATAATTCGAAGTATGCGTTTCTGTATAACTTCCAAGGGGTTTTAACTTTGTTTTTCTTATTCCTCTCCAACCGATCATACCATACTGTATAATACACTCTGCACTTAGCTAATGAATAGTAGGTAAAGTATCTTGATATGTTTTAGGTGTAAGAAGCATACTTGTTTGAATTTATGAATTTATTTATAATTATATTCCATTCAATATAAAAATTTGTTTTTCCATATTAACAAGTAGAAAATTCACTGCTAAAATCTGATTTTTCACATCCGTCTTGAAGAAACACATCATCAACCTGAACTTATATTAGACTTGTCATAATACATAGAATACTGAAAAAAATCAACACTTATTTTTCTCTTTATTGAAGTTTTCTCATAATTTCAGACTTGCTTAGTATACGACAAAAATAACGAGATTTTGACTGGCTAATCTGAGTTTGGAGAGATAAAGACACTTTTATACGAAGGAAAATCAATTTTTATTTTATTCTTATCGAACTTTTTGCTGGTCACTCTACTAACGGTTGCCCTATTCAAAATTTGCTAATGATTTCAAAACATTATTTTATATTTATATCCTGTTATCTCTGTTGGAAAATTTTCATTCCGATAAATATATTACATATCCTACAAGAATAAATATGTGGTTTGATATAAACTTATGATGTAATTTCGCAAATTTCTTCGAACAGATTCGCTTCGATAAGTAGTTCAATGACATATCGGAGTGATAAAGAAAGCAAATATTCTTGGCGCCTTGCAAATAATTCATAGACATGTACTTGAGCATGTGGAAGTCATTAATAAAATTGGGTCATAAAATTTTTGGACTCGCCACAGATACACGAAAAAATAGTAAAATATATAGTGGATGTCATCCCGACCTACTTTCCAAAAAATATAAATTATAGAAAAAGCAGTACATTGTAGGTTGTTGGAATATCTCGAAAAATCTAATTTAATGTTTGATGGTCAATACGATTTTCGAAGATTTAGTTATACAGAATCAGCATTATAAAAATTATAACTCAAGTTCAACTACATTTCGATTCTGACAAAAAGTGTTGTATATTGTCACTTGATCTTCGGAAAGCTTTTGATACAGTGCATCATAAAATTTTGTTGTCAATTTTGTAGGTATCAGAGGAAATATACATTTGTGGTTCACTAATTATCTGTCTGAAAGAAACCAGTTTATTTATTTAGAGGAAAAAAGAAGTTTACAAAAGTGGAGTTCCTCAAGGATAAATTTTGGGACCTATCCTTTTTCTCATATATATATATATATATATATATATATATATATATATATATATATAAATTTCCTAGCTGATTTGGATTTGACGGGAAAAACAAAATGTTTGCGGATGACATAACAATTATATAAGTGGGAAAAATTTGAGTGGAATTAAAATTAATATGACAAGCGATCTTGTAAAAATAACATCATGGCTTATATCACATAAACTAAGTAATATTGAATATTGAAAAATCTTCGTTTATGTTTATCTCAAAAAAATCTTCTGGTATCGGCTTGAAATAGAGGTTTGAAGTAAACAGATTTCTCCAATTATTGGAATTCTTTTCAAGATGACAAATTGTTCAGCCCTTAAACATCCTAAAAGCATTTAAGAAGCATAAAAGAAGAAGAAAGAAGCAGCTTACCCAAGCAACTTTAAAGTGTACTGGTTGTTAATAATTTCAAATACCTCAACTTATTCTTGGAGAATATCAATGTTGTCAAAAAAATAAAACACGTAACATTAAATGTGTAAAATGTAATATGTGATAATATGTAGTATGTACTAAGTACCCTCGTGGTTGATGCGGAAACTGAAAAAAAAAATTGTTTGGGTAAAGTCAAAGTAAAGTCAAAAAACAAGAATGTGAATTGCTAGTTATTCCATTTTCCTGAGTTGACCGAATCTGGGATCTTTTTATAGATGTAATGTAATGTAGGATACTAAAGATATGTAACATGGAAATACACCGAAATGCGAGAGATGCTAGAAAAGGTAGGGTGCCAAGCAGTCGCCAAATCACGGTTTGAATTAATGTGTAGGTTTGCCTAGTGAATTGATTGTACAGGTTCAGTGGGAATATGAACAGGTGGTATTTTTTTGGTTACAATTACAACTAACAAATTTCTTAGATTACAACAAATTTCTCAAAATTTTCGTACAGTATTCCTTGTCTTGTTTTCATGTAATGTTTTATGTTTCCTCAAAAGGTAAAGGATGATGGTGGCCTACTTCGTTGGTTCACTGTACCAGTGCAGGAGTAGTTGTGGTCATGGACCATTTTGTCATACCCTGCCCTCCTCAACCAGGGTATGATATTCTATCGAACGATATATATCAATGAAGATATTATACTTTATTGTCAGACGAACATGTTCTCGTGGAAGAAGCTTATATAATAATGACAATAAAGAATAAATGTATAACTGAGAAGAAAAATGCGGCATTTCCAACCTCCAACATATACAACAGAATGGACAGTATAAAACTACAATTAGAGGATTCTGTTGATTGCATTATATTACAAATGATTATAGGAACATGAAATTGTGGATATAAAAATACATGTAATAATTGAGTCCAGTTAATAAAATTTGTAGAGGTCAGTAAATAAATTAAGTACAAAACGCCGGGAGGGTATAATAGGAGTATGTCATGAAGAATTAAAGACACAAACAATTTTTAAAAAAGCTAAACTGTGGTGGTAAAGTAATTACTGAGGTCATAAAGAGGTTGCAGTATAATTTTTTCAATGAACTTTCTTAAACGTCTTAGACATGTTATATTTCTTATGCTACGAGGCAGGTTATTGTACATTTTGACACCATTGTAAATAATATTTTACTATAGTGTTGGTAGGTCTTGGTAATCTAATGCAGTTGTTTTATCGTGTGTTGTGTTGTGAATCGGTTGTTTCAAAACGATTTTTGTTTTTGTGGACGAGACTGACTGATTCCAAAATATGATTGGAGACAACTGTTAAGACACTTTCTTCTTTGAATCTACATGAATATATTGGTTCAACTTTACACATGAATCTCAGAGCTCTTTTTTGAAGTACAAATACGTTGTAAAGTAGATATTGGCTGCATACCCCCCAAAATACAAGGCAATACCTCGAATGGGGCTCAACTAAAACAAAGTATGTCCTTACTGCTGAGTTCCCAAACTCATTAGATATTACATATTACCATAACATCCAAATGCCAATTTGTTACATAGGGTTTCGACGTGGAATTTAAATTTCATTCTGTTATCAATGTCTAACCCGAGAAACCTAGTTGATGGTTGGTTGCATATGTGGTCATTAGCGATAGATATGTCTGATATTGGTTTTCTTTGATTTCAATACCTAAGCATTTTTTTATTATTGCTATCTCTCTCTATTTTTTCTTACAATTGTTTAGCTGTTTTGTCATAAGGAGGCCAATCTTCTGCAAAAAGAGTCTGTCGACATCATTTATATACCTAGCAGAAAGAGTTGGACCGATAACTGACCCCTGAGGCACTCCATATTTGATAACATCAATATTTGAGTTTATAGCTCAGCGTACTAGCTGTTGCCGATTCATCAACTTGAATACCTTTTTGAGTTCTTTTTGGTACTCTTATTAAATAATATCCTCCATTAGATCAGCTTCAACGCTTAATATCAGCTCAGAGATATCATACTTTTCACTGATTGACAAAATTTACTCATTCTCATAACATCGACAACTCATTACCAACACAAAAAAAACTATCAGTTATAGAAACCTTCTCTGATTCTCTTGATGTTTTAGTAGAGAAAAAGTCCAAGTAATTTTGATATTTGAATGTTTTTGTTAATTGACGTTTACCCCACTGTGAAATATCACTTTTGAACTCGAAATATACCAGATATCCAGTTGCAATTAAAACCATCAGCCTGATTATCTGATATCCCTCCTGAATATTATTATAAGGATAATATGCTTATTTTCCATCTGGAAATTATGAAGACATTCCAAACAGGATTCCTAATGGGAATCATAAATACAATTTTATTAGGTAATTTTAGACAGGAACATACTGTTCCAGTAATTAATCACTTCTTATAATAATTACGGTTGTTGGATTTAATCCAATTAGAATTTAGTGGCGTTATAAAGTATGATCAGTTTATGAGGGTGATCTATCTTTGTCTGATTATTGTTAAGAAGTAAGTTTTGTAAAAATAATCAATTTCATGTGCGTACCGTGTAGAATTAGGATGCCATAATGTACAGGGTGTCCCAAATTCGAGCCTCATCATTGGGATCTCGGAAACCAGAAGAGATACGAGGTAGGTTAAATGAAGGCAAAGTTGCGCAATTTGGTGCTCATTGTAACGCCGCTTTCATATTTGAAAAATTCCGAATACTTCCGAAGATTTTTGGAAAAAACCGATTATTCGCGATTTCATTTTTATTTTTTTGTGACTCTATTTGAATAGATATAACAAAACAAATTTCTCATTCTCATTGCTACTTTTTCTGTTCTACAAGATGGTGTTATCAGATTTTCAAACAGACGTTTCGTATTTGAGCTGCCAACTTTGTGTTTTTAAATACGGCCCTGGATTTTTTTTATAGATTTTAAAAGTTTCTAATGTCCCAAAACAAATGATGTATCGCACTTATTCTAAAAGTTTATATAAATAGCATTCTTCATAAGAACTCATGAGTTAGAGAGAGACAAAAATTAGATTTTTAATAGAGTTAAAACAAATTTTTTTTGCAATAACGCACTGCATAAAACTCAAAAACTAACATAGAAGTGGGTGGTTAATAAATAATATAATTGAAGTGTCATCCCTCAAACTCTAGGCCATAGGCTATTTTTACAAAAATAATTGCATTTTATCAAAGTGGCTGTGTATCGTGCATTCTGGCTATGTTAGTTCATTTGTTAATGTTTAAATTATCCAATATTTTGACAGTTCACTGTTCGTTCACTAATCGTTAACGCTTATTAAACGAAAATGAATTTTTCTAACGAAGAAAAACGAGACATGATAAGGATTTATTATATTTCGAATCGAAATTCAAAAACGGCTTGTGAGCGCTATTTGTTGAAATATCCAGAAAGACATTATAGTTATTTTGCTAATATTGATAATAATTTAGCTCAGTACGGAAGTTTTGTTAAGCCAAGGGTTGAATATGGAACACGAATCGATCCAGAAGAGGAACAAATTATCTTGAACACTGTAAGTTTGAAAACTTTTACAAAGTAGAAAGTAAAATGAATAATTTTGAATTATTTTTTAAGACCAATAATAATCCTCGAGCTTCAGTTGGAGTTTTCTCAGAAGAAGTAAGATTACCACGAATGAGAGTTTAGAGAACTTTAAATAAGCGTGGATATAAACCTTACAAAATCCATATTAGTCAAACACTAAGACCTGGCGATGCTGAGAGATAATTAGAATTTTGTAACTGGTTGCAAAATAAAATTAATGAAAATGATGACTTCCTAAATAAAACTATATGGACAGATGAATGCAGTTTTTCAACAGATGGACTATTTAACAGACATAACGAACTCTATTGGTTAATAGAAAACCCAAGGCAGAATCAAGAAGTAAGACCTCAGGGACGTAAGGGTCGGTATGTGGCACAATCAAATTATCGGCCCGTTTTTTATTCAAGGAAAATTAAATTCCGATAGATATGCAGAATTAATAAGGACTAATATATTGGATTCCTTGATGGAAGAACCTTTGGGCGTATTACGTCAACTATGGTAGCAACAAGACGGTGCACCTCATAATGGGAGATGTGTTAAAAATTTATTAAATGAATTATTCCCTAATAAATTGATTGGAAACCAAGGTCCCGTACGTTGGCCAGCTAGAAGCCCCGACCTAAACCCTCTAGACTACTTTCTTTGGGGATTTTTCAAAAACCGTCTTTATCGAAACACGCCACAAAATCTTGAAGTATTACGACAAGACCTAATAAGGGAGATCAGGGCTATCCCTGCAAGAACCATTCAGCGTGCCATCCATAAACTTCACAGACTGACACAGAAATGCATTCAAGCAGGTGGATTACAATTTGAATATTTGCTTTAACTTTCATTGGGTATTCAATTTTATAGTTTTTGTTTGACTTTTTTTGGAATAATTAAATTAAATTGTTTTATATCAATTTTTAGGAGCTTCTGAGGTCCTTAAAACAATGATGTATCGTTCTTTTTCGAAAAAAATATTTTAACGATGTCCTGCTAAGATCTTACCAAAAATCTATTCTCTGTCTCTCTCTAACACAAGAGTTCTTATGGAAAATGCTATTAATATAAACTTTTCGAATAAGTGCGATACATCATTTGTTTTGGGACATTAGAAGATATTAAAATCCATAATAAAAAATCCAGGGCCGTATTTAAAAAAACAAAGTTGATGATGGCAGCTCAAATACGAAACGTCTGTTTGAAAATATGATAACACCATCTTGTAGAAAAGAAAAAGTAGAAATGAGAATGTGAAATCTGTTTTGTTATATCTATTCAAATAGAGTCACAAAAAAATAAAAATGAAATCGCGAATAATCGGTTTTTTCCAAAAATCTTCGGAAGTATTCGGAATTTTTCAAATATGAAGGGCGGCGTTTCAATGAGCACCAAATTGCGCAACTTTGCCTCCATTTAACCGACTTCGTATCTCTTCTGGTTTCCGAGATCCCAATGATGAGGCTCGAATTTGGGACACCCTGTACAGTGCTTTCATTTTAATTTGTCCCTCTTTTGAAAGGCTGTGAAATATTTATATTCTAATATGAAAAGTAGAATAAAAAAGGAGTTGTAGTGTTTCTCGTTTTATGCTGTCCAGTCAAAAATTTTATAAATTGTCAAATGTCAAAAGATTTGACATACTTTTTTTTGATGGTACACCCTGCCTATCATTAAATATTTAAAATTACTTCTTTTTTTCCGATCACGAAAATATGCCACACCCTTTCTTTTCATTAGTTTACCGCAAATTGGAGTGAATGTCATTGAATTTGGAATTTTTTAGCAACATCAAGATACCCGCGTTTATTATTTTGCTCCCAAGAATTGTCATACGTGAATATTGTTCCTTGAGGGTTTTTTTTATATAAAATAAGATATTCCATAGAGGAGAAATGTTTTATGTTCGCTATTTATCGACAAAGTGGTAGGTTACAAAAGCTCTTAGAAGTTTTTCGAAACTGGTAACCTGAATAGAAAAAAAAACTATTAGGCCAAAAATGGTCTTGACAGAAGATACATAAATTTATATTCTAGCATATCCTAGAGCCAATCCTCAAAATTCATTAAATGATGTAGTTAGAGAATTACCAGTGTGTATAGGATCAGCCCACGCAGTGACTAAAAAGTACAAATTTCGCCTATACAAGCTAAAAAGGGTGAAAAAGTTGACACCATCAGCGCAAAAGGAAATCAGGCTGAAATTTTCCATTTGTGGCTCAAATATCGTGGACCGATGAGTCGACGTTTTTCACTACCAGAGGTTGCCATCGCCAAAATAGACACTATTCGTCTGATTCAAATCCTCATCAGATACAGGAAATTCAGAATAAAGGATGGCAGTCCGTTAGTGTTTGGTTCATTGACTAGTCAGGTTTATTTAAATTCTCTAAAAGCAGAAATTGAAGAATTTTTGACGATTTACCTCAAGCCATATCAAGATATTCAATTTGGCAACAGGATAGGGGCACCGCCACATTGTGTTGTCCCTGTTAAAAGGTTCTTGGATAGAAAATATTCACAGTGGATTAGAAATTCTGGTGCTATTAGATGGCATCCTAGTAGTCCCGATCTAACACCGTGTGATTTTTTCTTATGGGGTCGCGTTAAAAAGTTTCTCTTTTCTACGACATGCTATTCTTTGCAACATTTAAAGATAAGAATCGGGAATGCTATTCGACAGGTGCAAAACAACATTGACACTTTGTCAATAATTAGAGAACATACAGAAAAAGTATATATTACGTGCATTGAAAATGAAGGAGGTCAAGATGAGCAGCACATGTAAGTGCAAAAAATAACTTTAATTGTTTGCTATTTGTAAGTTGGATTTTTTATTTTTCAGTAAATTTGTTGATCTTAGGCTTGAGTAATTTACTCGGCCAGTGAGTTTACAAACCAGAAAATCATCTATATCATAATAAATGCCCATAACGATAACAATTATGACAGTTCTTAGAAACAAAATAATAAACGTGGGTATCTTGATGTTCTAGAAAAATTACAATTTCAATCATACTTACACCAATTTGCGCTAAATTAATGGAAAGAAAGGGTGGCAAATTATTGTAATCGGAAAAAATAAATATTTCTGAATATTTGATGATAAATAGGATGTACTAATTAAAACAAGCAGCAATATTGACATTTGACAGTTTATACAAATTTTGACTCAACAACATAAAACTAAACATAAATCACTACAATTTTTTTTTTATTCGACCTTTTGCTCAAATAATAAATATTTTACAGCCCTGTAAAAGTGGGACAAATTAAAATGAAAGCATTGTGCAATATTTATTCAAGGTTAAGGTCTTCACTGAAAATAAAAAGTAGTCATCGCGCCAATGATTTAAAAATACACGATGCAACCAGACTATTCAAGTCATCTTAACTCACGCTAAAGAATAGGGGTGCATTTTCAGTTTCATTCTCTTTTGGACAGTTCATCGTCTCTCATAAGAGTTACCTGTCTTATGAATTTAAAACAAGTGAGCCAGAAGCTTGTGTTGAGGAGCTCGAATTATTATTCTTCATGTACTTAAAATTATATATAGCATAAAATATGACATTCATATTAAATTAAAAATAACATTAGTTAATATAACAGTTAAAAATTAAATCTAACAAAACATGAATTAAGCTTATGAGTATATTATAAAAACAAAAATATATAATAGAGATTTTCAAATCAATCATCTTCAGGTGGATGACCAAGGACACTAATTTCAAATTATGTGACTTTTTACCCAATGGTATTAGAACAGACAGGTTTTCTGTATGTCGGGTGCTGCAAGTATGGGATCTCATAGGCATTGGGTTTTTCAAAATCCATAGTAGATACTGGAGAATAGAAAATTTTATTTCACAAAATAATCGCGACTCGTGATAAAGAGTGTTTTGAGGTATTTCCAAGTTATGGAGAGACGTCTTGTACATTCCATCCTAAATTATAAAACAGAATTTTATGATTCTGCCAAAGCATAGTAAACTAAAAACGAGTTTTTTTTGTTCAGAATTTCTCTTAGTTGGTAGAATTTACATTTTGCTTTTTATTTAGTCTTTTATTCACACACTCGACATGATCAGTCAATTTGAGGTTCTCATCTATAATCAAACGAAGGTGGTATTTTATGGAAAGTACTTTGTCAATTTGTGAACATTTGCAGGATGAGCCATTCCCAGTGCATTGTAACCCATGAAATATGACGGTTCGTCTTTGAGTCTAACTAAGAACGTTAAAATCTAGCCAATGTTTTATTTTAGCAAGACTGTATTCCGATGATGCTTTCCATGAGTTACCTGAGCATAAGATGACGGTATCTTCATCATAAGAGATTATGGATGCACTAACGGATTTTATTTTTATGATATATATATATATATATATATATATATATATATATATATATAAAGCTAGGGAACTTGTTGGGTGAGCAGCATGCAGGAAGTATACTCTTATAACACTTTATTCCAATATTTCGACAAGTATTATTGTCATAATCAGGGAAAGCTACAATAATGTTTTAACTGTAGTGAAAACAATTGACAAAAGTGGATTCTAAACTACTTACGTGTAGATGAGATTGGTTGCAATAGATGATATAAAAAGACGTGTACAGTAATTGAACATATTAAAAAACAAGTTGTGAGATAATCTTAAAGGTAATCATCACACATTATTACCAACTCAGTTGTGTATAAAATCTAATTCTATTGAAATTTATTAAAATGGATATCATACCGATGTCACACCGGTTGAGAGGCAGGCGTGAAAAAGACAGCAAATTTATTTGAGGTTATGTATACAATGTGAAGTTTGTTTAGGTACGTTCCTGCATGGAACTGTACTGAAATGTGAAATTTGACAGATTAAGCAACTCAGAACGAGAAAAGTGTACATCAAGCTTGGAACAAATAGAATAGACATTTTATCATGAATATGACACATGACTGTTACAAAATTTTTTTTATATATTTCCAGATAAGTATTCAAAATTGTAGAACGTTTATTAAAATTGGTTTTTAGAAAGGAAATTTTGAAATATTATTATTGTATACCTTTTTAGGTGGTCAGTCTGTAATTGAAATTTAAAAGATAAAATGTTTAATAATTATAACATGGATTGAGAGTTAAGCTCTCTGACATTATGTTTCTGCTTGTCCAAATGCAATAAAAATGAATATATTTCACTTAAGTGTTTTATGTCAGTTTTCTTGTTCAAACATGAGGATGACTGTGAGATGAAGGTCATCTCCAGAAAGGTTCTTTTATATTTATTAGATTCTTTGGCTAAGATTTTTGCAGCCTCAAAGTTCATGTTGTGACCTTCATTTTGTACATGATTACTAAGTGCACATCTCTCTGGGTGCAATCTACAATCACTCTTATGTGAACAAATTCTGTCCTTCAACAACCTATTGGTTTGTCCTATATATTCATTCGAGCAATTGGAGCAAGGAATACAATAAACTACATGTGATTGATGAGTTAAAGGAGTTCTGTCCTTCACTTTTGTGAAAAGAGAGTTGATAGTTAAACTAGTTTTGTTTGCAATTTTAATATTATTGAAAGAATTAAAGATTCTAGTGAGTTTTGGAGTCATATTCGTTATATATGGAAGAGATGCATAAAAAGTATTGGCTACATGGTCCGCATTGTCACCAACTGCAACATCCAAAACACCTGTATTGTTAATATTATCTGAGGGAGTCTCCATTGTTGAGCTATATAAAATTTTTTTCAAAAGATAATGAGGATAAGAATTGTTACGAAATAGATTGTACAAAATACCCAAGTTTTTTTTTTCCAGAGGGTACTATCAGAAATGTTGAGGACTCGTTGTTTCATTTGTTTGACGAGGTTCACTTTGATAGATTCCTTGTGGTACGACAAGTAATTCATGTATCTACCAGAACTCATGGGTTTCCTGTACCAATCGATGAGAATACTATTGTTCTGTGCACGTATGAGTTTCATGTCCAAGAAAGGCACACTACGTTCAACGTTTTCACATTCCAACGTAAACTGTATGTAGGGGTCATAACTGTTAAATATGTCAACTACATCTGCAATACCCTCCGCAGGTAACGAGAGTATGATGTCATCAACATATTTCTTTATAAAAAATAAATTGAAGGGAACACTAATAACTGTATCTAAAATGTCATCCATTACATAGCAAGCAAGAATGGGACTAATTTTTGCCCCCATTGGGGTACCAAAAGTTTGTTTAAATATTTTATTATTGAATGAGAACACTGTATTATCAAAAAGAAATGTTATTAAATCAAAAAAGGTTTGTTTTTGGATCCTACAGATGGGGCCAACGCGATGCCAGTTTTTATCAACTGCTCTAATGCATGCTTCTAAGTATACATTACTAAATAATGAGACAACGTCTAGACTAGCTAGGACATAATTGTCCGGGAGTTGCATTTTGTTAAATCTTTTGGAGACGTCAAAGGAATCCTTTATAAAATAATCATTATCGAAATCATAAGCCCTTGTTAATATGTCTATAAATAAAAAACAGGACTGTCCCCAAAGTTCTTCCCTGAGGAACACCCTTAGCCACTGGAAGTAGCTCCCTGCTGATATTGTCAATTACTTCTCTTTGTAATCTATTCAAAAGATAATCTCGAATTGAATTATTCGCAGTTCCTCTCATACCCACCACAAATAATTTGGGATGTATATAAACAATTTAGTTCTTCTTCCAGATCCTGGTTTGAATCACAAACTACATTACTGTAGTCTATTGTAATGTCATTTCACAATTCTTTTCTTGACGCTGGTGTGATGAAGTTATTATACTTAGTAGAGATATTTGTTGATATACAGTGCGGTCCAAAGGTATGGAATAAATTCATTTTTAGCGTTATTATGTATTTTATGAAAAAATCCTGAAACAGGTCAATTTTTATTGGCAATTTGACAATTTACAGTATGAAAATATTACCCCCTTCTTGCACCCCCTCTGAATTATGAGCACCCCCTCAAAAATTTTAAGTGAGAAGGGGGGTCGTGTGGCATCTTGTTCGAAAGGGATTTTCATTATCTGTTCAGCAATACTAAGTTTTTCATATTTGGTGCAACCATAACGAAGAAAATTTTTTATTAAAATTTAAAAATATTGACACTGTAAATTATGTATCCGTTGAAACAACCTGAAACAGGTCGATTTCTATTCTCAATTTGACAATTTATAGTATGAAAATATCACCCCCTTCTTGCACCCCTTCTGAATTATGAGTACCCCCTCAAAAAATTTGAATGAGAAAGGGGGTTGTGTTGCACCTTTTTCAAAAGGGATTTTCATTCTCTGTTCAGCAATACTGAGAAAATTTATTCTGAATATGTAAAATGTTGATAGACTGAAGGAAATAATGTAACATAATGTTTAGGAAGTATATTTCAATTTGTTTTACAGTTAAATTAAATGTTCAAAATGACCACCATTCACTTCTTGACAATAAGCAAGGCGATCTTGGAATTCTCGTAGAACAATTTGTAGGACCTCAGGGGTTATGTTGTTAATTTCTTCCGATATCCTAGTTTTTAAATCTGCAATATTGTCTGGTCTATTGAAATATACTTTTGATTTTAAATAACCCCATAAAAAGTAATCGAGAGGAGTCAAATCGGGGGATCTAGGCGGCCATTCAATCGTTCCACGTCTGCCAATCCACCTATTGGGAAAAACTTCTGTCAAATAATCTCGAACAATACGTGTGTAATGCGGTGGAGCTCCGTCTTGTTGATACCAAATTGATCTATCTATTCCATTTGGATCATTAACATCGGGAAAAAGTCTTTTTAATGTAGGCACTAAAAAGTTCATCAAAAAACCTAGATAAACCTCACCATTAATTGTGCCTTCAAAAAAATAGGGGCCAATAATTTTGTTTTTAATGATACCAGCCCAAACGTTCACTTTTTTGGGATATTGTGTGTGAGCCTCACACATCCAATGAGGATTTTCTCTGCTCCAATATCTACAGTTTTGTCTATTAACCGTTCCATTTAAATAAAAAGTAGCTTCATCAGAAAACACAATTTTGTTTATGAACTGCAAATCTGCTTCGATTCTATCCATCATCAGTTCACAGAATTGTTGCCTTCTATCAGGGTCATCCTCATTTAACTCCTGAACCAACTGAACTTTATAAGGATGGTATTTTTCTTTATGTAAAGCTCTCAATATCGATGATTTACTTACATCATTGTCGGCGGCAAGTTGTCTACTTGTCATATGCGGATTTTCCTCAATCGCTAACAGTACATCTAACTTTTTCTCCTCATCCAATGCAGCATTTCGACCTGGTTTTTGACGAGTTTTTACATGTCCAGTTTCACGGTATTTTGTTTCTATTTTGTTAACTGTAGATTGTGATACGTGTTGACCAGGGTGTTTATTATTGAACATTTCACAAACTTCCGTTTGAGTTCGTGTTTTATTACCGCATCCAAGTATAATTAAAATGTCTATTCTTTGAGTTTCGGATAAATGAGCCATAGATGAATCGAATACACACAAAAATATTTTTCAATACACCGACGTCTGCCAGCAACTCACAAATATCAAAATAACAGTAGTTTACTAGATTGACATTATATTATTTATGGGTTTTGTGAATAATTTTTTGGTGTCTTCAACGACTTTTTCCTGACTTTTTTAGCAAGACAGATAAGAAAGTATAAATTGTCAAATTGAGAATAGCAATCGACCTGTTTCAGGTTTTTTCAACGGATACATAATTTACAGTGTCAATATTTTTAAATTTTAATAAAAAAATGTCTCAGTTATGGTTGCACCAAATATGAAAAACTTAGTATTGCTGAACAGATAATGAAAATCCCTTTCGAACAAGATGCCACACGACCCCCCTTCTCATTTAAAATTTTTGAGGGGGTGCTCATAATTCAGAGGGGGTGCAAGAAGGGGGTAATATTTTCATACTGTAAATTGTCAAATTGCCAATAAAAATTGACCTGTTTCAGGATTTTTTCATAAAATACATAATAACGCTAAAAATGAATTTATTCCATACCTTTGGACCGCACTGTATGTTTTCTTCATCGATGAATAATAGTTGTATTGACCACAGACGTTGATTTTTTTATCATAACAACTATAGAGTGGGATGATTTCAGTTTTCGACGTTGTTTTCAGTTTCTGTTATGGAGAAATAATTTATCCATGACGCTGTTGAATAATCATGGTAAACAATCCAGTTGGGAAAAAATAATTTTTATCTAATGAAAATGTTTACTTTCCCGGTATTGTTAAGCTGTCAGTATAAGTCATTGTTTTTGCGATTTATTCATCAAAAAGCGCCTGTGATTGAAGGTAGCGATAATATTTACATGAAGGAAAATTGAAATTTACCATTGTTGAATGCGTAACAAGAAAATATGCTCAACAGGCGAAAGTTTCCAATGAAACTTTTCCCGCAGATCAAAAATGTACATTTCTGTTATAAAACCATAAGGCATGTACCGATTGAACCTATTAAAATGAATAGTTTGTTGATAGAAAAACTTTATAAGCCACTAAGTTAAACACGATAAGACTTCCACAAATTTTATTGCACTCGCGACATATTTCCCTACATTGTAGCTTTCTCAAGTTTAGTATAATCAAATATTTTTCGTTGGTTGCCTAAATTAAACACATTTTTAATCGGTAAAGGTAATAGGAAACTACTTCTTATCCCTAATTCTTAGAACCCATACAACCTCTATTAATCAACAATAACAATGAATTATGATGATTACATGAACAGACTAAAGGATTGAAATCATTCGTTTCCCTTTATTGTAAGAGACTTATAGTCTAGTCAACAAGGACCTTTTTTAAAATTTGTATCATGGTGTCATTCGATTCCTAATGCCATGTAGAAAGTATAAGGAAAGTTCCCAAAAGGGACAGAAAAAAATTGCAAAAGTTGTAAACAATTGTATGAAAAAAAAGTGGGGCTTTGTTTTTTTTTTAATATCTCGAAAAATTTAAAAGAAATTCGAAATATTAAAAAAGATCTGAGAAGGTCAGCAAATTTGCTGGCAAAAAGTTCAATATTTATGATTTTCACAGCCCTGAAAATAGAGCCAAAAACGGATAGTCTGGCTTCCGCGCGAATTGGGTCAGTCTGTCAACAACAAAAAAAATTATGACATATCAGATATATTCATCCAACATATTAAATATATCCCAATAGTACATGAATTTTTTTATCCGTGATTAAAAAATTTGGATCCCAATTTCTCCATAAATTATACATTTGTGGATTAACAAATTTTTCTAAACTGAATGTCAATTTAAAAACCCCCTGATATACTACCGATACTGAAACCCTGGGATATTTTTCAGCGGTGGCTTACAAATCGATAACCGTTGCAAAAATACTGAAATTTTTATTTTCCACTTTTTTAAAATTAATTTGAATGTTTCGATTTCATGAATGATTTTTTAAAATTTTTCACCACCACTGTTCAAAAAATTGTTATAAACCAATACATTGTTTATGAGCAAATATATTTTTTTGTAATATATTTATTGATGAAAATTATGATTTAGAAAATAAACGATTATTAAATAAAAATTGTGTTTGCTAAAAAATGCCTTTGTTAATCAACAATCGTTATTTGCCGGTAAATATTGAAGTTAAGGAAATAATTTTCCTCTAAAAATCATAATTTCTATTGTTCTTTAAGATTCTTGAAAAAAAAATTATTTTTATTCGTTTATTTAATAAACAATTTTATACATACAAACAAATTAATTTTTTAAGTTTATTTTTTTTAATACTCAATTCTGTAATAAAAATAGCCATATGTTGCTTTTCATAAAAAAAATATTTTCTACTTTTTATATAATTTTTTCATATAATTATGCCTTTTTCCGATTTTTTTCTTTTATAATTACAATAACTTTTGAACTGTTGCAGATATAACAATAATGCTACAGGTCTTTTTTAGTAATCAACAATTTAAGCCTCCCACTTCAGTTCTAGCTCCATTATTTATTCAATTATTGATTATTACTTATAAAAAATCCATACTTTTCAATTTAAAAATATTATTATCTACCGTTAAATTATGAGGATTCCATTACTTGCACTTTTAGTAGTTTAGGTATAATTGAAAATCAATTAAAATTATATTTGCATGGAATTCGAGAAAAATTATTTAAGATAAATAATAATCGGTTAAAATTTTCAAGGCATAATAATATTAAAAATTGTATAAAAAATTGAAAATATTTTTTATTTCAGAAAATAACACATGAATAATTAAGAATTTAAAAAAATAAACGGAAAAAATTAATTTGTTACAAAAAATTGTTTATCAAATAAACAAATAAAAAATAAACGAAGTTTTTTTAAGAATCTCAAAGAACAATATAAATTAGGAGTTTTAAAGAAAAAATGGTTCCTTAATTTTAATATTTAGCCTCAAATAACGATTGTTAATTAACAAACGCATTTTTCAGCAACAAGTAATTTTTTAAAGGAATTGTTTTTCCTTTAAAAATTATAATTTTCATGAATAAATATTTTACAATTTTTCTTTTATTTGCTCATAAACAATATTTTTGTTTACAAAAATTTTTTAAACAATGGTGGTAAACAATTCAAAAAAAAATAATTTTCATGTAGCTTTAAACCATTAGAAATCGAAACTTTCAAGATATTAAAAAAAATTAATTAACTTTTTTTATTTTCAATTGTTAATAAAAAGTGGAAATAAATTTTATATAATTTTTGCTACAGTTATCCATTTGTGAGCCTATTTTCGAATAACTTCACTAAGTGAAAAAAATCCTAGGGCTGTTCAATTATTATCGGTCAATTAACAAATGCATACTTAATTGATGGAGAAATTGGGATACATTTTTTTTACCGCGGATTATTGTTAATTGATGTATCCCAATAGTATGTGAATTTTTTATTCCTTTATATTCATATTTGATAGGTTAAAATATTTTTTTTGTTGTTGTGTCAGAGCTCTATTTTCAGGGATCTGTGAAAATTATAAATATTGGAGGTAGTTTTCTCGTTCTAAAGTGCCAGACAATTGCTCTTTTCGAAAATTGTCACCTTGTATATTTGTGATGATTTAAATTGATTCTCTATTGAGTCGAACTGAAACAACTTTTCATTCGTAAAAATTTTGGTGGTGTTTTAATTACTAACAAATAAAAGAAAAAACATGGAATGTATTTATTCAATCTATAAATGACGAATCAAAACTGCGATATCTATATCAATATTAACAATGTCATTTTCACCTCGATATTATTCCGGACACTCATATCACTATTTTTGTCATTTGCGATTATATCGATTCTGGATTACAAAAACAATATATCTATAATGAAGTTTTGCTTTTATTAGCACTTGATAAAAGTAATTATACGATAATGCCACATTTGCCGATATAGTACGTTAAAATCTGTGTTTCTGTGACGAGCCCACCCCATTTGTTTATACTCTATCGAAAATAGAGAGATAACCGTTGCATATGGTATAAAACATTATTTTCGATATTTATAGTAAGTGAACATATGCCGTCTATATACTGAAATAATTTTATCTGTTATCTGCATTGAGATATTTTAATAATAATGGATTCGTTTTTCATATCCATAATACCGGTATCCAAATGGATTGCAAAAAGAATGGCTGTTCCACTACTGTGATTGTTTCACTGTTCCTGCTCAACTGTGGTTGTTGCCGCCTCGACCCTACCTACGTCTGCGGCAGCACCTCACGATGCTTGTCATACATTCATTAAAATTTGAAGCAATCTGTATCCAATCGAAATATATTTGGTATCAAAAGGAAGGTAAAACGTTGACCTATGTACGTGCTGTAATTTTTTTTTTTAAATCATTTATTTATCTACCCAAAAGATTGCATCAAATTAACTGCATTTTTGGGACATTTTTGAGACATTTTTGAGATTTTTTTTCTGTGAAAAAGTGCATTGAATTTTCAATTTCCATTACAGCACGTACCTAGAATCAAACGTCCCCTAGAATCCTGTCCTTGTTTGAAATCGATACGACGAACTGTTTTTGAGATATGAATTGACTCTTTTACCCTAAAAAGCGTCCCAAATATGATTACACTAGATTTATTTATACAACTTCACCCATTATACCACCTTCCGATCTTGCAACTAAAAATGCTATTTACTACATTGAAAGAGAAAACCGGTAATGGAAGAAGCAATGAACACATTTTTATGGCTTTGAATAACCACTCATCTCCACAAATATTTCTGCTCATTTCTGGCGGAATCCAGCTTTGCTATTCATAGCAATTAGCTGGCCTAATTGATTAGTCACTTATTTCACTTTAGTTACAAAATTACGTTATCCATTTCCGTTGATATGCTAGACAACATCCACTTTGCTCGGTTGTTTTTAATCATTTCATTAGCCACGGGAAGTAGTTTCAAGGAATTATTCATTATGGTACTGGTAAAAAACGTTTAAAGAAACTAACCGGTTCGAATGATTTTGCCGGAGAGTATAAATTGAATGACAAGAATAAAATAGCAATTTGGTCTTTTTGGAGGAGAAGTTACACAAATATCTGTCAGATGTAGTTCAGTGTCCGTCGTGGTATTAGCCAGGGAAGTAGTTGTTTTCTGTCAGATGATTGCCTCATATTTGCCACTTGGTGGAAATGTTTGGATTGAAGGGTACTTCGACAGTGTCGATTTTATTCATGAATAGGTATTCTATCACTAATCAATCAATTCTTGCTAAGCTGATAAAGTAATATAAAACAGGACTTCGCAAGGACAGGTTTGAATAAAATCATTTTTCGAAAAATATTAATGTAAATGAGAATTTAATTGCTTAATTTCAAATTTTATTTTCGAAAGCTAAATAATTACAAAATATGAATTTTTTTTAATATTTTTATGAGGGAAGTAGAGGTATTAAGGAAATTTTGACATTTTCTTCACTTTTCGTTTTTAAAATAATGCGATTTGTTTGTTTTAAAATTGTCACACTGTATACTCAGAAGTTGCACAGCACTGGAAAGCCACTCAATCGTCACAAACTACAACTTAATGCATTAACCCACATTGAGAAGGAACTTGACACACTTCTTGAATGTTAAGAGTTAATTTCGAAAATTAATGTTCGAAAAAAATACGGAGGTAACTATTTCATAATTGAGAAGTTTGTATTTTGGGATTAGTGGCCTGTGATCAAAGTAAATGGTGATTAGGAACCATACTCGTAATGCAACATTATTTTGGAACAATAATGATTGTTCTCTAACTGTTCGAATTGTTTTAGAGGTTTTCTCAGAAAAATGTTTTCTAGTTTTTTAATTGAATTAAATTTTTCAGGTGGTAAAAATACCATAAAGTTCAAAAGTCTTGAAAATTAATGATAAATCACGAAATCAAATCTGTGCGTGGGTTCGTCAAACGTTTTATAAAATAACTACTACAAACAAAACATCTACTAATAGATTAAAACTAAAGACGGCGTTGAACGGTATTTTAATTTTTTTATCCATACTGTCAAAGACAAGTTCCGTAAACGAAATTTTCCAAAAAATAACTCTGCCAGATATCTTACTACTAAAACTTTAGTCGATGAAAAATTGAAAGGAGTAACAGAAACAGATGACATTTAAACTATCTGTAGTACAGAATATAAGGAGGCTTAAATAAAGTTTAATTTTTTTTATTGCAATTCGTCGGCTCTTGGCAAACCGGTCAATCATATACAAATACATTCATTATATCAATAAATATTTATCAAGTTTTAAGTAGCTTTAGCATCGAAAATGATTTTTCCGCTGATGCAACGGTCATGTGACATGTTAATTTAATTTGAAGAATAATTTTACACGTTAAAATATTCTTCGCACACTGTGTATCAAAATAATACACCTTTCTAATGAGGGGGAAATCTACCAATTCTTTTTGGGAATCTGATCTTCTTGATTAATGTTAAGTAATTGGTTATACTTGATATCTGGCTATATCAATGCGAAACGTCTGAAGTGAGGTTTCGGCATCATTTTTATGATGGTGACCCCTACGCAGAACCCTCGGAAATCTTCGAGAGACTTGTGTGAGCTATGTAAGACGCAGCCCTTACCTTTTAACGTGTGATGCCATGCACGAGACCGATGACCATGCGAGGCTTTGAACCCTCGACCATTCGCTCCAAAGGCGAACGTTCTACCAGCACGGCCACGGTAAGACTGGATAAGTTCACGAGAATGACAAATTTTACTAATTGCTGATTTTCCTACCAGTCTGTGAATTTTTCGAAATGGGAAAACTTTAGTTATAAAGTGTTAGAGTCACACCAGAAAATTCGCGGTAAATCACTGAATATTAATATCAGTATATCAGTCTTGTTATTTCACCAAACATTTTTTGTTTCATTAATCTAATCTGGTGGAAAATTCCTGCAGATGGAGCCAAGAAAAGCAATGCTTTCTCAGCTTGATTGATTTCAGTCAATAGGTGTTTCTTCACACCAGAAAAATATTCGCATAAACCTGCTTGGAACTAAAACAGTTGAATTGAAAAAGTGGCTTTGGTGAGTCAGATTATATTTACATTTTGAATTTAAGCGTTGAAAACTTTCATTTTCTCAAATGTTCAAAGAGAACCAGCATTTAGTTCACATTAAATTCGCAACAGAAATAAAAATCTATTGAATGTATCACTGCAAAATCTGAACTCTTTCTCTATATGTCCTAAATACCTAGTCACAGAATCAAGTTAGCATAACCATTAACAATTGAGAATGACTCAGGATTTACGTAAATAATTAATCAAGTAATAAATTGCCTTGGTACTCGTTGAAAACAATTTGCCGTTGTTCAGTCACATATAAACTGTTGAAAACGATGAACTTCATTTTCTGGATGATGCTATTATTCAACAGGTTCTTGTAGATGTAGATGACGTCATTGGGGTTATTGTTTCTAGAAATTAATTGAAAATACTACATTAAATGATCTTTCTAGTTTTTCATGTATTGTGTAGACAATTTTAATTGATGTGACAAAAAAGAAGTACTGAGATAAAAAAAATCAAACCGAAATAAAGTATGATTTGCATTAAATTGAAAAAAGCAAAAGATAATTAATATAGGAAAAATATACTAAATTAACATTTGGTGTTGATATGTTTTAGAAGTAGGTTTTATTAGTACTAGATTCTTGAGGCTATTGACTTGAATATCAGAAAGTAGAAGTAGGCAACATATCCAACACATAATGTAGAACAAGTGAAAATTGAAGGTATTGTAATAATGAAAATAAATTGTATTCAGACTTTCGAACATTGAGACCAAAAAAGCGACCTTTATATCGCCTTTGGGAAACATACATAATAACCAAATAAATGAATATTTTGGAACCTTTGGTGTGAATACAATTCAAGAAGTACCCAAACACCAAAACTACGTCACAATCACAATCGACGCACGTTTCGCCGACAAAGTTAGCACCTTCAGGAACTAAAAGCTTACTCCTTTGATTGACGACTTGTTTGTTTTGCTGAAATTCATGTTCACTTAGGATATAGTCCGGTGGCAGGGAGGATTTTCGTGGCCGATGAAGTGCGACGGGATCACCCAAGTTATTGTTATGTATTCAGACCCGCTGAATCCGAATTTCGAGGGTGATAAGCCGTGAAAGCATCCGGAAAATTGTTATAGATGATTTTCCGAGGAAAATCGAAAAATCTATTTTTTCCAAAAACGAATGATGCTATAATGTTGTCCATAAAACTTTCTACAAAAAAGGTCTCCACAAGTTTTTCTCCAAAATGCACCGTTTTCCAGTAAAACGTGCTCAAAATTCGACAAAATGCGATTTTCTCAATTTTCAGTGCTCTCTCATTCAGTCACATAATGATATTTTCAAGATCACCTTGTCCCAAATTTTTCATATATGTCTCGACTATGAATAACGAAAAAGATATTCCTGAAGAAATCATTCGTGTGGATTTCCTGGCACTGAATTTCCCGACGTTTACCTTGCATAAAAGAGGCATTTTTTTATTCGCGAAGCTCACGTCGTGGACGAATTTCTTAGAATGTCAATTAAAAAGAGTTTCAGCACATATTTTGTCATGATCACAATGCATCTCAGTAGCGGAAATTTTGCTTAAAATTTCGACAATTTTCCGAGGAAAATCGAAAAATCAATTTTTTTCCTGAAACAAATGATGCTATAACATTTTCCATAAAATTCTCCACTAAAAAAGTCATACATATTTTTCTCTAAATGCACCGTTTTTGAATAAAACGTGCTCAAAATTCGAAAAAATGCTATTTTCTCAATTTTTAGTGCTCTCTCATTCAGTCACAAAATGATATTTTCAGCACATATTTTGTCATGATCACAAAGCATCTCAGTAGCGGAAAAACGAAAAATTTAGCTTTAAAGTGCAACAATTTTCCGAAAAATTCACTTTTTCGTTGAAAAAAAAAAATTAATCGTACTTACTTTTTGTCAGACACAATTTCTGCCCAAGAATTTTCGAAGGTCTAATGAAAAAAATTAGTTTTAATCAAATTTTATTTTGGCATGTATTACCGCGGTGACAAAAACAAAATGGGCTACATGAAATTTTTGCAGCCTTACAAACGCATGTATTCCGGGTACAACTTTTGCAAGTACAATTCGGTACCAATTCTGTACTTGGGGGATCAAAATTTCAACCCTTTGTGGTTTAGCATAGAGTCTTCTTCAATAAACCCAAAATCCAATGGATTCAACAGAAAAATATCCTCATCCAAACAATGAGTGTGATTGTAAACTATGTAAGAAGCTCTGAGAATATGTAATTTAATAGTTGCACTTGTTGGAGGTAAATCTTCTACAAGTGAGCAGTAAGCATGATGATAATACCAAACTCTTTTCTTCTCTTTTCAAATTTTCGTTTTTTGTTCAATTTTTAAAAGTATCGGGAAATTCAGTGTCGGAAAATCCACACAAATGATGTATTCAGGAATGCTTCCTTTGTTAATCATAGTCGAGACATATTTGGGACAAGGTGATCCTGAAAATATCATTTTGTGACTGAATGATTTTTTCGAATTTCGAGCACGTTTTATTCAAAAACGGTGCATTTTAGAGAAAAATTTGTTGGGATTTTTTTAGTGGAGAATTTTATGGAGAATGTTATAGCATCATTTGTTTCAGTAGAAAATCGATTTTTCGATTTTCTTCGGAAAATTGTCGTAATTTTAAGCAAAATTTTCCGGTTTTCCGCTACTGAGATGCTTTGTGATCATGACAAAATATGTGCTGAACTCTTTTTAATTGACACTCTAAGAAGTTCGTCCACGACGTGAGCTTCGCGAATAAAAAAATGCCTCTTTATGCAAAGTAAACGTATCGGGAAATTCAGTGCCAGGAAATCCACACGAATGATTTTTAGAGGAATATCGTTTTTGTTATTCATAGTCGAGACATATAAGAATAATTTGGGACAAGATGATCTTCAAAA
The DNA here is from genome assembly GCA_944452925.2 of Chrysolina oricalcia. Lineage (NCBI taxonomy): Eukaryota > Metazoa > Arthropoda > Insecta > Coleoptera > Chrysomelidae > Chrysolina > Chrysolina oricalcia. The sequence continues at coordinate 63,849,373 of OX101812.2, forward strand.
TATCATTATGTGACTGAATGAGAGAGCACTGAAAATTGAGAAAATCGTATTTTGTCGAATTTTGAGCAAGTTTTACTGGAAAACGGTGCATTTTGGAGAAAAACTTGTTGAGACCTTTTTTGTAGAGAATTTTATGGAGAACATTATAGCATCATTCGTTTTTGGAAAAAATGGATTTTTTGATTTTCCTCGGAAAATCGTCTATAACAATTTTCCGGATGCTTTCACGGCTTATCACCCTCGAAATTCAGATTCAGCGGGTCAAAATACATATGAATAACTTGGGTGATCCCGTCGCACTTCATCGGCCACGAAAACCCTCCCTGCCACCGGACTAATACACAATAAAACACTTTTTGTCTATTTTCCACGATAATTTTTGCAATTATGCTACAAATAATGTTTAACATTCAAATTAATTCAGTGCAGGTAAATTACTAGAGTTAGAAGACAACAAAAGTAGTCAAAATTTGATAATCAGTGCGGTTGGCACTCAGATAAGTAGTAGGTAGAGTAGGTAGATTCGAAATGTTAGATAATTTGACGTCCATTATGAAATAGTGGTATAAATAGAAGTAATGTAGAATAAGTCGTTCAGTAAGCTTTTAGTTCACTTAGGATACAGAATAAAACACTTTTTGTCTATTTTCCACGATAATTTTATATTTGTTGACTAGTTTCGGTCATCACACCATTTTCAAAACTAACTAGATTCCATCCAAATCTGAGTACCTATTTATACCTACATTGCCTATACCTAGGATATACCTTAATCAGTAGCAGTATATCGATTCTCAGAATCAATACCAATGATAAATGAACATAACAAATAATTTGATAAATGCAGGTTTTGGGAATTGGGTTATAAGGTTCAGGAGGGGGGTATTGTTTGAATCGAGTTGTTCGTTGAAGATAATAGAATTGGGATATTTCGTTGACTTGTTTATTTCCATAGATTCCAACAAATTCATCATTTTCCCTTTTTCGCATGTGTGGAGATAAAGATAATTTAAAAATCTTCCAGTTATTGTAATTACTTATATACTTATTGTAATTTTTTATAATTAAAAATTGAAAATAACTTCAATTGGTTGTGACTTCATACAAATCAGTTTTCGTAATAATTTAAGTCGGCCATATCATTTTTCTTTGATCCCATTATTTCTTGGTTATTTTTATATAACTAACGACTGCTGCATTTCACGTTTTTGACTTCCAAAATACTATAATCTAACTTTTGTTTTCAAATGTATTACCTACTAATTGCTTATAATAGCTCTAATAGTCGATTTCTTCTTTCTAAATCCATTTTGTGTATCACTCAAACTATTATAATTCTCTAGATATGTAATCAGTTTACTGTGTACTATTTTTTCAGCGACATTTTTTCACTTTTACATCATATGGGCCACCATATATTTTCCCAGAACGCCATAGTTATCAATAGCTGGTTTCTCAGATGCAAAAAATTAGGTTTCATTCATGGGGCAGGGTATTATTATCATTATTACTAAGGCTTCGCATTTTCTCAAACATATGAAATTTTATTTCACGATTGAATTGCCACTCTAAGTTAAATATTTTCCAAAACAATATATTCGTTACCAAGTCGATTCTTATTGGACGACAGCATTCCAACGTCGTTTCATATTAATCATTTTGTTATATCACGCTTGACACTGACCTTCGAAGTGGTCTTAGCAACCGGCGAACCCATAGTCCTCTTGGGAATGTATTACATTAACAAGAAGTTTATCAATCTAGATTCAAAAGTCAAGGATTGGGTTCACCTAGTTCAGCAACTAATCAATATGCAAAAAATCGTTGTAATTTCACAACCTCATTATTATTATTAATCTCGATTTCTATAGGTGGAACGGTTATGCGGTGGCTTTTTGCACCGTTATCGCTGTTAAGTTTTTCAGAAGTGTAACGGGCATTTTAGCAATAATGCCTTCTCATTGGGATTCAAATTTCTCAGTAAAGTGGGTTCAATAACCTTCATGCAGGGGCGGGTTACTAGGACAACAATCCTGCTTTTTCATCATTTTCATCAATATCTGAATTTACCTTGAGGTGGAATGTTTCAATTTCTCAGATATTACGAGATAAAAATTTTGATCGATACTGAATTATAATAATGCCACGAGTTGAAACAGAATCGCTGAAGGGGAATATCATAATAATAATAACGTTTTTTAAACTGGTGCTTGGAGAGTAGAAACCATCTCTCCAGGTTCCAATCAGGATTCCGAAAGTTTCACTCTACTCTAGACCCATTATCTTACTTGTAACATGAAATCCAATCCAGATTCATTAAACAAGAACATTTAACAGCAGTATTTTTTGATATAGAAAAGGCATTGGATCTCACATGGAGATATGGTGTACTGCGAACTCTGCTTGAATGGAACTTCAGAGGCTGTTTGCCAATTTTCCTCCAACAATTTCTCAGTGACAGAAAATTTAGGACCAGAATCCAAGAAGCTATATCAAAATCTCGAGATATGGAAAACGGTATACCCCAAGGCACTACATTGAGCGTCACTCTCATTGCAATTGCTATAAACGGCTTGATAGAAGTAGTACAAGGTGCAGTCAAAATAAGTGCATATGTTGATGATTTGGCTAAATTCTACTCATCTTCATTCACTTCTAATGCTGAAGAGGGCATTCAAAATACCATAAATGAGCTCTACAGCGGAGCACAGAGAGCAGGTCTCAATTTTTCATTAAATAAGACAAAGACGATTCACTTTTGTAGAAAGCGAAAACCTCACAATAATCCCAACTTTACCTTGATGGAGCACCAATACAATTCGAAATTGGGGAGCTCACCTAGTGAATTTGGTTGACCGATGCCAGAAACCACTCAATGTCATGAAAGCTCTAGCAGGAATCAAATGGGGAGCAGACCATGAGGTCCTGCAGAACATTTATCGCAGCCTCATTCTTTCTCGAATAGATTATGGTAGTGTAGTTTAATGAAAACTTTGAGCAAACTACAAAATAATGCTTTGAGACTGATAACGGGAGGATTCAGAACTAGTCCCATAATATCCCTCTGCTGTGAATCGGCAACTCCTCCTCTTGAATTTCGAAGATCGAGACTTCTTGCGAACTATGCTGTGAAAATATTCTCTCTAACGAACCACCCAAATTATGACATCTTCTATAATGATGAAATCCATAATATATTCATACGGAAACCAACCGCAACCAGACCAACAGGTACACGCATACGAGAGCAACATATTCCTGACTCAACAGTTTTCGCGCTCGCCTATCCAGAATTCCCTCCCTAGAAATTAGCTGACATAGATTGCTGTGTTACAGAAAATGGAATAAAAAATCAGAAATGGATTCACAACAACACAAACTGATCTACTATAATAACATCAGAAAATTTCCTAACTATTGCAAAATATACACAGATGGATATAAAATCGAAAACGGGGTAGGCTGTGCATTCCTTATAGATGGACATTTTCACAGCTGGTCGATGCATCCATCGACCAGTGTATACACAGCAGAATAATACGCTATATATCAGTCCTTATTATACTGCGAATTTGCACGGATTGATACTCACTTCTTAATTTGTACCGACTCGTTGAGCTCCATAAGATCGTTTCAAAATAAATTTACCCTTGACCGCCTTGTTATGATTATTCTTGCCAGAATTCATATCATGGGAGAAAGCGGTAAAATTATCAGCTTCATGTGGGTGCCTAGCCATTGTGGCATAGAGAGCAACGAGGAAGTAGATAATGCAGCAAAAATAGCTGCTAACTCCAACTACCACGAAGATTTCCCTCTCCACCCAGAAGATCTAAAGAAACAGAACAAAATGGAAGAAGAAAACGACTGGCAGAATCTTTGGAGTGAAACTGAAGCGAAATTGAAAATATTTAAATCAACTGTGCAAAAGCGAATCTTACCCTTGGAATTGACCACAAGAGAACAAGTTGCTCTCACACGTCTGCGAATTGGCCATACAAAAATGACACACCTCTATCTGCTCCTAGGAGAGCAGCAACCTCTTTCTGTTACATGCCAAACACCACTAACAGTACAACATTTACTCATAGAATGTCCGGAACATGAAGTTACCAGGAGACACCATAACATGACTGGGGAAATTAATGAAATCTTGTGCGACGATAGAACAACTTTACGTATACTAGTAGCATTTCTGCATGCCGCAGATATTATCAATAAACTTTGATAAAATTAATACTTTGGAGAACGCGGCTAATAACCTAGTAGTTGATGCCGACAAAAATAAATAAAAAATAATAACGTTTATTGTAGCAAAATACAAGTATGTAACAACTACATGCATTAGTCACAAAAGGTATATATAACTGTAAAGCATATTTAATTATGTACAATGACTAGAATAATTATATTGAAATCAACATAATTAGTACAACACCTAAATATAATAATTTGAATTCCAAAGACACCAATTAAGATCAACAATCATTTCTTTATTTTAGTTTTGTATGAAAATATTGTACAAGTGTGCAGCTTGGTAACTGAAGCAATTCTTGTAAAACTCTGTACGGTGGTATAAAGAAATTATTATTATTTCTTGTATTCCTGCTACGGATGTCACAGTGTCTCGTTAGTAGTTCTGATAGGTATTGGGGACTATTTTTATTAATAACATCGGATATCAAGCAACTCATGTGGAGGAATCGTGTTTCTACCATTTTCAGTAAACATGCACCCCGAAGATACACAGGTTGAATACATATTATCTTATGACAAAATTTTGTATTTTCTGTATTCTTGTTGAATATTGTTAAAAATGGGCCCTAAACACAGTCCAAGTAGTTTGGTATAGATAAGACAAAAGATTCTGCCAGTAATAACTTGTTATCGATATGAAGAATATTTTAATACTCTTGAAGGTTTTTGAGGGCCAAATATGACTTTTTACAAATTAGATTGATGTGTTTATGGAAGTTAAGGCTACTGTCAATTTGTAAACCTAAAAATTTAGCATCATTTACCCAGAACATTTTGGTACCTTTCAGTTCAATATTGAGATCATCTGTGATGGTTTGAAATGGTTGAAATGGTTGGAAATATCAGTTGTTTTGAGCAATAAACAATATTTCAGCTATAAACAGTTATACAAGAGTACAAGGAACCTCCAAATCGGGTATTGACCATATCTTTGTAAATGCCAAATCTGAAGAGTTTAGCACCATGTTACCAATCTTATTACAAATGCTCATACCCCAGAGTAAATAATAAAGAAACAACTAAATATATCACGCTCGTAAATAATAAGCTTGTAGGTAAAATTACAAACATCGTGGGTAAAAATATAAGTACTCATCACCTAATATCTTGTGTGGAGGAATGCAAACAGGAAATCAAAATCAAAAGTAATCAAAGAAAACGAAGAAAGTGGATAACCAAATCTTTAATTCAGTCTGTTAATAAGAAAATCACATGGACAATAAATTAATGAAAAATTCTCGAAATGAAGACTACAACGTGAATAGAAAACATATAAGAATACCCTGGATAAGATTTTAGGCAAGTAAAAAAAAAATATCATAAATCAAGCATATACGAAAATGAAAAAATGCAAGAAATTTATGGAATAATATCAATGAAATGTTTGGTGCTTGCAAAACTAATGATATACCTACGCCGAATAAGGTACGATAAAACAACATTTCCACTGATAATAATAAAAAAGATAAAAATTTCAATAACACCTTCATCATTACTGGGAAAAGTTTGGCAAACTAAATTGTTAAAGATGGTCCAAAAACGATAAAGGAGTAAACTACAACTTACTCCAATTTTATCAGTCCAGCAACTAAAAAATTAAAATTATCTTGGCCTCGATAATATCAAGACATATACTCTGAGAGAAATGACATCTCACCTAGTAAGTCCACTTACTTACATTATGAACAAATGTATATGTACGCAGGAAAATTTCCTGCAGAATTCAAAATTTCAGTGGTGGGAACAATTTAAAAAAATGTGTTTGCTGCAGACGCAAAAAACTACAGACCCGTCTCACTGATCACAAATTTCAGTAAAATTCTAAAAAATATACTCACTAGTTGTATATATATATATGAACAAGTAAGGACCACTATCTGATATGCAGTTTGGCTTCAATGAAGGGAAATCAACCGAAGATGCTATAGTAGAACCACGATTAACCATGCATGACTTGCTGATTTAGTAGACTTCGCAAAGGTATTTGATACTGTCATGATATGAAATATTACTATCGATAGTCGAAATTATTCCAAAGTTACCTTGAAAATCGTGAACAATGCGTTAAAATTGATGAAAAGTTCAGCGAATTTGGGACAATAGAGTCAGGAGTACCTCAAGGTACAGTGTTAGGGCCAATACTCTTCCCAATCAATGTGAACGATTTATTTTCAATTGATTGTAAGGAAAAAATAATCGATTTTGTGATACCGCCATTTTTTTATAAAACATACTTTCTACCTTTCACTATATATGGAACAAACTTGCCAAATATTCGTAATTCTTTCACTTCAAAATAATTTATAGATTTCTTCACTGACTCATATAAAATATCTCGGAATAACGATAGATACGCATATGCGATGGAATCAACACATAAAGGACCCCGCAAACACCTTATGGAATTTGGGTCTTGGTGGATTTTTTTGAATTTTTGGTATGATGCAGTCCATGTGATTCTCAACCAATGTTACTATTGCGCCAACCCAAAAAAATTTACAGTTTTGCTGATAGGGGGTGTTGAAATCAGCCCTTGCGCAGATTAGACTATTTATTTTTGTACCCGGTAACAATATTTTCACTTGGTTCATCGTTGCTAATGTTGCATAATATTGTGCTGTTTTATAAAAAAAATTCTTACCCCCTCCCCTTTTTCCCCCAACTCCTATTACGAAACGCAAAAAAAATATTTCCCGAGTGCCTTTAAATGAATCGTCGAATGGTTAAATATGCCTGAATAAGGGAAGTATCAATTTTTTATGATTATCCCCTACCCCCCAAATGACACAATACGAAAAAATTTCGGTGGATTTTTCTGAATTTTTGATATGATGCAGTTCAAGTTATTTCGAATAGAAATTAATTGGGTGACAAACTTCAAAAATGAATAGTTTTGATGCTAGGGGGCGTTGAAATCATACCTTGCTCAGAATGGACTATTCATTATTATATGCGGAAATAAAAGATCTACGTATTCTAGTTTAGATTATGCTGATCAATTGTTTAATTTTTCATAAATTGAAAATCTCAAACCTCCCCCTTACCCCAACCCCTATTTTAAAACACGAAAAATGTTAATTCCCATCTACTTGTAAATGCTCTATCAAAATAAATCTTTTAATCAGCTCAAATTGAGGAAATCGTACACCTGTTTAGATTCACCTTTCCCTCCCTTCAGAAAAATATTGGTGGAGTTCGAGGACTTCTTAGTAGGGCGTAGTTCATGTTTTTTTAATATCAATTAATTGGGCGAATATCTTGAAAATAAATAAAAAATAAACATCCACAATTTGAATTTGAGGTGGTGCCTGAATAAATTTCTTTCATGTTCTGAAGTAGGGTTTGGGGGTAAGGGGGAGGTTTTAGATTTTCAATTTATAAAAATGTACACAATTGTTCGCCATAAAATAAAACAAAAATACGTAGAAATATTGTTTCCCCCTATAATAATGAATAGTCTATTCTGAGCAAGGTATGATTTCGACGCCCCCTAGCATCAAAACTATTCATTTTTTGGGTTTGTCACCCGATTTATTTCTATTCAAAATAACCTGAACTGCATCATATCAAAAATTCAGAAAAATCCACCGAAATTTTTTCGTTTTGTGTCATTTGGGGGGTGGGGGGATAATCATAAAAATCTGCTATTTCCCTTATTTAGGCATATTTAAACATTTGACGATACATTTGAAGGCACTCGAGAAATATTTTTTTCCGTTTCGTTTTTGCTTCTGTCAAAGCTGGGTTATATTTTTCGAATGGAAATTGTCATAATAAACCGATATCAGTATTTTTGTATCAAACTTACCTTCCGATATTACTGATATTACTGCCCAGTGAATGTAGACTCTCTCTCCTATACCCTATCTCCCCATAGAGAGTATACGAGAGAGAGTCTACAATCACTGGGCAGTATACTGTTCAGTAATATCGGAACCGGGCCTTATTTCTGAGAGATTTTATGAGGTAATATGATTGATTCAATTCTTTACATGTACAATCTATTTGTTCTTGCCATTGTTCCCAAGAATTTTGTCGAACTGGCCAATTCTGAAAGTTCGTTTCGGAAACTGAGAATGTGGTCATGTATACTTCGAGATGAATTGGCAAATCGCATGCATACTATTTTGTTCAGGTTCACAATGAGTCTGTTCTTATCACACCAGTCATTAAATTCGGTTGAAACTGTATTGAGTAATTGTTTCATGTTGGCTTGATAGGATGATAGACGTGTCAGCTGCATAGAGATATTTTTTTAGTAGGAATATTAGCGGTCCAACGCTACCTTGAGGGGTCTCCGTAGTTACGAGAAACTTATCAAAGTGTCGAAGTCCCTGCAAGTCAACGAAAATTCGTTTCTGTCGAATGATTTTTCTTGTACCTATATTGGCAGTCTCTCATCAGATCGAACATTTCCAAGTAATCATTTATGATGAGAGATATACGTTTTTCGAAAATTTTTGAGAATGCTTCAGCGATAATTCTCGATGTTACTGCGGTCACCATTTTTTTATAGTGGGACAAGGACGACAATCTTGAGAAAATCGGGATATTGTCTCAAGAAATACATAAATTCATGTCCTATTACTTCTAGTATATACACATTCTTTGATAATTTTTTTTAAACATTTGCCTTTGTCGTACAGATTCCTGGATTATTTCCCGTGAATTGTGTTTTGATTTTATAGCCGTTTACTCAAGTCCTAGTTGTCTTAACCCCTATTTTTACCAAAATATTTTGGGTGTGTATTTTTAACGGAAATTTATATGTGGTGTCCATAACATTAGAAAATGCTGGAAAGTGGGTAATTATTGGAGTAAATATACGCTCACGTGCAAATACTACCCTCTCATCCATTTGGTTGGTGTTTTATATTAAGCATATGTTTCGATCATTGCGAAAATAATTGCTTTCATAGAAAATTCCCTTTTCCATATAAATTATTTTTGATATGTATGTTCAAAAGAACTACCAGTTTCATATATCAGGCTAAAATTTGTCAGCAGTCGAAAGAAACATCAGAGGAAAACTCATTAGCGAATGATTTACAATGTTCCTGCAAATTTATAACCCAGATCTTCCAGCGCGAAACAAGAATAGCCAATATTGCCACACAACGCGCTGAAAATACAATTTCCTGATTCTAAAATCGAATTCAATTTTCCCAAAATACATCTTGTGTATTTATTTCTGCCAGTGTGTCCATTTCAACATCAATATGTATATAAATACATTTATTAGCCTAGACAACGTGTTCTTTAGTGAAATATTGAGAACGTTGAAAGGTTACAAAACAAATAATGGGATGGGTATAATATTCGCAAATTGTACTTTCAGTACAACCAAATATATTCAAATAGAACATTGTTGATAGAAATATGAGGCCGGCTGAGTTGAATTAACTTGAGTTCAACAACGATTCGAAAGGTCAATGGTGTAATGAAAGAGTACAATCGAGTTATTTTTAAGTTTTTTTTTTCTTGGTATTTTCAGTATGAACTCACTCAAATAAATATTGGGAAATACATAAATAGGTAGTTTACAAATACCCAGAAAATGTGATAAAACATATCAAGAATAAACACGGGCCTACAAATGATTTTGCAGACACTGCTTCAATTAGAAGATGAAAACCAGGCCCGTACTGGCCAGGTCGGATGGTTGGCGTTCACCGAGGACCCCAGGGCTAGAGGCACGCCAAACGGTTAAAAAAATTTGTAGTTCTGTGGCTCAAAAAGGTTTCACAGCATTTTTATTTCATGATAACTATTTGCATCTGCTTCATTATAATAATAATAATATTTTATTGATTCCTACCTACCTTCACTCGGCTCTCACAATGTTCTCTGAACATTACCGGATACTCCTCTCCGTGAGAACCAAAACATAAAAAAATATAATACGTACATCTGAATCAAGACATTTTTCCGTTGTCATAGTGTTTACGTTTTTTGTTTTTTGTTTCAGTTACTAAATTTAATTTTTTATTTCCAATTCATTATTACAATAAGTTTTATTTTAGCTCAGCCTGTTTCGGCTTTTTCTCAATATAAATTATCGCTAACTACTTATTTATTTATTTATTGTAAAATAAAGACTTATTATTATTATCAAATACCTAATGTCATTGTTTCATTCTTGATCATATGATTAACTAGGATTAGAATCTGTTTGCGAAAACCATGTGAAGTTTACTGCCAAAAATGCCTTTCAACACCTTATTTCAATATTTAATATTTATGCACATAAATGGAGTGTGGCACTAATACTTTAGGACTTGGCCTTATCTTATTTTTACTCTATAATGATGATATTATCTAATTGCCACAATCATTTGTTTTGCAGATGGCATATGCTTCCTTTTGCATGATAATATAGAGCAACATCTCCATAATAATTAAAAGATCACGAGAGTTAATGCCAATAAAACAATGGTGGAACTCCACTTCCTTGGCATTTAACATGAAAAAAAGAACATTTCGCTGTAATCTTCATTATTAACAATAGCCAATGAAAATATTCTCAACGAAACAACAATAGTTCTTATCGACTATAAACTGAAATTTGATTTCACATCAATAATATGCCATAATAAGCCTACATAGTTAGGTGTTTATGGGTGTAAAGGGTTCATCATCGGTCGGTAACGACTGTTCGTTAGCAAACGATCTCCCAAAGATTTCTGTCTTCTTCGAATAATATGTGTAATATGTTGCCTTCTGGATGTTACTTACGCAACACTTATCTTTGGCATTTTATTTATTTGCCACTATTCATTTTCTCGATTGCTAAAAATTGTTGTTAAATTGTTGTTAAAATTGTTATTAACGTCAACCGATTGCACCCCTACGCGCAACCCTCGGAAGTCTTCGAGAGACTTGTGAAATATCTGTATGCACCATATTTTAGAGACTCATTTATATATTCTTTCCTATTTTTATTCTAATTTTACCTCAATTGTATCCATATGCTTAGACCTCAAGAACTTCATATACTTCCGAAAATAAAATAAATCTTGATTGGTATAAAAAAAATCCCATATTGTCCCGTCGGTGTTATGTTTTTAATCGAAAAAGTACTTGATTATAACTTGGATCTCATACTTACCACGAATAAACCTGATGAAAATATTGGGAGGGTTCAACAAATCTTGGCAGTTCAACAAATATTTTTGAAATCAGTGTTCAGAGTCTGATGCGCATGCATAGAATACACCAGAATGATAAATCGATAATTCTCACTACTTCAGTAATTGTATAGGTAAATTCAAAATATCTACTGCAGTTTCCATTATTATTTATATTTAGAATCAGGACAAATGTTTCTGTTAGTTATGGTTATTATTAACAATTAAAATACCCCACGCGCAATCTAAGATTTTTGTGGGTAGCTTTGTTTATTTCACATCATCGTTGTATGTAACCTTGGACTGTTATGTAGTAAGTATAAATATTTTTTCGTGTGAAATATTATTATTACATTTAAAACGATGAGTGGAATAATATGCCGGTGGTTTCTAAATATTGCGTATTCCACGATAAAAATAAAATCTAAAGAAGAAAATTATAAACCGAATATTACTCACGAATTTCTCGGAAAACTCATTCCTGTGAGGTTAAAATTTTGTGATAATAATGTTTCTTCAATTTCGACAAAATTATGTTCTAATCATCTCTTTGAATGCTCTGGAGTACCTATCGCTATACGCTCCTGAAAAGTGAATAGAATACACAATAATATCGTGTAAACTTTTATATTTATTGTTTAATTATTTTGAATATGTTTGTTCCCTTTTGTTATTGTTGTTCCGTTTTCGTAAATATGTATTTTCTATAATTGTGACAATGTTATGGTACCTGCTCCATACCATTTATTTTTATATATTTTATACCTTTTCATTCAATTTTATATATATATATATATATATATATATATATATATATATATATTGTGACTTTATCAATGAGATTTAAATCTTCCTATAATAAAGTATAATTTGGTTTGATTTGATTTAACCATTATATATATGGTTGTTCGTCACTCTTTGAAACGATGAAGACGCATTATTCAATCGAAATGGCAAATGAACTAATTCTTACTGGCGGAAACCGACTTTTCTCAAACTGATCCTTCTGAAATTCTGGACAGTAGATACTCATTGGTCACTGTCATAGTAATGGAGATGCAGTCGTTGAAAAAGTCTATCAACTTTAATTGAGTCGATGTGTTCATCTGTTTTGGACGAACAAAGCAGTAATGACCACAGGGAAATCAATGAATGAATTGATTCAACATCATTGTGTGAATTGAAAGTTCTAATCGAGAGGTACCACCTGTTAATTTCATCAATGCAGAAAATATGTTACAAATTCTAAATAAGAACGAATTGATTTTTTCTGTAATCTACAGGTTCGAATAAGAATCTCGAAAAAAATTGCCCGACAAAAATATTAGGCCAATACCCGAAACTTGTCAAAATAACGACTTTATGATAATTTATTACCAACCAGCTGGTTCTGTTGAATTATATTTTAATGTATGTTTTTAAAAGCAAGTGAAATTGTCCGACAAAATTGATGGTCCATATTTATAGCATAGTGTCCGAAATATATAAACATTGTTCTCTATTCTATCACTCCCAACTGAAAATGATCCCAAAACTGAATTTTAAATAAAATAATTTTCCTCTCCAACCCGCATTCGATATGTAACCTAGATTTACAAATCAGTAAAACGCAAAGTCGTCTCCACAATTTAGTATCACCATCCGGTGCAGTAAGATGGTAAAACGGCTATCAATCAGTTGGCAGTCACATAGTAGTACATGTTTCGGACCTACATAGATCCATCATCAGCTATTCAGGAATTCTACGCTTTTTAGCAATGAGAACCCTTTCCCAATTACTTGATGAACCCCATGCTATAATATTGTAAGATATATGACTATATGCAAAAGCATAGTACAAGTCCATTAAAATTTCACCCAGAGAAGGTTTAATTTGTAGTAAGGTGAATAATGCTCTGTTAAATATCGTACAGACATGATTCACCTGAGTACTGAAAAAAAGCTGAGAGTCATGATAGGTTCCTGATAATTTTACATCTTCAGTAAATGACAGATCCTCTGGTGATTAGAAAAGTGAGGGAACCTCACGGCGCAGATAAAAATTGATACATTCTGTTTTACCTCTGTTCAATATTAGTCTGTTACTGCTGATACGGTTATGGTTGTATCATCCGCAAACATATAGTGATTTGTACTTGGCTGATAATTCTCGGAAGATCGTTAGCAAAAATTAAGAAAATAAGTGGTCCCAAAACTGATCCCTGATAATTCGTTTTCGATTTTTACCAATAATATTCTGTTAGGTAAATAGTATCATATCCTTTGCAACGCGACTCTTCTATTCCCAATAGAGTATAATTGTTCAAGAATGAATTGTAAATTTATGCTGTAGAAAGCTTTAGAAAAGTCAAACATCAATGAAGCAACATACTTCCCACAATCTAACTCGTAATATACGTAACCCAAGAGGTGGTGTGTTGCTGTTTCAACGGATTTAGATTTTCTGAAATCGTGCTGTGATACAGATAAACCGTATATTTTTTTTTTCAATGAAGCCTATTATTATCTATATCAGATGCTGCTCATTCAAGGATTTTGGATGTAACTGGTAATCGTTGTATTTGACGCTAGTTATCTACGGAATGCATATCACCTTATTTGAAGAGAGGATAACAAAGGGCGACTTTCGTCAAATCTGGTAATATTCCGGATTGTAATGAAAGGTTGACGAGCGTGTTAAAAGATGATAAAATAGCGTCAGCAACTTTTTTATTATTTTTGTGGAAAAGTCAACAGTTCCGGTAGAATTTTTGTTTTTTAAATTATATTCAACATGTCATGCTACTGAACAAAAATACCTGAGAGTACTCTGTCAGAGACAATGCATGAACTAGCGGTCCCTGAACCGAAAAATCCAGTGGTTAGTAATGGGTGGTAGTTCACCCTGTACCTCAGAGCAAGTGTCACATTTACAACCATTACACACGATTCTCGGATTTCATTGTTAACTTGCATAATATTTTATAAACTAATAGTCCGGGAACCAGTGACAGATTTCCATGACCAAGTTCCTCTCAAGCGAAAGTTAGTGGAATGCATCAGAGAGTTATATTATAAAGCTTCGTGAACGTCAGCTGCGGTTCCGTGGGGGGGATGAGCGGTGGTAGCCTCCCACGCACAAAGAAAAAGAAATGTATTCAATTTTGTTTTCCTACCTGAAAACATGTTAAATTATCGCTAAAGCAATATCTTGAAGAAAGAAAAAATCAGCTGACTATAGCATGGTGTATTATACGACAGCTAGTTGGTCGAACACTAAAAAAATTGTACCTTCTATGATTTCCTCTCAAATAAAATTTTACCTTATATTCGGATTGCGTCAATTTAACATGTTTCCGGGAAGGAGGGCATAATTGATTATATTTTTTTTCTTCGTGCGTAGGAAGCTACTGTGCTGATCATCCCCCCCACCAACGGAATCGCAGCTGACGTTCACGAATCTTTATAATACGACTCTCTGATGCATTCCACCAAATATCGCTTGAGAGGAAATGACTGACCAAATTTTTACCGGGCTCCTGGACTATAAGCATGATTATATTGCAGATCATCAACACTTGAATTTTGAAAATCGCTCATTCTTTAGCAAATATTGCTTTTTTCCCTATAATGATGACTTTTTAGCATTTTTCTTACAACCACTGATTTTGTTTTCTTCTTTCAGATGCACCAAGCGAGAGTTTGTATATGATCGGAGGAGTATGTGTTGCTATGTTTATGGTCGGAGTTATCATCGTGTTGCTAGCAGTTACTATAAGGTAAACTATCCCTATGAGTAATAGAAAACTGACAATCTCAACAAGAAAGCTATTTTGAGGCCGCGTAATGATGTTTACCTTCGCTTCCAAGATGTTTTTGAGTTATTTCCGGGAAGGCAATTTTTTAAAATATTTTTCACTTGCGTCTTAATGACTGGCATATTCTGTGAATTAGTATTTTTATGTTACAATTCTCATCAAGCTTTGTTTGTACTTATCTGATGGTGATTTCTACCTTCATTTTCTTTCTGTTACCAATATTTCCGATCTCTCTCCCACTTTTTGTAGAAATGTAATTCAAGGATAACTCATTAAGAAGGAATGAAGAAGAATAGATGTTCCAAAGTTAGCATCATCGAGAACATAGGGGGTTTTCTACAATTTTGATTTTTTTTATACAATATTAATCCTTCACGTCATTCAAAAAATCTCACAGGGTATTTTTTTGCTTCACTTGAATGTGAATCCAACAGCTTAATAATGAGCAACACGTTCATTGGGATAAAAGAATGTGAGAATTTCATAGAGAATAATAAACTAAATTTCACTGCACTGAATTTTTTAAGAAAGGAATGATCAATGTAAACTCATTTCGAATAAGTTATAATATACAATTTTTATTTTTAATTCTGGATGTAAATACAGCTATCATTCGACAAGTTCATACTTTCATCAACTAATGCATTGAAATGCTCCTTTTCCTGCGAGTTTTTCGATGAATTTGTTTTGAAATCATTGTTTATATAATTACGAATATAATTTCCAATTCAACGCAGTTTCATCTGTGAGCCAAAGGTAAGAAAAGTTTTCTAAGAAAGAACTTATCTTTGAGAATCCAAAGTTGACAAAGAAACAAGTGGTGATACAAGCCCCCAAAGATTGAAAATCTGACCATTTTTGGATACAAAAGAAAAAAAGAAACGTAAGAAAAATGTCAATCTTAATACAATATGAAAACAATAAAAATACAAATGAAACATAAAATAAAACTAAGAATGATCTGAAATCGGCGGTTTAGTGCTTTCCTTCTCATAGAAAAAAACATTAGGCATCTTCGCTCATCAGGGATCTAGATGAAACTGGGGTCACACGTGAATCATTATATTCATGCCACGTGTTCGCATATAGTAGGCTGTGTGGTGTGCGCTATAATAGGTAGTCCCACTATGATTAGATATTACAGACTATATCGACAAGGGGATACGTTTTCTGCTGTATATAATTACTCATATCCAATCCCTCTGAAGGAAAATCAATGGTAAAATTCAGTTTTCCTTGAAATCTTTCCGTTGAAGAAACCGTTTCAAATGGATTACTAAAATTTTAGGGAATATATGAATTGATAGGGATTTCGTGCACTTCCTTCTCTCATTACACTTCGCACATGTCGGCTTCTCGTCACCATCCAAAGTTTCTTCCGTTTTGAATGAATCCAAACATTGCGACAAATTTAGTTGGCCTGCTCTTCGTGGTATTGAAAGGGAAATATCCCAAAACGAATCGAAAGAGACTGAACATGCAGTGACCACAATAAGTACATTTCAATGTAGATTTTAACTGGCCAACGAAGTTGTCTACAATTTTGGAATTGTTCGTCCTTAACTATCTTGACCATGACTCTTGGCCTTCTCACTGTCACTCAATCTCTCATCTTACTCTCTCATCATGGGTATCAGCTTTTCGGTTACTCTATTGGCGTCTTTTTTTTTCCTTCCTCGGATGCTGGTCCTTTCGCCAGCTACACCTCAGCCTCTTGGGCTTTTTGTGTTTTCCGTGTTTGTTTTACAGCACCCACTCCGTAACTCTGGTCCCCTGTACCAGTCTGTACAGGTTCTTCACCGGTTGGCTGTTGTATTCTTCGGGAGTTAAATTGGGTTTCCCGAAAATTGCCTGTCTCTTGCGGTCTAATGCCTCGCTGTTTCTGTCCCTTTACCACATTGTCTGTATTGGCGTCTTCATCGGTTTTGCCCAAGAAGGTGCTCAAGAGTTCTTACGATTCGTGTAAGAAGGTCTACATATTGGCGTCTTCATGTAGACCTTCTTACAGGAATCGTAAGAACTCTTGAGCACCTTCTTGGGCAAAACCGATGAAACTTGGAGCAATTCTTTGGATTTGACTTTTCAAAGAGACTGTATTAACAACTCTACCAGACGATTCATCTGACCAAAGTTCCTTGATCACCTGGGCAAATGCTTTGATAAATGCCACTTATACATCATGTAATCATTTTAAGAACGGAATGTTATAATTTTACGAAAAATTATGATAATATTCATTTCGCTTGTTGAAATGTTTATAATTATCACGAGAAATATTTTCATACTGTAACAAGGAAGACGTCAGTGTAAAAATTAAAAAAAATATAGATAAAAACGACAAAACGACTTAAGAAAATTGATTAAAGCATATTATAATAAAGGTAAGTTACACTATATAAAGAGAATTTATTGAAGCTCATCATCGTTGTAGCAATTTCTTCCTAGGATATGTTTAGTTTTCTCTTGATTATGGAAATATTTTCTGAATCCTTGATAGAAGCATCTAACTTGTTATATAGTTTCAGTCCGAGGTGGAGATGACTGTTTTGATGAAGAGAGGTTCGGTGGGGATTTGGTATTAGAAAACCTGTAGCTCTAGATGGATACGGATGGTCTTGTTGAGTTGCCATAAATTGTTATTTTTTTTTTGTAAACGCAGATGCACATCTCATGTATATTTAGAACAGCAAATGAGTTTCTGAATGTCTTCCGCCATCCTAATTTGACAATTATTCTTGTCGCATAATTTTGCAGAATGCCCTTTCAGCAGAAGAGCTCTTACCCCAGTTCATTGCATAGCGCTATTGTGACAGCCAATAGTGGCATGATACAGATTCACCAGAACTTCCCTTCCTCAATGATTCTTTTCCATTTTATCACATAGTGAATCAATATGAGGACTTCAAGTGAGTTTATATTCATGACTTAGACCCAGCATCCTCTTCACTGAGTTGGATGTCATCTCTAGTTGGCAGTCTTCATAGATTTTGAAATTCTCGGTGGCGTTTTCATTGTGAATTTTACCAATGCTGTCTTGCTGATATTGAGTGAAAAATGGTTTTCATTAGCCCATGTCCTTAATACCTGATAATATATGGTTTATGTTGTTTCTGCAAGTGTTATTACATTATGGTCAGTGACTAGAATATTGGTATATGCATATATCACTATAGGAACCTTCGAAAGACTATGAAGATAGTTTATACAGTCATCTATATGGATTAAAAAAGTGGTGGTCCGAGTATGAATCCCTGTGGAACTCCCTGTTTACAAGCCTGTGATTGAATTATTACACTTTGTGACCAATGCTGTAAGTATGACCTCATCAAGTCTTGAGCACTCACAATCAAACGCCCTAGAAAAGTCAATAAACAAACCACAATTCTGTGATTTGCTATCCAAGGCTGGTACTACTTTCTCAACGACGTTATTTGTTCCAGCATCAAAAGATATAATATTCATGTTTCTTTCGACTTCCTGTTTGTCGAGAAAAACCAACGTATCAACATTGACCTGATGAATGATAGCGACGACTCAAAAAACTACCTAGATCTGATGAGCGAACATGGTTACCAGTCTGCAATAAATACCCCTACAAGAGTTCAAAAAAACTCAAAAACATGTTTAGACCATATTTTCATTCATGTTAAAAACAATAAATTGGAATCAATTTTGCCTATGACTGTAGCTACATCAATAACAGATCATTATACAACTATACTACAAATAGTACTGGAGATAAAACAAAAAACTGAAAAATTAAAGACTAAAAACTCATTTGAAATAATCGATGATAACAAACTACTGGACTTAGTACAGGCGATCAAGTGGGATGAACTTTTCGATCAAGAGCTAGAGTTAGAAACTTTTGCTGAAGAATTCATTGACACTTTGAACGGTGTGTACAGAGATCTAAAAAAATAATTAAAATAAGAAATAGAGAACATAAAAGAAAGAAATGGATAACAAAATCTCTGATCAAACTCGTTAATAAAAAAAATGATATGTACCGTAAGTGGAAATCTACGCCAACAAATATTTTACTAAAAAATGAGTATATGGAAATGAAATTAAAAGTTGAACGCACCATTAATCAGACAAAAATTGATTATTATAGAAAACGCGTTGAGAAAGAACAAAATGATTCCAAAAAATTATGGCAAACAGTAAATGAAATCCTCAAAACCACAGAAAAAAAAGAAATATGTAGTATTAAAAAACAAAATGGTGATTTGACAAGCAATCCTAAAGAAATTGCAGAAATGTTTAACTCCTTTTTCGTTAATATTGGGAAAGACTTGGCACGAAAAATAAACAGGAAACCAAATTATAATCATAAAACAAATAAAACCGTAAATTCGTTATTTCTTGCACCAACAAATGAACGGGAAGTTATTAATACTATTCTTCATTTAAAAAATAAAAAGACTCCTGCATATGATGGTTTAAAAGCAGAAATTCTGAAGAAAATATCGATTCATATTAGTATGCCTCTAACATATATTATTAATCAATCTTTTGAGCTAGGAGTTTTTCCCTCTGTATTCAAGTTATCGATAGTCTCCCCTATTTACAAGAGCGGGGATAAAAATAATGTTGGTAACTATAGACCAATCTCTCTCATCACTTCTCTGAGTAAAGTATTCGAAAAAATCATCAAAATAAGGTTAAATAATTTTTTAAATAAATATAGCATATTGTCAAAATCACAGTACGGTTTCCAAGAAGGAAAATCCACTCAAGACGCAATACATGTATTAACTAACATCATATATGAAAATATTGATAAAAGTGTTCCATCAATAGGAGTTTTTTTAGACCTGTCAAAAGCTTTTGACACAGTTGATCATTCTATACTTCTTGATACACTAGACGACATTGGAATTAGAGGTACAGCCCACAATCTATTCAAACATTATTTAACCGAAAGGAAACAAATAGTGAGAATATCAAATGAAATGAGTTCAGAAGAAACTGTTAAATGCGGGGTACCCCAAGGCACAGTGTTAGGGCCTGTTTTATTTACTATTTACTTAAAATAATTTATTCGAACAACAAAGGGATGGTGAAATCATCAGTTTCGCTGATGATACGGTCATAGTATACAAAGATGAAAATTGGTACGATCTTAAAATAAAAGCTGAAAACGATCTGGCCCACATCAAAGACTGGTTTGATAGTAGACTATTATCAATCAATTTTAGTAAAACCCACTATCTGCCATTCAGTAGCTTTGAGAACTCCCTTCCAAATTATAACCTGTCAATTGAAAACAACTTTCTTATAAAGCCAGTAGAAAAAATGAAATATCTAGGAATTATTTTGGATCCTCATCTCCGATGGAACCATCATGTTGATTATTTGGTGAAAAAGTTACGATGTATCTTGTATAGGTTCAAGCAAGTGATTGGGCATCTTGATTTCAAACAAAAAGTGATGGTTTACCAGAGTTTAGTGGAGTCGCACTTGTCATATGGAATCATTGGATGGGGAGGAGTTTCACGAACTTACCTCAACGCCCTTGAAATCTCCCAAAGGAGATTTCTCAGGCTGATACTTCAAAAAGATGCTAGATATTCAAGTGACTTACTTTACACTGAAACCAACACCCCAGATATTATACAAATAGCCACTAGGCAATATTCAAGCAAAAAAGATCTAAGAACATTAACACATTCATATAGCACAAGAAGAAAACATGATTTTGTTACACCTTTAATGAATAAGGCAATAGGACAAAGATGTTATAATTATTTTACACCCAAAGTATACAACTTTCTTCCTCACGATTTGAGTGCCCAATCTTCCATTTTTATATTCAAAAAACAATTGAAAAAGGAAAGATCTCCATAAGATTATTGAAGCATAGCATAAAAATTTTAATTTCTATATATTTATATTAGCAAGTGTGATGTCTCTTGTGTGATTTCGATCCTTAAAGTTAATTGAAAAAAAAAAAAAATTAAATCAAAGGAAACTCTAATTCACATGTATCCTTACTAGTATTTATACATGTTTTATCTGTGTACACAATAATTTTAACTTTAAAATTATTTATACATATAGTGACTTGTTTATTTTACCACACACAGGGTTTTACCCTCAGTGGAACTATGATTTATTCATCAGATTTTATTTTTTATATATAATTATAGACACTTTGTGTTTTGTGATTAAGATGTACTGTTTGTTGGCGATGAATAAATATTATTATTATATTATTATTATTATTATCAAACGAAAACGCGCCACACTTTGTGCAGACCAAATATCACGTGCACTAATTTAGATTCTAGGTGCTACTTTGTACTCTCAATCCAATTATTCATACCGCTCAGCTGGTTCAATTAAGACAATTTTAAATTGATTAGTTGAATCATTTATTGATGTTGGCAAGTGTTGTTGATATCTTGCATCCTGCGATCGAAGTAGTGATGATTTCGTGGCAATTTATTCGTTCTATCATCTTTCAGTGTCAGTGTAAACACCGATAATTTTGAAAGTCATTATCGATATATGTGTTCTGATGAGCAGAAAAAACAATCGATTTTGCACAACAAAGCGCAGCGTAGAGACATGAAAACGAGGTCGTATTTCGAACTGCGTTGCATTGCTGCATGTTGTGTCGATTTCAGTAGAGCTTCTGATACGAGTTTCTGATAGCCATACCACTACGTTGGTCTATCGGTCTATTTGCTGGAAAATTATCTCAATATAAGTTGTAATCGGTGAATCTCTCATCTTCACAAGGTTAAATTTTGGGGCCAATTCTTTTCTCGCTTTATTCCTGAAACCTTATTAGTAACTTGAATCAATGCAAGGTGTATTATTTGTACGTTGACGATACTCATATATACCATAGCTTTTCGCCTGTGACTGCTTAAGATTCGTGTGAATTAATCAATGACGATTTAAAAGGCTTTTGCAAAGCTTCAACAGATCACTGTTTACTTCTTAACTTTCGTAAATCTACTGTTCTATTGATTGGACCCAAAATCAAGCGACTTGATATTGATGCAACCGTGAAATAAATAAAGATTTTGAAGGATTTGTCAAAGCTGCAACATCACTGTTTACTTCTTAACTGTCGTAAATCTAATGTTCTCTTGTTTGGACACAAAAGCAAGCGACTTGATATTGAAGCTAACGTGAATATATCAATCAATGGTGGAAATCGACGTTGTAGAAGAAGCTAAAGATCTGGGGGTCATCATCGATCGCACTTTGAAGTTTGAAAAACATGTTTATGGCTTATGCTAAAATTGATTTATGGTGTCAGGCATTATCTTCCGTTGAAATTGAAGTGTGAAACCTACATTTTATCGCATTTCAATTATGCAAATTGTACGAAAGCGTGGAAGGGCCACATAGAATAAAAAATATATAATTCCGACTTCACAACTCGGAATTAGTATAATTCCGACTTTACCACTCGTAATTAGTATAATTCCGACTTCACAACTCGGAATTAGCCTAATTCCGACTTCGCAACTCGGAATTATTATAATTCCGACTTCGCAACTCGGAATTGGTATAATTCCGACTTATCAACTAGGAATTATTGTAATTCCGACTTAGCAAGTCGGAATTAGTATAATTCCGACTTCACAACTCGGAATTAGTGTAATCATTGCGATTCCATTGGAATTATAATGTAAGTGTAAACATTGATCCCTTACGTTCAAACTAGTCAGTTCATATGTATTTGTGTATACAGTTATTACTTAATATTATTAGAAAACATCTTTCCCGCACGTCACTTCTTGACGAACTCCGCTTCGCGTCGATTGGGCATCGGCAGTAGCGTGCGAGAAAGTATAACTTTCCCCACTTGTTAAGTATGTTTGATGGAAAAGATGAGCATACTCATTGAGAGAAAATTGTAAGAAAGGTGCTAGTTTTATGCTTATCAACTTTTCTGTTCAGTCAAATCTGAAACTATTCATCCACAAAACGTGTTGTGTTTTTGGTTGCAGCATGTTTTCGCGTTCCCATTTCCATTAAAAAAAGGAAAAATACACGATTTCAACTCGCTGTGTCCACATCAAACCAACAAAACAGAAACAAAATATTTTCTTCAAAAATTCAACAACAAATCTGAAACTTTTCATCAACAAAATGTGTTGTGTTGCAGCAACTTCCTGTTGGAAGGCGTTAGACATCAAAGGGTTTCTGTTTTGTTGTCATTGCGGCAACATTGAAAAACAAAGAAGAAACAGAAACACCTCCAGTATGTCCTTGCGGACTCCTAGGTGTTGTGGATGATGTTAGAAAATAAATATGCATTATGTCGTGTGGGCTGGTGAATCAAGCTGAGTAGAATCTACAGTTTCCAAAAATGTTAGTGTTACCGCCTAGCGTTTATTAACCATATTAATAGCATATCTAAAATTTGTATATTTTTTCATAGATCTTAGGGCCAACCATCAGCTGTATTATATCTTCAAAGTTCTCGCTGGAAGGTTCAATCAAGTTTACATTTTCATATGACTACAATGCCAACTCGTGGAATTGCAATGATTACACTAATTCCGAGTTGCGAAGTCGGAATTGAGCCAATTCCGAGTTGTGAAGTCGGAATTAGACTAATTCCGAGTTGTAACGTCAGAATTATACTAATTCCGAGTTGTAAAGTCAGAATTATAGTAATTCCGAGTTGCAAAGTCAGAATTATACTAATTCCGAGTTGCAAAGTCAGAATTAGGCTAATTCCGAGTTGTGAAGTCGAAATTAGGCTAATTTCGAGTTGTTAATTCGGAATTATACTAATTCCGAGCTGTGAAGTCGGAATTATACTAATTTCGAGTTGCGATGTCGGAATTAGGCGAATAAATTTATTTTATTCTCTGTGGCCCGACTACGCTTTCGTAAAATTGTGTGTACGATCCTCATTTAACACAAATATACAAAAACAAAATATAAAAATTACAGAATTCATGCAGGATTTTGTTGTTTTTTACTATTCTTACGGATTTTTTCGATTTCATTTTTGGGAGTTTTCGCAATTTTTTTCGAGAAAAAGGTAGGTCCGAGACCCCCTACTGACATTATTTTACTTTGTTATTTTCCACGTGTTCTCTATCTAGCTTCCAGTAGGGGAGGGGGGAAAATTTTGCCATCAAGTGCTTGAAATATGGATTGCCAGTTTTGAAAGTGACAGACACGACCAATATCCTATGAGAAAGCTATCTGAAACCAAAAATGGACCAGCGATTTCATCAAGGGTATGGTCCGTATATATTCTTAGTTACTTTCGTTAGTATTTTAGCGGTCCGTATATATCAAATTACTGAAAGATCGGTGACTATTTCCTGAAACGTCAGTGAATTATCTGTCACCAGGGCTACCGTACCTTTTCCTCGCTTCATCCGTTAATTTGACACTCGTTTTGAAATTTTGGTTAGAAAAGATAAAATTTATATGAAAAAATATCTTTAGATTGGGAAGCATTAGTGGTAATTGTTTTCAGACGAAAGAAAAATTTTTTTAACAAATTTATTTCAGGCGGATGCTTATACAAGTATAGACATTGCAATGATGATCTGTGTAACTTAAGTGAAATCTTGGGGAAAGATAATCACGTAATAACATAATCACTAATGTTTCACGGATTATGTAAATATACACAAAATGTTGAATAAAGATACGTGACCGGTGCCTGAAAAATTATAAACAGCTGGTTACCGATCTGAAATTTTCTGCAAAATACCGACCATACCCTAGATTTGTCACCACAAAAATGTGAACAAACGCTGACTAGTCGGTATACCAGGGATTTTGGATATCTTAAATGAGAACCCAGAAGAAAAATAATACTGAATAAATTTCGTTTCAAGAAGTTTATCGTCCTGTTGAATAAGTCAAATTTCTACTATATGACTATAGGAATCTAACTAATAATCTTGAGCACAACGTAAATGAAAACTGTAATTTTTTTATTTCTTGTTTCAAGGCAATGTAAAATACATGGAGTGGAACTTATCATATCCGCGGAATTTCTAAACCAAGAAAATCCAAACCACAATTGCCTGCTAATTCTTATCTTGCTAGTGATTGTCTCTCATATTGGGTTTGGGAATCTTTATATTATAATTTCATGAGGATCTTTAAATAACCGAGAATGTCATGGAATCATTGTAAAATCATTGTAAATCATAATTATAATTAGAAATCTTTCGTTTCATTAAAGTAGAAATCTTTACTTACTCAAATTTCATTTAAAATATTTCCCAAAATCGATTGTATATTGTCAGGACTGTATTTTACGTATAGGGTATTCTTCATGAATTTCATTTCGTAGTATCCAAAAATAATAGAATAATGTATGGTTTCCATTTGAAAAAATCGTGCTTCAGTAGTTTTCTCGATGTTGTGTTTTAGATGAAAATTTTCATCACCCTGTAAATCATTCCTGAAAATTCGAAGGATTTTTATCCAAAACTTGATTCTTCCATGTGATTCTGTGAAATTTCACATTTCCAACTGTTACTGTGTATTATGTGTTATGATTTTTTCGGTGAAGTGCTGTAACCGTCAAATTTTTCAAAAAAAAATTGTATCTCAAAAGCAATCCAATTTGAGTATAGGTATTGTTTCCAAGGGAACCTAAATTCAAAAATTTAATTAAATACAGGGGTGTGGTGATCGGCTGTGGGCCGTGGTGGTCGGCTGGTAAAAGCGTACGCCTCGCAAGCCTGGGGTCGTGGGTTCGATCCACCGATTCACCGATCTCGTGCATGGCATCACACGTTAACAGGTAAGGGCTGCGTCTTCCCTAGCTCACACAAGTCTCTCGAAGACTTCCGAGGGTGGCGCGTAGGGGTGCAATCGGTTGACGGAAATAACAATTTTAACAATTTTTTTTAACAGGGTGTTCCATTTGAAATAGTCAAGTCAAGTCAAAAATAGCTTTATTGTTTAAAAATATATATTTTTGTAACAAAGCATGTCTAAAGAACATAAATAAAAACATATTTAAAGCATTAAACCTCATAGTATTTGTTCAAAAATATACATTTTTGTAGCAGAGTAGTCAATAGAATATATAAAATAAAATCCTAATTAAGACACAATACCATTTCGTATTCACTTAATCACGTATATACAGGGTGTCCGGTAAACCATGGATTGTACTTTAGCTGGTGATTAACAAGTTCATAACCTATCGGAAAATCACAACTTGACCTCAGTAAAAACCTCACGGTTTTCGAGATATTGGAACTTTTATAAAAAAAAATTTATTCCTATCTCAGATCATTCTTTTATATTCTAAGCAAATAAGGAGCGTTTCATGTTAATTCTTATTTTAGATAAATATTACTATCAATTAACTATCGCAGAAGGCAGATTTTCAATAGCAGTCATTACGGTCTACAAAAAAAATTATCCTCCGATTTGGATCCCTCAAGATTTCTATTATGAAACTTTGAACTCTTTTTGTTACAAATTATTCTCCAACGAAAACCTGAACATTGGCCTTGAAAACTTGCTCGTTTTGTCCATAGTCCAAAAATGTATAGAAGTTGCCATGATTCTTTTTTGAAAAATAGATATTGCTAATAGAGTACGAAAGGGGGTATTTTACGATGGATCACAAGGATTGCAGTTTCTTTCAAAATGGGTTTATTTTCTATTTTATTGAAGTGTGAGCTACAATTATTTTATCACAGCGACTGATGAGCTGATACATCTTACACAGGAACTTGGACTGATATAACAGTTAAATGAACTTTAATGAAAAAAAAATATATGAGAATAGGTTGATTCTTATGAAAACAACACAACAATGTACACCTCATATTCCTCTTGTACATGATTAAGAAACTACAACAAATGTTCGAATTGTTTTCCTTCTGCTCTGATACAAGCGCGACATCTCCTTAAAAACGACCTTTTCAACAAATGCAAGAGCTCTTGGGTTATTGTTGATTTCTTCGGCTGCATGTCGTATTTGGTTCCGTAGTTCCCCTTCGCTAGTGATTGGGTTGTGGTAAACCTTTTCCTTCAAACATCCCCAATAAAAAAAATCTAACGGGTTCAAGTCCGGTAAACGTGGCGGCCATAGTATTGGCCCAAGTCGCCCAATCCATCTCTGAGCATATGTCCTATCTAAATATTCTCTTACTTGTCTGCCGTAGTGAGCAGGACACCCATCATGTTGAAACCACATGGTCTGTCTGACTTCCAGCGGCACATCTTCCATTAGGTGGGTTAATTGGTTTTGCAAAAATTCCAAATAATTTTCGGAGTTCAATGTCTGCGGAAACTCGAACGGACCAATCACGTGGCCATTCAGTATGCCGGTCCAAAGATTTATTTTAAATTGATGTTGGTACCTGTCTGGTCTCATTATACGAGGATTTTCAAAGTGCCAACTGTGGAGGTTGTGGATATTGAAAACACCCCGACGGTGGCATGATGATTCATCTGTCCATAATATTTTATTGAAGAAATCTGGGTCCTCTCGGTGTTTTCTCAACATACGGCGACAAAAAGTTATTCGTTTTGGGTAATCTGTTGGCAACAAAGATTGAACACGCTGTACGTGGAAGGGGTGCAGTTGATGTCTTTTCAAGATATCATGAACGGTTGATTTTTATATGCCAGTTCTTCTCTCGATACTACGAACGCTGGTGGACGGATCATTCTCAATTTCTTCAAGGACCTCATCTTCAAAGTCATCACGACGTGGTCTGCCTGATCCACCTTGAGCACCAGGAAACTTGCCCTCCGTATAAGAGGTATGTACTCTTATGAACGCACGATAATCAAGATGTATATTCCTATTGGGATACCTTTCACGGTATAATGCAGCAGCTCTCCTTGCGTTGCCTCTACATTCACCATAAATAAAATGCATTTCGGCATACTCACGTGGACTGTACGGCATTTTGATACTGTTGCAAATAGATTTTGCCAAGTTATCAAATCCTATCCACAAAGCACACTAACAGTCTAAAGAGAAAACAATACACGATAACGTCCATTAAGGAATTATGTGGTAAATACTGCAACTCACGAAAACACGGTGTACTCTCTGACGACCTGTCATTCAACTGACAGATCAGCCTAAATAAAAGAGCAACGAATTGCAGCTCACACTTCGATAAAACAGAAAATAAACCCATTTTGAACGAAGCTTCAATCCTTGTGACCCACCGTAAAATACCCCCTTTCGTACTCTATTAGCAATATCTTTTTTTCAAAAAAGAATCATGGCAACTTCTATACATTTTTGGACTATGGACAAAACGAGCAAGTTTTCAAGGCCAATGTTCAGGTTTTCGTTGGAGAATAATTTGTCACAAAAAGAGTTCAAAGTTTCATAATAAAAATCTTGAGGGATCCAAATCCTAGGATAATTTTTTTTTGTAGACCGTAATGACTGCTATTGAAAATCTGCCTTCTGCGATAGTTAAAACTACTATTCAGTAATATTTATCGAAAATAAGAATTAACATGAAACTCCCCTTATTTGCTTGGAACATAAAAGAATGATCTGAGATAGGAATAATTTTTTTTTATAAAAGTTCCAATATCGCGAAAACCGTGAGGTTTTTACTGAGGTCAAGTTGTGATTTTCTGATAGGTTATGAACTTGTAAATCACCTGCTAAAGTATGATCCATGGTTTACCGGACACCCTGTATGTATATTAAATAAATCAAAATTTTATAAAAAAAAAACAAACAACAAAAATAAATTTCAGAGATTAGAAGATAAAAACTCTTCAACATAATAAAATGGCTGTTCTACAAGTAGTTTTTTATTGCCCTCCTGAACCTACAATAGGCTTCAGTACTTTTGATTGGTTCTGGCAAGTGGGTATACATTTTTAAACCATTATGAATAAAATAATTCCTAACAACAGTTGACGTTGGAATTGGTAGTCTTATGTTGTTATCCTGTCGTGTGTTATAAACATGAACTCTAGAAGGGAATGAACTTTTATTTTTATAAATGACTGTTTCAAAAATAAAAAGAGCTGGAAGGGTCAATATTTTATTTTTAACAAAAAGGGGTTTACATGATTGTCTGTAGTTTGCTCTGCGGAGATATCTGAGAGCTCTCTTCTGCAGAACAAATATCATGTTGAAATTATATCGACTACATGATCCCCAAAAAGGTATACAAGTGAAAAATACACGGGTCTAGCTGCTACTGTACCTAGCTCACTCACAATAACTCTTACAGCATAGGTACCCTTCGAAATATTTTTTCCAAGGGCCACAACGTGATCTCCCCAATTCAGTCTACTGTCAATTTGTACTCCCAAGAATTTGTTGTATTGTTTGGATTCAATGGTATGATCATTTACAATAATGTCCCGTTGGTCACTTTTGAAGGTCAAAGTGTGTGTTTTATTAAATTGAATGTGTCTTTATTAGCTGCACACCACTCTGTAACCACTGGTCTTTAGGTCTTTAGACATGCTAGGGTGGAGGTTATCACGTTGTCTGTCCGACGAGCTTATTGTTGCGTCATCGGCGAATAGTGTTAATACACCAGTAATCGGTAGGAGGGTACTGTCATTTATAAACAAGAGGAATAGTATTGGTCCTAGAACCGAGCCATGAGGTACACTCATTTTAATGACTCCACATCCTGCATACTGGTTACCTCGCTTCACAATTTGATGCCTGTCCGTTAGGTACGTAGAAAACCACTTCTGAGTAACACCTCTAATTCCATAACAATGAAGCTTTCTCAACAATATGTCATGAATTACGAAATCAAAAGCCTCGGAGAAGTTGCAAAATACGGCTCCTGCCATGTCTCCCTCATTCAAGCTTTGGTATATCCTTTCCAAGAAGGAGAAGATTGCATCTTGTGTGCCTCGTTTTTTCTTGAAATCCATATTGGTTGCAATTTAGTATATTATGGCGACTAAGAAAAGACATCAGCTGCTTTTTCACTAATTTTTCTATGAATTTCGAAAAAGTAGATAGTAATGATATAGGGCGAAAATTTCCTGGATCATCAGTATCTCCATCTTCGTGAATAGGTATGACTAGAGTTGTTTTTAGACATTCAGGAAACATTCCTGATTCAAACGATGCATTTATTAAGTGAACCAGTACATTTAATGCGTTATCCGGGATGAAATTGACTAGCTTGGCTGGGATGTCATCCAGCCCAGAGCTAGTTTTGTTCTTGATTTCCGATAGTATTTATTTCAATTCAGTCATATCTGTAGGATTCAGACTGGTTTACATTCATATTATTTAAATAATCAATTGGATCCTTAGTCGTTTTAATTTTGTCTGTTAAATTAGTTGCTAAGGAGCAATAAAAACTATTGACAGTGTTCGAGTCTAGTTTAGAATCGTTGGTACCCTTATTTTTTCATCTGAGCTCCTTGACAATATTCCAGCAATAGAGAAGTTGCCATCTACTTCCGGTATAACGAAAAGAGGCCGGAAGTTGAACATATTGTTGTTGAGAATGCCATATCGTAAAATCCCCTATCACAAAATTTCAAGTTTGTGTTTTGAATGAAAAAAATTCAGATGGTTGAAAAGAGAATTGAATTCTCTTTTGAACGTGACCCTCCATACCATTTGAAATTTTTAAATTGGGACATCAATTGCTCTCTCTATCAAGCAATCACAATATCTTTTATTTCAAAGAGTAGTATTAGTGATATCATACGAAATGGTTCTTGTTCCATATTTGTACGTCAAACCTTTCAAAAGTTAATAGAGGGAAGGTATAAGAACGCACTGTATATTTATAACGAACGCTCGTCATGAAAGACCCTGTATTCAATGCCCCTTTCTTGTCCGCCAATGTTTTTTTTGTCACCATATCGGACATGAACCAATTACTTTCAGTAAGAAAAGTGCTATTTTTAATTTAACGAGTTTTCATTGTTTTCCCACAAATGTTCACTTCAAATATGAAATGAAATTATGAAATGTTTCAGGTTGTAAAGTGGAATCGTGACTGCATAGCAAAAACGTATATTAGTAATGAATCGTTTCCTTTTTTCGTTGGTGTTACATAAGCGCAATGTCTAACATTGAGTGATTCAGTAAGCGTTAAGTATTTAATGAACATTAATCCGAATATTTTGCCAACACATGTCGCCATGTCGTATTAGTCATCAAATGAAAATCCTAAAACAGTTCGTCTTCGGTAAAGTGTCAGTGACATGTTCGAAAACGTTAAAAACAAAGTCAGGTATGTGGTCAAATACTTCTTGTCAGTAGTTTAACGGCTAGACAGTGTTTTTTTAATAGGGAATTTGAAGAAAAACTTGTTGAAACTATTTATAGGGTGGATACTGAATGATGTCATTAATTTCAGGTGGTGATTCCTTGTCACATTTTATGAAAAAAAAAGTTAATATAAACATATGTCCTAACTTGCTTTGTTCTCAAGTGACGGAGTGTCAAAGTTTGAATAAAAAATCGGTTATTTATTAATCACTCAAAAGTCTTTCCGCCGATTTTCATAAAACCTGGTGTGTATATTGGCAGTTACAAGGGGCTTGTCTTCATGAGGTTAGATCTCAAATTATAAGCAGCGAAGGGTCACCTGATTGATAAATATGGTAAAAATCATTGTACGCCACTGTTTTTCTCTAAGTTTCAAATTTTTATCAAATTAAACATTTAAAAATACAACTCGCTTATAATCCCGTGAATTTGAAATAGCAACACTTTATCAATTGATAGATTTCCTTAATTAATTTATTTATACCTGAACTCTTTTATTGGTTTCGTCGTTGTGGACTGGTTGTTTGTTGTATTCCTTGGCCCATTATTGTCAACTGTTTTTTTCTGAACTGAACAATACATCTGTGCATAAAATTAAATAGATTTTCAAGTAGTAAGTAACTAAAAAAAGGATCACTCACACAACTTTCTGAATTTTAATGGTGCGTAACCACCATTTCTACGCCAATGACTTTGAAATGAAATTCACAGCATTATAAGGAAGCTGTATTTTTAATATTTTTTTCTGCAAAAAATATAAAACTTAGGGAAAAACAGTGGCGAACAATGACTTTTACTATAAATATCAATCAGGAAACCATCTGCCACTTATAATTTGAAATATAATTTCATGAAAAGAAGCCCCTTGCTACTGCTAATAACCACACCAGGTTTCATCAAAATCGTCAAAAAGACTTTTGAGTAATTGATGAAATGCTGATTTTTAAATGAAATTTTGACAACCCGTATCTCTGAAACAAAGCAAGTTAGGACACACGTTTATATGAAATTCTGTTCATAAAATATGACAAGGAATCACCACCTGAAATTAATGACATCATTCAAACTACACCCTGTATAATGTATTTGATCTGAAGCTTGACAACCATTAGAAATTTTTGAGTTCCTTTTAAAGCAATGCATTTTACGTATTTTAGTACCTTTTACTTGTAATTTTGTGGATACCATTTTTCTCCCCATGAAATGTCTGTAGGATTGCACTGAGTTCTGATATGATGTCAATCTTCAATATGAAGTAGTTTGTTTCTTCTATATTATCTACACGTTTGTCCTCTAAAATCTGACAACGCTGTAAAAGAGATCGCAACCAGTCAAAGTAATTATTTAATCTGACCAATATAAATTATAGTGTTACCAATGTGTGAGGAATTCCCCAATTTGTGAGGATTTGGTGTGGTGCTGAGGAATTCATTGGGGATTGAAAAAATGTGAGGATTTTGTGAGGATTTCGAGTTTGATATTATACCACAAAAAATTGGCATCTTACAATTTTGAGAATAATCAGTGGACGATAAATTCAATAAACTTCAGCTGAAAGATGGAAATGTAAACGGTAAATATAACGGTTCTTGCTCTTGGATGTTAAAGAACAAAAGTGTTCTACGGTTTATCGTTCTGTAACGGTGGTTCTATGTGTGAAATGACATGTGACAGCTGACTGCGTTTCAAACTAATCTGACATATCATCTGGTGGTTCACAAACTTTTTACGTTTCGTATACTGATTAGTGAAGCAGAATTTTTAATTTATCTGAAACAAAAAGCTGTATTTTCACATTGCTTTACCAATCAGAAAACGAATCGTGAAAACAAAACCTAAAGGGAGCTTTAGGTTTTTTGTTTTGGAACATTTTGGATTAATTTTAAATCAGAAAACAAGAGTGGGTTTGGAAGGTTGAAGGACAATGGTTGAAGGTTTGATTTCTGTTCTTCAATTCCATGCATTCATTTGTTATTTACTGTTTTGTTTGACTTTTGACAACTAAAACGAATATAGCAAATTGTTAGAGCTGTTTTTTGTCGTTGAACCGTATTCAATAATGTTTTAAAAACTTTTTCAATTCAACGTCATAGCTTTGACTATGGCTTCAAAATGGTGCATTTCGTTTTAAAACATTCTGTCTATGACGTCACTGTTTCAACGCTAAAATGAAAAGTTTTTAAAACTCCCTAAATAATTTTTAAAAAGTGATACGACAAAAACAGCCTAGGTTTCTCCGACATTACACAAAAAGTTTTCAGTTTGCTGCTTTTAAAAGGGTTTTTATTTCGTTCTAGCCAAACTAATTCAACTGAAGTAAAGATAAAATACTTTGAATCACATTGTCATGCTCAATTATTTTCCATAGTTTTTGGGTGTGAGGATTATGTGAGGATTTTTAAATCTTTCATTGAGGATTTTGGGTATTTGCTAGGCAAATTTCGGGGAATCTAACAATATTGGATTGGCAACACTGAATTTAATTGTTAGTCAAACTTGAAATTTAATAAGTTCAAGTTTAGGAAATGCAGTAGTTTTCAAAGATGCAATTTTTGTTCTAGTACAGAGAAGACTCACTGCTATATTACCTTTTTGCCCAATCGATCTCATAAACGAACAAGGACCATAAGCCTTCTTACTTTTATCAGAAACCTTGGAGACCACTATATATTAATATTGATCAATATGAATATTAAGATAGTTCTGAAACATGATATATAAAACTTGTCCATTCGTATAGGTTTTCTGGGGAAATAGCATAAGAAAGAAAAGTAACAACAACTTCTTAAAAATGAGATTGGGTATAATAGTTATAGGGGAAAAATCTAAGAGTTCAAATATATTTTAAGTTGTTGATTACTGCTTTTCATTTTCTGAATGAAATTCACATTTTTTCAAGATTGTAGAGTATTTTTTTTCAAAATTAACGATTCGTCTGATAACCATTTTCGTTATTTTTTCAAAACAATGTGTTTCTTGACAAGTTCCTTCTAAGTGTCACAACCTACCAGAAAATCTACATAAAATCTAGCAAGAGGCTGCTGCTGTCCTGTATATCAATGACAGTTTGCAATTCATCTGTGGGATTTTCTCGCCAAAATATAAGATAAAATTTTCGATTATCCATTTCCAATAGGACTTGACGATACGTTTTGGACACGTCTGCTGTCATGTCAAATGAATGCTAGCGAAAACTTGGTAAAATAAAAAAAAGATCAAGTTAAATGGCAGGTCCTACTTGTTGATGACAATCTGGAGATTGCCCAGTATTTGCTTTTGCGGATCCATAGAACATTTCAGTTGTAAGGCTATTGTTTTTAAAAACAGCATCATGGGATAAATAGAATGTGTTTGAAGAATAATGGAAAGTTTCTTTAATTTTTGACATGTATGAATGAGATTTTCATATTCGCGAATGTATTGAACATATTCTGATTGAATTTATGCATTTTCGGTCATTTTTCTGAACAATACCGAAATATCTAATCAAAGCTGATTGATGTGAATCTGCCTGGTTGATATTTGACTTAAAAGATACTTCCACAGTGGATCTCCAGATGTCTTTCATATGACTGTTCAAAATTTTAAAATCAAATAAGTGTGGACAATTTGCCGTTATTTCGGGTAAAATTAGACATGAAATGGTATAACAAAATGATGAATGATTTGAATAAACTATCACGCACGATATTTATGCTTTAAGGTAGACGAACACTGTTCTATGGAAAAAAGAACGGAATTTGTTTCATTTCTAGATAATCGCATATGTTTTTCTTAATCATATATAATCAAAGTTTGAATACCTCTTTATTATTTTCAATTGACAAGAAATTTATAATTCGCGCTTATTATTTATAAAGAAAATAAAAGGTGAAGTTCAGTTTTCGTTTAGTAGAACTAAACGAAAGCTGTTCTTCCACTTAACCTGAAACATCTCTGTAAGTGAGCGAAACAGAGAGACAAGAAAAAAAAATAAAAACTAATTTCATACACTGGGGAAAGTTTAAAAAAATTTGAAGGCAGTATCTGTCTGATCGTTATCACTTTCTGTTGGATAACTAATAATAATTATTTAATAAAAATGTTTTTAATTCCGTTTTGAATGTAGATAATTTTATTGATTTGAATTCCTCTAGTACAGAGTTATAGTGTTTACATATGTCATAGCTGAAGGATATCTTGGAGAACTGGGTGTTGAACATGCGGGTGGCGTCAGTACGGACAGTACGGTATGTCGTTTTTCTTTGAAAATATGATAGCTTTCCATTTGTCACGATTTTATGATATGGAGCACTAGCGTGTAGAGTTCTCCTATTATACGTATTGAGTAGACCACACCTTTTCAATGCATGTGATACTGTTTGCCTTCTTCTGAAACCAAATATCAGGCGAAGACAATAATTTTGTCATGTCTGAATTTTACGTTTTTATATGTCAGTTAGATGTGGTCAGAGTTGACATAAGACAAAGATCAGTTGCAACTGTAATGACGGAATTGAGTTAGTTCATTGTTGATTGAATGGCTAGCGTTCTCATAAATAAGTGAAGAGAAACTACACTCACCAGCAAAAAATAACCGGCCACTTAAAAATGGCCCCAAATTCAAAGTTGGCTTCCTCGCGAACCGCTATTTGATTTTGATGTTTTTTTCAAATTGTAGATTAATTCCTCAGTAACGATGTTATGTCAGAAATTTTTGTTCAGATTTGGATTTGAGCATATACGGGGTGAAAAAATGTGACAAAGTTTCTTTTCCGAAACTTTAAACACCCTGTGCTGTGCATCAGCTATAGCAGCTGTTGTCAACTAAAATCACATTGAACTCTGATCATTTCTGAACATTTTATTTTTTTAATCACATTATCTCTGTTTTTACAAGAGATACACTTTTTGAAAGCGAACGGCTCGGAAAAAGTGTTCGCAGGCAGAAATTTCTACGTGTAAATAATCAAGGCGGCATACGCGGAAACATTAACATTAAGAGCTTATTAATGGTTTTGAAATCAAAAAATGCTTTTATTTGTGACGGATGTTGCTCGTATTGTGGCCTTAATTGAGGATGGCCGAAGTCAACGTTATGTGTCCGATACCCTTGGTATACCTCGAACAACAGTCGAGGATGCCTGTAATCGGTATATGGTATCGAAGATATTCTCCTAAACGCTGTTGTGCCCTATTCTAATTTTGTCGGAGACGGCTTCGTATTAATGCAAGATAATGCGCCACTGCATGTGGCACGAGTAGTTAAAGAATATTTGGACTAAGTGGGTATTGAACGAATAGTTTGGCCATCTTGCAGTCCTGATCTCAATCCAATTGAGTATCTCTGGGACCAACTTCAAAGGAGCATTCGTCGCCGACCTGCTTTACCAGACACCCTTCATAATCTGCGAATTGCACTTCAGGAAGAATTTGACGCCATTCCACAAGAATTTCTTACAAACCTTATTGATTCGATGCAACATCGACTGAATGAAGTCATTTTGGCGCGGGGAGGCCACACTAGATATTATCCCCTTGAAATGTGTTTATTGTTTTTTAAATTTTTATTGTTTTTGTTAGTTTTCTAATTAAACTTACGTTTCGATGTTTATTTGTTGTGTTTTCACTGGTTTGTCTGAGGTGTTCGCTTTAAAACAGTGTATCTCCAGTAAAAACAGAGATAATTTCGTGATTAAAAAAACAAAATATTCAGAAAAGATCCGGCTTCAATGAGATTTCAGTTGACGACAGCTGCTATAGTTTTTGCACTCCACAGGGTGTTTCAAATTTTGGAAAAGAAACTTCGTCTCATTGATGCACCCCGTATATGATCAAATTCAAATGGGAATAAAAGTTTCTGACATGGCATCGTTACTACGGAATTATTCTACAATTAAAGAAAAGAAACATAAAAATTAAAGGAGCGGTTCGAGAGGAAGCCAACTTTGAATTTGGGGCCAGTTTTTAGTGGCCGTTTTTTTTGCTGTCGACTGTTTATCAAATTAAATGTGTGAATACTGAGAAGTAAAGGACCCAAAATAGAGCCCTGAGGCACACCTAATTGGAGATGCGAGGTTTCCGAATCAGTACCA
Source organism: Chrysolina oricalcia (assembly GCA_944452925.2). Taxonomy (NCBI): domain Eukaryota; kingdom Metazoa; phylum Arthropoda; class Insecta; order Coleoptera; family Chrysomelidae; genus Chrysolina; species Chrysolina oricalcia. The sequence goes on from OX101812.2 coordinate 63,886,847, forward strand.
TCAAAACAAACTTTCTCTCGACTGTTTCTCAAGTAATTCTCCAATAGTGTAACCGAGTTTTTGGAAAATCCTATGTAGTGAAGAATAGAAAGGAGTAATTAGTACCTGAATATGCCATAAAGTGTCTGCTACTTGAGAAGAACCAGCTTAGATTTCTGAAATTTTCAAATGAAGTAATCAGATCGAGATGCATCGATAATAAACTAATTCTATCTTGTTTAAAATTGATACATGTTGTGTGATATTTTTTTTTTATTTTATGATATACCGTGTTAGTCTGCTAGGTATGCGCAACCCTGTGATTTTATAATTTGAATAAAAAACATAACTTAACAGTTTTTGAATGGTTTATTAAAAGAAATTGAATGACTGATTTCAATTATTCATATTTTGTTGCCTGTCAAAAATGTACATGTCAACTTATTCTTTCATGGGTTGTCACATCGTTTTATACATTTTCATAATAATTACATCGAGGAGAATAAATCATTCGGAAATTGATTGATTTGAATATTTTTTATGAATATTCTGCTAGCCGTAAGTACATTCACTTCTACAAAATGAAATGAACGATCGATCGGCATTTTGTGTTCCGTTGATTGAGATTGGTAACATTATTATGTGTGAAAGAACTAACTGAGGCCATTTTGTTCATAAGAAATTAAGTTTATAGTGTACCTTAAGCAAGAAAAAGCACTTTCATTCCGTTGTTTCTTGGACATTATTTATTATGATATGAATTCATGAAAAAACAAGCGTAGTTACTTGAGTTATGTTATGTTTTACTTTCATACACTTCCACTTCACATTTAATAATAATAAAAGTGGATATTTGCTAATATTATGACAATCTGATCAATTGTTCATTTTGGTGTTTCTGCCAGAAATGTAGCCGTTTAGATTACATTCCAAAAGATGTTTCAATGAAGAGATAGGTTTTCGAAAATATAGAGAATGTCAGCAGTTATGAAGAGAAACATACTCAATTGAAATATGAACCAATACATGACTCCTCTGGAAATGGAAAAAACCTACGATAAAATTGAAGTTACTTTTTGTAATATCTTACAGAAAACAACCACTTCCCCGGCTAAAGCCACGCTGGACATTGAACTACATCTGATAGATATTGAGAAAGACCCTATATAACTTGAGAGAAAAAATCTGAAAGTGAAAGTTTGCATTTTCATTCAGATAGTTGATTAAGTATTTATTAAATGTCCAGTTTCCATTGGAGATTCTTATCTATAAATGAGATAAGGGAGAATGTTATTCAGAAGTATCACTCACAGAAAATCGCTCATTTCATTGATTCGTGAAATGCATCTCTTTCGCTAGGCCTCCAATACTTTTTGGTCGACAAAAATCTATTTCACTCTTCTAAGGTCATCAGGGAGGTCGGAAGAAATGGAAAACATGCTCTTCAGAAGCAATTTCACATTGTAATGAAGGATTGAACTATTTCTTGTGTGGTGAAACTTTGAAATTATTTTTCTGACATAAAACCTGTCATGGGTATGGCATGTTGATTTTATTGAAAATATGAACAGGATGTTCATAAAGTCAGTTGTGGAATCATCTGCGACTGAAAGTTGGATTTAGTCGCTATTTTCCATCGTACAAGATAACCTCTCTTGGAAGGGATTGAACCAATACAAGTATTGGTTGAATTTTCAATTGATAATGTTTCTCTTTACAACATGAATCCCTTCCAAGAGAGGTTATCTTGTACGATGGAAAATAGCGACTAAATTCCAACTTTCAGTCGCAGATGATTCCACAACTGACTTTATGAACATCCTGTTCATATTTTCAATAATATTAATCTTTTATATTCTAACCAACTGATGATTTTATTACAAACAAATCGTTTTCCATTTTGAGTTGTTCCACGTATCTGATTTATACAATATAGCTGTTTCATCAGCGACACTCAAAATGTCACCAGCAGATTGTAGTGTTAGCAAGCTATCGATGTATATGGTAAATAAAATAGGTCCCAAGACCGTTCCCTGCGGAACACTGTAGATCAACAATTTTATGAATAAAAATTTTTAAATGTTTCTTTTTATAAAGCTTTGCTTCTCAATTGCTATCCGCCAGCCAAGCAAAATAATCTTCTGACCACCTATACCAAATGCCCTTCTTTCAGCAGTGTTCAGTATTTCCGTATTGTAAGAATAAGGTTAGTCCGCTGTAACTCTAGATGATTCTGTAAACACACTAATCAAGCAATAAGCCGGAACATAGAGACAGAACGCCAATTTCTCTCTCTGAAATTGAAGTCGTCTGGTAATGATTAAATAATGAAAACATGGAGGGCTTCGATCGTGAAAGCTTTTATATAATCCGAACGACTTTCAAATGCTCCTAGCAACATGAATAGGTGCATATCACAACAAAGGTAATTATTTGTAGTTTCACTCTTTGTTTTCTTGAAATGTCTAGAATATGTTGGACATTCATAAATATGTCTATTGATCACCAGCATAACGTAGGTTTTTTTCAACTTTCAAAACTTTCCATAATGTGGAAACAATAAGAGAGCATACGTGTAGATTTTTCTAGTTTTTAGGCCGACGCGACGTTAAGTGCGAAATATTATCGACGTTTCGCCAGTGGTGTTGTAGCGTACTAGTTGTAGCATTTAGTAGCATTTAAAAACTCCTTAACAACACCTGTTTTCAAACCAGTGGACAAAAAACAATTTACAAATTGTCCTATTACTATAATAAACAATTTTACTAAGATTTTCGAAAAATGCATCAAACATAGAATAATCAATTATTTTGATAGTTATAATAATTTCTCAAACTCACAGTTTGGATTTAGAGAAAATGCAGTATTCAAATTAACAAATGCTATTTTGGACTCTTTTCAATATCATAACAAGTGTCTTTCTTACATTATTTCTTGATTTTGCAAAGGCGTAAATCATACAATTTTATTTTAACGATTGGAACTACTTGGTATCAGAGGAACTATATTAGATTTTCTTAAAGATTACCTAACCTTTACCAAAAAATAGGGTGTACCTCAGGGGACATTGCTGGGACCGGTTTTATACCTGCTGTATATCAACAATATGTTCTCTATAGGAAACTTTCATGGAAAATTAGTTTCTTACGCGGATGATACTGCTGTCATTTTCGATGGGAAAACTTGGTCTAAAACATATGAAAAAATATTTTACTGGCTCGGTGCCATCCTGCTGAGTGTCAACACTGAAAAACTGAATCCATCCCAGGTAGCACATAATATCGGCTGAATCTTGGTTCCATATTGGGCCAATATAGATATATTGTAATTGAAAAATCAATATTGGTCCAATATGGGTGAATATTCAAAAAACAATATTATATTAATAATATTGGTGGAATATTGCTTGAACTAGTTTTGAATGTAGATTATCACACGCAATATTGGGTCAATATTGGTTGAATAATTTCTACCAATATCGATAATACAATATTGGTTATACATTGTTTTCCACATCTAGAATAAATATTGCAATCTAAATATTCCAGTCATATCGATTATAGGGGAAAGAAACTATATTGTATTTCCAAGTTTGTTAGAATATTGCTTGAATATCATTTCCACTTTATTTGACAAATTGTAATAACTCATATTGAGTCAATATTGGTTGAATAATATTTACCAATATCGATAAAACGACATAGTCCTCACTTCGTTTTTAACATCTAAAATAAATATCGCAATCCCAATATTCCCCTAATATCGATTCTAGGAATAAAAACTATATTGTATCTCCAAGTTTGATTACACATTGGTTGAATATCATTTCGCCAATATTCAACAAATCTTATTAATTAATATTGGGTCAATATTGGTTCAATAATATTTATCGATATCGTTAAAACAATATTGCCTTCATATTGTTTCCTACATCTAGATTGAGATGAAATTTGAATATTGGCCGAATATTCAATGAAACATATTGAAATTATATCATGATCAAGCCTGGATAAAAATCTGCTAGGTGGCTCTACATATAGAACGTCTTCTAAAACTACGAAAGTATATTAAATACTTCCCATAACTTGTTTTCAAGACGCTCACTCAGTGGTTATGGCGATCAAAAGGCAGACTCTGGTGTCACCTTCATCAACTGAAAGACATTCAATAATTTACCTAGGTATATTGACATCCACCAATTAATCCAAATGATATTGTACCAATATCGATAAATATTTTGAGGCCATTATTGCTTCAAGAATATTTCACCAAAACTATTTCTAAAATATTCATACAACATTCGAACAATATCGCAAAATGTTCACATTTTACTTCTCGACAATATAACTTTTGAATATTGTGCCAATATTATCAGAATATTGTATCAGCGATATTGTACCAATATCGCCGAACATTTTGATGCCAATATTAGTTCAAGAATATTTCGCCAATATTATGCAAGTAACATTGGACCAATATCGCCGAATTTTCACATTTTTTTTTCTCGCCAATATTGCATTTCAAATATTTCGCCAATATGTGCACAATATTGTACCAATATTTTACCAATATAGGTGTGCTACTTGGGATCTCCTTCTCATTTACAGCTATAGATCAGCCTATTGAAGATGACCTTCTGCTTCATAAATATAATTGTCTAAACTTTTCTAACTGTTCATGTCTAGCAATCCATAAAAGACAATCCATCAAATCAGTTATACAGTTAAAAGGTTGAGAAAACTAAAAAATGTATTTGCTGAAAGATATTTTGAACATAAGTAGGAGATTTGAGCCGGTTCTGGGCCTCCCCCCTCCACTATGACGTCATCGTTGACCTTGTGGTGACCTTCAGGGATGACCTTGGTGCATAGGTACCTTTGTGTAGGTCTATGACCTTGGCATGCCCTAGAGATGCCTTTGAAATTTTGTGTTTGACCTTGATTTATATTGTTGGGAGAGGTGTTCAGGGTTTGTGTTTGACCTTGAGATGACTTGGAATTTTTTTCATACACGGACAAGTACTTTTTGTAAGTACACATATTTTTTTTTCCTCCATGTCTTGCATGACCTTCATGTCTACCTACTCAGGTACTGTGTATGATCCTTGTAGAGTGCACATGAAAAGCTATACCGAAGTATGGAGACGGTACACGTCCGCACACCACGGAGATCCAGCCCGATATGTGAGCTCTGATTCCTCTCCCGTGATGTATACCTTGCGATGGTGGTGGGGGGAGAGGTCGCGTGACGTCAGCGCTAAGCGCACGACGATCCACTGATGTGTGTCAGACCCTCGCTCCTGACACGGTGGATCCGCTGACGTCACACACCCATACGCTGAGGCGATGTAGCGACTACTATTAACTCTCCGTCCTCTCTGTATTGATATGCTGTTGGATGCGTTAACTGGTGGGGAGGGCTCTGTGACGTTGCATGAGTAGTCGATGCAGAGAGAATTTGTTTACCCTCTCTTCCACTCATCGAAATAATATTTAAAGGTGGTGAGAATGATTGTGAAATCAGTATTTCATTGAGTTTTGTGCTGAAGAGACATCGAGAAAATGTATTCCTGTGGATGTGGTAAATCGTTCACTCGTAGTGATAATCTCCGTCGGCATCAACTCCAAAGTTGCCAAGGTGGCCCTTCTGTGAAAAGGATTAAGTTAGATGCGGCAGCATCGACACCAATGTACACATGCAATTGTTGTAATGTGTCAATTCCTGCTTCCCAAGTTAGTTCTCACAAAAGAACTCTCCAGCACAAGAACAATGCATGTGTTCAAGTGAGTGATGGCATACAAATTATAAGGAATGCTTTCAAGTGTAGAATTGTGAGCTATCGCGTGGAAAGTCCAAATGTTTACACTGAATATATGCCATTCTTCAGTGAGATCAGAGAAAAAGTTATTGGATTACTTGAAGAGGCAATAAAGGTTCACAAGATCTTTAAAGTGAATATGGAAGTATTTGGCAGCTACATTGTCCAAACACGGGATTTGAGTGATACCAAGTCATTCAACTCACAAAATAAAATTGTGGATCAGTCTACGGATTTGGGTGCATTATTCGATGGATTCCGTGATGTCATCATTGCTCAGACTACGGAATTTGAAGAACGTGATTCAGGTATGTTTAAGGTTTCCTTCTAATTACATGAATATTAAATTATGTTTATGTTTCAGGATGGAGTTGTGAAAAAGTTATGTTCCTCGAAGTGAACATCAACAAGTATAGTCCACTCAGCGGATGTTCGTATGTGAAGCTGCCCGAATTCATTGAGACAAGAAAAGGTGTTGTGAATATTCGCAATGAAGATCAACATTGTTTTGCATGGGCCATCACATCTGCATTGTTTCCTGCGAATGGTAGAGTGTCAGAAGTTTCCTCATACCCCCACTATTCCAATGTCTTGAATGTAACAGGTATGGATTTTCCAGTTAAACTTCAAGCTATAAAAAAGTTTGAAGACATAAATGATATTTCAATAAATGTTTATGGGTTAGAGTCGAAACTTGATAAGGGTAAAATGAAATATGAAGTGGTTGGTCCGTTGCGTTACTCACAGAGAAGACTCAGAAGACATGTCAATTTGTTACTTATAACAGATGATTCTGGCAATAGTCATTATTGTTGGATTAAAGACCTTTCTAGATTAGTTTCAAGTCAACTATCTGCGCATGAGCATAAAAAATATTTTTGTGATGGATGTTTATTGTATTTCTCTCATGAGCGATTATTGTTACGTCATCAGTTGCATGACTGTAATCACTTGAGCACTACAACACCATCAGTCAAGTTCAGAATCAACAAATATGGTAAAATGTTACCGGGGAATACACTTATGTTTGAAAATTTTGAGAAACAGCTGAAGGTGCCATTTTTAGTTTATGCCGACTTTGAATCAGTTCTCAAACCCATTCAAACTAGTCAACCCAACCCTAAACACTCATACTCGAACAAAACATACAAACATGAACCTTATTCATTTGCTTATTCGATAAAATGTTCATACAATGATAAATTAACTAAATTTGTGACATATAGGGGTGAGGATGCAGCCGAGAAATTTGTTACAAAACTTGAAGATGATTTAAGGAATATTTATCACAATCATTTGAGGTATCCAATTCCTATGGCTGCACAAACCCCCTCGGAAGAAAAAGAGTTTTCTTCTACTCAATTTTGTGGTATATGTGATAAACCATTCTCGGGTGGTGATGTGAAAGTGAGAGACCATTGTCATCTCACTGGAAAAAAAAGATCACCTGCAGCACATTCTGTATGTAACTTGAATTTCAAACTACCTAATTTTGTTCCGATAATTTTCCATAACCTGAGTGGATATGATTGTCATTTGTTCATAAAAGAACTGTATAGAAACAAAGACAAAGTGGATGTTATCCCACAAACTAAGGAAAAATACATATCTTTCACCAAGCATTTATTTACTCACTCATACACTGACAAAGATGGAAAAGAGAAAAAGAATTATTTGAAAATGAGATTCATAGACAGTTTTAAATTCATGTCGAATTCTTTGCAGAACTTAGGTGCTAACTTAACATCCGATCAGTGTATTGAGATGCATAAACATTTTCCACAAATTGACAAATTCAATTTGATGAGACAGAAAGGTGTTTTTCCATATAACTTTGTTGATCATATTGACAAGTTGAATCATCCAACTCTCCCCACAAAAAATCAGTTTTATGACAATCTTAACGGAGAGCATATATCAGATAAGGATTATATGAGAGCGAAACGTGTTTGGCATTTATTCGAGTGTAAGAGTTTGGGAGAATACTCGGATTTATATTTGAAGTCTGATGTGCTTCTATTATGTGACATATTTGAGAATTTTAGAGACATATGTTTAGAGAAATATAAATTAGATCCGGCACAGTATTATACAGCACCCGGATTATCATGGGATGCAATGCTAAAGTATACAAATATTGAATTGGAATTATTGACAGACATTGACATGATACATTTTTTCAAGAAAGGAATACGTGGTGGAATAAGTCAGTGTAGTGGAAGGAAGCATATTGCTAATAATAAATTTTTACCCGATTATAACCCCAATGAACCTTCATCATTCATATCATATTTAGATGCCACCAACTTATATGGTCACAGTATGTCACAACCATTACCCACCAATGATTTTGCTTGGCTAACACCCAATGACATTTTCAATTTGGACGTAATGGCTGTGGCATCTGATAGTCCATACGGTTATGTTCTCGAAGTGGATATTCATTATCCCCAAGAATTACATGACAAACATGCTGATCTCCCTTTTCTCGTTGAAAGTTTAATACCTCCACATTCCAAATCGAAAATTCCTAAATTAATTCCAAATTTAAATGACAAGAGAAAATATATTGTACATTATAAAAACTTACAGCAGGCTGTGGCCAATGGTCTTATTGTCATGAATACACATAGAGTGCTGAAATTCAAGCAGTCATGTTGGATGAAACCTTATATTGATTTGAACACTGAAATGCGCAATCGCTCTAACAACAAAGCTGAAAAAGATTTCTATAAACTCATGAATAATGCAGTTTATGGGAAAACGATGGAAAACGTTGATAACAGAATAGATGTTAGATTGGTGACGCATTGGGAAAGCATCAAGAGGAAAATGGGTGCTAGCACCCTAATATCACGTCCTAATTTCAAAAGCTGTTCAATTTTTTCCGAAAATTTCGTTGCTATTCAATTGGGCAAAGTTAATGTATTGTACGATAAACCACTATATTTGGGATTCTGTATTCTAGAATTATCCAAAACAGTTATGTACAACTTCTTCTACGGATGTATTAAACGTCATTATGCAGAAAATGCTACCTTACTCTACACTGACACGGATTCTTTAATTTTGAAAGTAAAAACTGATAATTTTTATGAATTCATTACCAGCAATATAGGTGAGTTTGATACTTCCAATTACAAATTAGGAAACCAATTCAATATTCCCATTACAAAGTCAATTCTGGGTAATTTCAAAGATGAATTTCCGAATGATCCCATAATTAGCTTTTATGGTACCGGTGCTAAAGCATATTATGTTCAGTCTGTAGGTAGTGAATTCAAGAAAGCAAAAGGTGTCAAAAGATCCGTCATAAAGAATGAATTGACATGTGAAGATTATAAGAAAATTGTCGAACAGGGTGGTTTAATATTTAGGAAGATGAACTCGTTTAGAAGCATATTGCACGACATGTATACTGAATTGAAAAACAAAGTTGCATTGTCGTACCATGATGATAAACGGTTCATCATTCCCAATACGACACAAACTCTTCCTTGGGGTCATAGCGATATAGAATTCTACCAGAATGACCCAGAAGAGAATATTCGTTGGGTTTCCAATATTATTCAATCTTTTTCCCAAGAGAGTCCTTTAGATCAATTACTTCATTTATTAACAGCTGAATTGAATAAATGAAATATCATTCAAAATGGAAAATTCACCACCACTATACCTATTTATTTGTATTTCATATGTGATTACGCTTATTATATAAAAATAAAATTGTACTAGTCAATTTTAGCTGATGTCTTGTCCTGTACCGAATATATTATATAGTACTCTTATTGTATAAAAGTCGAATTATACTAGTCAATGTTAGTTTATGTCTTGTTACCAAATATATTTTTTTGAATAAACATGTTTTTCTGAATTCCTTTTGATTCATTTGAGATATCAACATACCTACACAGAGATATATACAAATGATTGTTTTAAAATCATCAGTATGAAAGATATCAAGGTGGGAGAAAGATGTCTAAGGCTATCGATAAATTCGGTCGTACACGAAAATGGGGTGCTGTTAAAGTTCGAGTTCTTCAAGGTTCTCAAGGTCCCCAAGGTATAGGATTCAAGCTTTCACCTGATGACCAATATGATGTGCAAGGTAAAAGACTGAAAAATGTTGGTGAACCGATAGATGAGAGTGATTGTGTAACCCAATTATATCTCAATGAACAAATCAAGGAGACGAAGGCACGTGTCCTCAAAGCCTTGCAGGCTGCCATACTTGCCACAACGGCTAAGATTGTACCTGATGCCCGTCTAGCATTCAATGAAAAAATAGAGGAGGTCACTGATGATCTAGATCGCAAATATAGTAATCTAAAAAGTGATGTGGATATCAAAGTATGGGATACCACAGCTACAATTACACGAAAAATAACAGAGTTGACTAGTGACCTCGATCATAAATGCAATCTGATGAAAGAGGATTTTGAAGTTACATCTGCAATGATGCAAAAATATGATGATTTGGAAAAGAGGTTAGCTGTATTAGAGAAGAAACATCAGAGGTTAGTCGATTTGGAGAGGAAACATCCTGATATTTGGCTCACACATAGACCAAAACTTTGGGCTCCAGGCAGTGATCCAGATCCAGCTGTAAATTGGTCTCCAGGCAGTGATCCAGACCCAGCTGTTTGAAAAATGAATTTGTATTATCATAAAAATATATAGAATAAATTTTGTCATACTAAAGTTATTTGTATTTCAATACCATAATGTTACTTACACATTCACATACACTGATCTTCTCGCTAACACTGTTTGGGAGACACGAGAGCTCTATACTCTTATGCAGAAGAGTTATGGTGGTGGTATCCCCCCTACTCTGAATGGAAGATATAAAAGACGGGCAGGTCACTGAATACTTCATTCGAATCTCATAATTCGAATATTGTGTTGTATATTTCATATTTATTATAATTTATTGATACCTGTGTGAGCGATGGAGAATTATATGGAAGTCCTGACGAGCCTGTCCCACATGGACGTCAACAACTTCGAGGAGGAGTGGGAAGACGACCTAGAGGTGGAAGTACCAGCGGTCCATGAGCTGGAGGAAATGGTGGACCAGCTGGTGTTCGTGGACTTGGTGGAACTGGTGGAGCCGGAGGACCCTGAGATGGATGCCGTCGACGAGGACAGCGAAGATGATGACGTCGATGAAGGGGTTGAGGTGGATTCTGCCAGCGACTTCGACTCCATCATAAGTCGTACCATACCTATCAACATGTCGGAGACGTTGAACAATTTTGCAACTAATTTGTATTGTTGCACATTAGCCTTCGTTGCAATTGATACCGGTGATGAAGGCCAATTCTTCGTCTGCCACATGTGCTATTTACGGTACTGTGGTATGAATGACAATGGTGGGTTGTATGCTAATCACCATTCACATACAACTGTTGAGTATGCTGATACTCCAACTCACCATTGTCATGCATGCCAAACTCCCTTATTTCAACTCACTCCACTAAGTACATGTATTTTTTGTAATACTTAGCGTTGTTGAAATGCGGGTGGGGTTATGATGGGTTTGATTCAGATGGTACCAGGGGAGGGATGTGCGCAATGGTCGAAGTAGCGTTTCGAGAGGGAGGGGGTAGAGTGGGAGGTGGGCCGATGGCTTAAAAGGAGAGTTCCTCTGAATATTCTTCAGTTGACTTCGAGTTCTCCAAGCCAACACCACCAGCACCAGCAGCAGTTTCTCGTCCAAGTTCCATATCTTCAATTCTAATTGGTGAGTACTCTATCTTATATTCATTATTTTGTTTAATTTTTTTTTTCAATGTACAGCGATGGCTCCAGCTCCACCGGCGACCAACCTGTTGATGTTCGCAGCATTGACCAATGTCCTGGTCGACGAAAATAGGCCTCAAGGACCATCTCCGCCGCCTTCACCAGGACCATATCACTCGGACATCAACGAAGCGGACTTCACCAACGCCCTGGAGAGCCTTAAGGAGGACATGGAGATCCCTGAGCCGTTGACGCCGATGGTTTCACAGGAGCAAGGTGGGAGTGAACTTAAGCGACAAAGCGATTCCGTTGACGATGTTGCTCCCAAACAGAAACGTAAAATGAGGGCAAAATCGTCAATGATATGTAAGCCGATTGAGATTGTGGATAGCGAGGATGAGTTCGAGCCGACACCACCACGACCAAGTGGTAGCGGCGTGAAATCGTCATCGCGGAAGCAATCGGGCAAAAGCAGTAGGGTTGGTGCTATTTCCGCATATCGGAAGAGATGCGATCAAACCAACCCGTATCAAGCAGGATGGCCATCATCCTCAAGAGCTGCGGTCCCTGTTGTGACTCCTGTTGCAACTGTAGTGGCACCTATTGAACGTATTCAAGAGGTTGCACCTATAGTTGTAACCGTGGAGCCGACAGTCGTCGACTTACCGCGAGTCGCAGAAGTTGTACCACCACGTGCTGTTGTGCAAATCATCAGCGTTGATGTCGTACCACCAGCGCCCGCTGTACCTCCACCAGCCCCTATCGTGGAGGTAGTTGCCATCATCGATCCCGTCGCCGACGTCGCCTTGGAGGCCATCGCTCCCACGTTGGAAACGGATGTGGACCAGCTGATGGGTGTGATAGCCGAGGCTCAGCGCGACTTCCAGCTGAGCCAAGTAGCGCGGGCGGAAATTGCCCGTCAGCTGGCTGAGCTGACTGAGCGTGACCGTCAGGAAGCCATCCTGGAGGCCGAACGCTTCACCAGGTTGGAGACGGCCAGAGCTCAGGTGACGGCATTGACGGAGAGGATGATGGCAACCCTCCAACGACTTAGAAATAGTTAGATGTAAGATATTTTTTATAGGTTAAGTTATTTGTAAGTGTTGTAAAAATTAATTTAAATATAAGTTGCATGTGTAGAATTAGTTATTGTTAATAAAAAAAAGATCAAGTGACAAAGGAGTGTACATTAAATTTGTTGGGTGGTACACATTGGGCAATGCGATGTTGGGGCATTGCCTATCACTTTATCTCAATTGTATTTTAATTCAAGTTGTATATATTAAATTAGGTGTTAGTAATAAAAAAAGAATAAGTGAAAAAAAAGGAGTGTACATTCAATTTGTTGGTAGGTACACATTGTGCAATGTGTGGTTGGGGCATTGTTCATCACTTTATTCTAATTATTGTCTTTCATACTTATGTTGATCAATGAGTATGTAAATAATCTTTGACTCTATTTATTATTTTAACCCTTTGATAAAATATCATATTGTGTATTTCTCCTATCACACACTCTTCAAAGCCCCACCCTTCTCTCCCACCCTTCTCTCCCACCCTTCTTTCCCACCCTTCTCTCCCACCTTTCTCTTCCTCTGAACTACTATAAATTCAATGCCAGCTCATATTATAGTATCAGTCTTCCAAGATGTCTTTCCCAGACTCCACCTCATCTCCGAGACGCATCTGGGCATTTGAAGATGATGAAGTTCTGGATTTTCTTCCTCTCCAGGAGAATGTCGTGTACGAGGGGGAAAGGGGTCACTGGTATAGACCTTCCAGAGGCCCTATCCAAGTAAATGAGGTGAGCGACTCCACGGATATTTGGGATTATCCATCGCCGTCATCGCCATCATCAGAGGATGAGATGGACGTTCAACCGCTTTACTGGGAGGACCTGTTTTCATCCGATTCATCGGAGGATGAAGCGGTGGTCGACCACCAGGAGGAGGTCGTGCATTACGGCATCGAGGACTTGCACCTGCTGGTGGACGAAGACCCTGAGGAGGAGGTCGTGCATGTCGGCATCGAGGACCTGCACGTCCTGGTGGACGAAGACTCTGAAGAGGAGGTCCACATGTTGGTGGACGATGACTCTGACGATGACACCATCATCGTGGTGTCATCAGACGATGACGATGTCATCTAAGCCCATTCCGTGGTCGTCGCGCATAAATATGCGGGATGACACCCAGCTCTCCGGAGCACCCCAACGGCCCTTTTCAGGGCCACAAAAAGAACACACACACACATTTTCACCACTTAATGGTAGAAATGTACAAGGTCGTGGTGGGGGAAACGGAACCGGCGGTACACACCTACTGTGCTAGAATCCGCTGAGTACTACTACTTAGATTTCAAAAAGTGTTTGAAAAAATTTTTCCAATCATTTTTCCAGTATAATTGAATATTTCAAACCTTTTATCTGGTATGAAATTTTCTAATAAAACTAACTATTTCGTTAATATGAAACAATTCAGAAATTCCACCCACCGCTACGCCAATGCTCTAACAAAATGGATGTGACTGTCCATACTCTCACAGCTGTGTTGGAGTATTTGCCACCAGATGGAACTGGTCTTCAGTTTTCAAACGTTAAAATGAACACTCGTATCAGTGTTGCGGTATTTGGCACCAGATGGTAATAGTCTTCAGTTTTCAATATTAAAATATTGGATGTCTAACGTAATGCTAGTTGTATACATCTTGGCGAATGATATAAAGGCTAGAAGATATTTTGGACTTTTATTGGCAACCATAATAGACCGATGTGTTAGTTTGTGTGGAGGCCCACGGAATCGACTTCCTATTATAATGGTTGGGAGGTGAATAATAGGAAGTCTATTCCGTGTTTTTTTTAATTTGATGACCTTTGACCTTGCCGCACTTTCCCTAGCTTTTTTTTGTTTCTTTTTTTACTCAAAACAACAAATTTTTAGGATTTTAGTATAGAAAGAGGCCAGTATTCCATTTTCTGGAGATAGGTGTTCGAATCCTAGAACGTATCTTTTTTTTAGCATTCTCAAATAATATATTTTTTCTAACTGCCTAACGTAAACTTTCTCATTCAGTTTTCGAGTTATTAGTGTTTTTAGAAAAAAAAGTCCAAGTTTAAAATTTTTTCGTTTTTGTTAAATATTTCCCAAACTATTGACATTACAAAAAAAATCATTGACATTTTTTTGTAGACTTTTATGAGGTGATCATAGAAATGTCAAATTTGAAATTTTACTTTTTTGAAGTTCCACAAGGTACTATCTTGGGTCCCAACTGCTTATATACAGTCAATATTCTGCTTATTTTTCAAGATATGAAAAAATGTTATGGGAACTTTTTGTAGACATTTTTGAGAGCAATAAAACTGCTTATATACAATTTTATGATATCTCATTCAGTTTTCGAGTTATTGGTGTTTTTAGAGAAAAAAAATGGAAGTTGAAATTTTTTCGATTTTGTAAACAATTCAATTCAATTAATCAAGGAAAGTCCGTGAATAGCCCCTCTACATCGCTAGTCACTGTGTACAACGTCCAATTAATATTATGTACTCCAATAGGACTTTCCGTAATCAATTATTCTCCTGAAAAAAAGTTTGCATATTTTTTTCTAGTTTCCTGCTCTCTCTTTCTCACAATTTCTCTTTCGATGTTCAGCGCTTCCAATTTTTCTTTCATTTGTGTCACTCTTTGTTTTGACTCCCTCGAATACAAAAACATTCTCTTAGTCTGATCAATCAACTCAACTATTTCTTCTTCTTCGCAGTTTGTGGCATTTCCACTACCTTTAGACGTACCAGAGCCCGGAACATTCCAATCCAATTGATACGATGGTTTTTTCCATGCGTTTTGAGAGTATGGGCTATTTTTTTCTATCACGCGTTTAAATTTATTCAATTTTGATGGCTGCTTACGTTTAATTTTCGACGATATGGGAGATTTGAAGGGTGACAAAACATCCGGTACTGATTTTTCCACAAGAATAGACTCAACATTGGAATCCATTTCCATTTGTGATAAGTTTAAACTAGCCATTATTCTCAATAAACAAACCGTAGCAAAGTTCAAATTACAACTAAAACCTGAAAGAATTGTCTAAGGAGTATCGCCTGCCTACCTGTTTCTGACCGAGTGCATCTTGAATATGAAATTATCCTTCACAAAGCACTCAATAGCAGGTAGTAGTAACATCCGATAACGTGAAATCCATAGGCGTCACTGAATATTTATTTAAATTTTTTTGAATGTTTTATATTCGCGTTAGGAAGAGTTTTATCAAAAAATTGCATACTAGATAAATGATTGGAAATGTTGAATTCTATAGGAAAAAATATTTGAAAATAATTTTTAGAGTGTTTTTGAAAATAATTATTGGAATTTCTGAAATATTTCATATAACCGAAATGGTGAGTTCTATCAGAAAATTTCATACCACATAAAAAGTTTGAAATGTTGAATTCTACTGGAAAAATGATTGAAAAAAAATTTTCAATCACTTTTTGAAATCTTAGTAGTAGTACTCGGCGGATTCTAACACAGTAGATGTGTACCACCATTTCCATCACATATCCCCACTCCGATCACTATAAATACGGTAACAACCTACTCAAAGTATCATTCAACAATTCAACATGTCTTCAGCAACAGCACAGGAGATCCCAACTACCACAGCGCCACCGCGGCACTCAGCAGAAGAGCATGGGTCCGATGATGACAATGATATCGGAGATGCTACAGAGTTTAACCGTGTGTGGGCGGAGACGAAGGAGCGGGCTAGGGCATTCTATGCTAGGAATGTTGGCAATGTCGGTGAAGACTCAAGCTAATCAGTCTTCACCCAATTCCCCTTGGCTCTTTGGAGCAAAACAGCCTTTTTCAAGGCTACAAAAAAGAACTCACACTTTCTATTGGGAATCATATTCGTCACTATAATTATATGCAATACGTAGGTGTAAATCAGAACTATGACTCACTTTGATCATTTAGTTCTAAATCACACTTTCGCATTATGTTACGAAATGATTTCCATATTTATAGTTAATTGGGCAAAGCTTATGTAGGTGACATAGAACTATATACACATCTGGAGAAGACATCGGTTGGAAGAATACTGTGTGTTCTCAACACTTCCCATTACTATGAAATTTGTAGAGTTAACTCATGGGATATTCATCCCCTCTCCTTTTACGGTGGTTTGTTGTCATGTTCATGTGCGCATGTACCATGCGACTTGATTGTATAAAACGTGAAGTCGCATCAACATCAGCACCATTTCTATCCACATCCCATTGATATCACACATTCCTCCGAGCTAAATAATCATGAACTCACTACCAAATTTATCTGTTGAAGAAGGTGCAACAAATGGTGAGTTTGGTTTTGAAAATATTCCGGTATATCACTTGTCATCCCAAGATTCCACCGATGACTTCAACTTCGAAGCTTATCTAAAGATGACAGATAAACCGGAATCTTCAGAATGTGCTGATCCAACCCTTTCACAGCTGTCACTACCCGAATGCCCTCCACTCCTCTCTCCTCTTAGTGTGGATCATAAACCGAAACAATCTAAGAGGAAGGGTACATCTACTGTTTCTAAACCCAAGAAAATAACTAAGGGTGTACGGAAACCCCGTAAGAAGAAGGTAGATGACACCTTAAAGAAAGTGATGGGTGATTTGGGAAATGTATCGCTTCATTCTTTCGGTCCACTGCAGTGCTGTGGGGACATGTTGAAGAAAGCCAAATGCCGCATCGTAAAAGCGAAGGCCACCATCGTCAAATGCGATGACGATATTCAAAGTAGCAGCATAGACGAGGTGGCTCTTCAGGAGCTCGATGCAAAGATTGCATCAACAAAGGTTGAACTGATCAAAATGTGTGAAGATGCAGATAAACTCCGTAACAAAATCACACAGAATAATGAGTTCACCCATTGTTTGAAAGTGCAAGCTGAGATGGAGCTTCAGGAGTCCACTAAACTTTTCGATACGGCAGCATCTGTACGTGATAAGTGGAGAAAAGAGTTTGATCACGCTTTTCAATATGATACTGATTAGCTCTGAGGATAATGGAATGTCATCAATGTTGTGAGTTGAAAATATATAAGCGGGAATGGGGTATGCATTTAAATTGGTTTGGCATACACAGAACGTTGCGATTGGCTGGGGCAACGTTTACCGCTACAATATTTTTTCAATTCAGTCTACTTGAAATGAAAACTCAAAATCAATTTCACCACTTTATTAAAGTTAATACATATTTAAACCATGTCACGTTTATCAATCCATGAATTGTGTTCAATGGGAAGACCTAACCACTTCACATATAGTTTATCTTTTTTACTCTTCAGCACCTTCTCGACGAGATAAATGTCAGGATTTTCCGTTTTCAATAACTCTTCTTCATAAAAACATCCTCTAATCGGTTGGCCATCCATATCTTCAATTATATACGTTGTGGGATATGTCCTATTGATTTTAATGATTTTGAATAATTCAGTTGTGAAATTTGCAGTATATCCTTTTTCGAAAATATTTTTGTACTTGCTTATACGAACAATGTCATTCATTCGGAATTTGGGCAGTTTTTGTTTTCCTCGAATGACTTTGGCAACTTTAAATTTCAGTTTTGTTGTTGGTGTAACATTGATTGGTTCTATACCAGTTGTACGATGCACTTTATGGTTATATTTTCTTGTTATAATAGGAAGAATGTCTAACCACTTGTTGTGTCCCATCGCTGAAAATTCCCTATAAAGCCACGTCTTTATTGTTCGAATTACTCTTTCTGCTATGGCCGCCTTCATTGTGCTGAATGTTGAATAATGATTGATTTTATATTTACCCATTAGAGATGAGAAAGTATTGTTGAAAAACTCTTTTCCCTGATCGCTTTGTAGATGTTTCGGAGAATAGTCGGCTTCTTTCAGCACATCTTCCATTGCATCAGTTACAGCACTACCTGTTTTATTTTTGATCGGTTTTGTCCATAGATATTTTGAGTAGCAATCAATTACTACAAGGACATATCTATATCCTTTATTATGTTTAGCATAGGGTTGTAATTCGGCAAGATCAATTTGCCATAGATCTGCAAAACCTTTGAGGGTGGTGGTTCTTCTGGTGAAATTACGTCTTGCCGGTGTATGTAATTCATTGACAACTTGTCGTTTGAGATCACTTATTCCATTGTCCATCCTCTCACAATGACTGCTTCACTTTGTTTCCGTGTACAAAATGATCATTTTCTTGAATGTTTCAATATATTATACTTTCCTCACGTAATTCTTCAATTATTGAAATTATTTCATTGTCGTGTCCAGTATGTCCAGCTGATTTCGAGGATATCAATAGTCGTAAACGAGCGACTAACTCTTTTGGTGAATTCCAGTATACATAATTCGCAGGTTTGGGATCATACCTTTTTTGTATCCGATTAATCCCTGCACCTTTTTTTGTTCTACTTCTCGTTGTTAGATAATGTGATAAGTTTAGTACTGGTTTAATAACTTCACGGAATTTTTTTGATTTCGTATGTTTGAAACCATTCCTCAGTTGATGTTGTTTGTATGGTGCATTCGTGACTCTCAATATTTTAGCATATGTATGAAGAATTCCATCATCACTGACTTCAGGTGGGTTTTTTAAAAAAATCATATTATATAACTCCGGACTACTTGGGAATTCATGTTTTTTTGTTTTATTGGCATTCCAAAATAAAATATTTCCACCACTGAAATTTACATTGAGACTTCCCATTTTGAGTTTTCCCGTAGCAGGATCTGAACGGATACCAAATATTGTGTCATAGTCACCATTGTTTGTTTTGACATTTTCCAAATGCATCTTCAAAATATCTTCAATATTGCCTTCAGAAAGGGAGGAATAGTCCGAGTTACTTATTCGAGATGATGATGGTGTTTCGAATATAGACGTTTCACCGAATTCTTTGATGGTGTCACTGTCAGCAGACGAGGTGTCACTACCAAATTGATTCTTTCCCATAGGAGTACTCCTAACTAGAGTAGAGTGTGAGTTCACTTGCTTCGTCATTGATTGTCGTAGTGGTGGTGGTAGTTGTTTCGTTGCAGCAGCTGAAGATAGAACGTTCAATGGCTTCATTAGGGGATCGTAGAATTTTTCAAGTGCTATTCGATTTTCAATAAGTCCACTCTTGATAGAGTTAAATTTCTGGCGTACAGCTTCTGTTGTCTCAACTAGTTGACGTTTCAAATTCAATGCATTGTTTTTATCATCAACAACTGAATCGTTCTTCATTTTGTTCTACAAGAGAGATTACACCACTGAAGTAACCTGTGTGCAATCCAACGATCGATTGAATGTGGATTGCAGTGTCATGGATATATAAAACTATCAAATCCCATGCGATATCTACCTTCGTGCATTTTTCTATCTTTATCAATGACCATAAATCCATATTGATCCTCCCAACATTTAACACACATCAGTTGAAATTGTTTGAATGTTACGTCGGGTGACACGTGATCGGAATAAATATGGTGTAGATTCGTTTCATCTTGTTTGAACATTACGATAAAGTTGGTATTATCTCGCACTAACTGTTTGGGCACTCGTGAATATGTTTGAGCAAGATAAAAACAGTCAACATCTTTATGGCGTCCCATACAGAAATATGATCTTATAATGTCCTGTTTTTCACATATTACATCATCGAAAATGAAAACAGAATTTGGTTTGGCATCGGACGGTTCCACTATTTCTGCATTATTACTGAACGTAAAAAAACCCAACCCCTTTATAGGTTCCAATACATTCCGTAGGAATTGATATTTGGGTTGATTGAGTGATTTCGAATAGAGATAAACGTTTGTGAATCGCAGTCCTTGTGGATGTGTTAAGAGAGAGATCATGGCATTCGTCTTTCCACAATTCGACGGTCCGATAATGAGTCCTCGAACAGATGATGGAAGTAGCGGACCATGCCGCAACACTTTCTGTCCATTCAATCCACAACCGAATTTTTCATCTAAATTATCTACAGCAAACTTTTCTTTCTGCTTCACAATGCGCATCGTACCGTGGTTGGAGACTATGTAAGCGATGATATGTTGTGAACGTTTCATTTAAATGAGTACCATCAAACGAAACGGATGTGTTCGTGGTAGATGCAGAAAAAACGGTCGTGGATTCGTTAATAATTTGATAAACAAACTTCCGTTCGAATTACATTTACCTGGAGGATATCAGTACTGTGGACCTGGTACAAAATTGGAAAAACGTTTAGCCCGCAAAGATCCTGGAATCAATAAATTGGATATTGCATGCAAACAACACGATATTCAATATTTGAATCATCTTACTGATCTCACAGCGAGACATACGGCAGACAAAGAACTCGAATACGCAGCTTGGAATAGGGTTAAATCGAAAGACGCTGGTATTAAGGAAAGAGCAGCTGCCCTACTCGTTACCAACATTATGAAAGCAAAGAGACGTTTTGGTATGGGTTGTAGTACTACTATGAAGGGAAAGAAGAGGAAGCAACCGAAGAAAAAGAAAAATAAACTCAGAAAAATCGCCTTCGGTTCTGGGGTGGTTCATAAAGTGCGGAATGTATTGAAAACAGCTGGGGGTGAGCAATTTGTTACGAATAATAGGAAAAAAGCTACCGTAGTGGCATTGCATGCGGCACGTAAATACCTCAAAGCTGCCGGTGGGAAGAAAACAATCCGCACACCCCGCATAATTCCAATTCCTAAGGTTGGGGGGATTCTACCTTTGATACCAATTTTTGCAGGATTGTCCGCGCTAGGAAGTTTAGCGGGTGCTGTTGCAGGCATCACCAGAGCTGTGAATGCAGCAAAAGCAAGCAGAACAGCCCTGATCGAAGCGAATCGTCATAATAAGAAGATGGAAAGTGTGGCATTGGGTAAAAGTGGTAGTGGTATATACCTTAAACCATACCGTAAAGGACTCGGACTATACTTGAAACCATACAATCCAAAAAACTAATTGATTCCCTACCTCGAAGACCTCTCACCGACATCGATCTCAATTATTATGCCAAGAAAATGAAAATTCCATACTTTCGCGGTATTTTCATGCGTGATACATTACCCACTAGAGGTCCACGAAACTACGAGACCGCTATTGTCAATTTAGATGGAATAAGAGGATCGGGAACACATTGGGTGGCATACGGCAAATGTGGGAAAGACATTGCATACTTTGATAGTTTTGGAGATCTACCCCCACCAATAGAGTTGATTCAATACTTTCAGAAATGTCCGAAAGTGAAAATTATATATAACTATGATCGCCAGCAGAAGTTCAACACAGTTTTCTGCGGTCATTTGTGCCTGAAGTTTCTCTCTGAATCATTATAAAATGGATACAACTCCAGCAATGACGCGAGAGGCTATTAAGGGAATGGGATTTTCACTCAAGATGTATTCAAAATATCGCACTTTGACAAAAATGGATCGAGTGATGCTTGCAACTATGCCGAAGGAAGTGATGCTTGCATGTGCTGCACATGAGATTGCTCATGTTTGGGAAAAGTTACCCAAAAGTCTACAAGATGATGTCGACATAATGAAATATAGATATTGCAATGAACACCACAATCTTGACGGTGACAGCATTCCAGATTCTGATGTGAATGATGGTCCTACACCTCGAAAAATATTCTGCTGTTATTGCAATATAAACGATATGAATATTGGTGCTAATAAAAATGAACTGGATATTGATGAACCATCTCCGAAAAAGCGTAGGTTGTCTCAAGTGTGTTGTAGACAACAATAAATTGAAGTGATATTCATAAAATGTATCAGTCATGTCACGGAAGTTCGAACTACAAGCTGTCGGGACGAGTGTCTTGAGTGCAGACTTTTTCCCACCCATTGAATTGGATAGAAACAGTCGTTATGGATTGGGACTTTCAGGATTCTATGGATGCAACACAATCAATAATATAACTGAAAAAAACAATGTAATCAGTTTTAGAATCAGTGCTGACAGTTCACCAATACTTCAGAAATACACAATTGAAATTCCATGTGGTGCATATGAAATAGATGAGATCAATGCAGTTATTCAGAAACATATCATGTTTAGATTATTTTCTGGTAATAATCAAAACGATACCAATGCAGATGATATATTCTACCTACATGCCAATAATAATACTTTCAAATGTGAGATGCGATCAAAATTTGAAATTGATCTTACCCATCCGAATTCCATAGCAAAGATGATGGGTTTCAATTTTGATAGATTTCAACCGAATCAGATACATGAATCCTCACTACCGATAAACGTAACAACTGTGAGACTCATCCGCTTAGATTGCAACATTATATCTGGTTCATACATAAATAATGAAGAATCACATATTCTTTTTTCATTCGATATCGATGTGGAGCCTGGATTCAATCTCACGAAAGAACCACACAAGATTATATATATGCCAGTCAGTCCAGAAGGTCGTCAGTTGATTCACAACATCACAGTGCGTATTTTGGATCACAAAAACAATATTATTGATTTTGGAAGTACAGAAGAGATTGTTATTATTTTGGAATTGACGAAAATCTAATAACTATTATGGGTTTTTGTTATAATAGACAGAATCGTGGAGGATTTCAAATCATTCCACAAACCGCTAAAAAGGAAGGTTCGACTAGAAAAAGGCTCATTCCAAAAGTGTACGCTAAACAGTTAGCACACCACGCTCTGTCAGTGAGAGATTTCAAATTTTTGAAATCTATTGGACTGAAAGTAAGGAAAAATGGTGCTCGAAACAAATAGTGAAAAATTGAATATATTCGATGAGCCGATGATCGATCATTCCCTCACGAGTTTACATGAGCACACATACAAACCATATGGATCACCATTGTTTAGGAATTCAGATGAAATCCGAATCGCAATCAATAATCAAGACGTTATACTCGACATTACTGAGAGTTTCATTTATATAGAGGGTAAATTCACACCTAGGGATGAAACGCAATCATGTTATCTCTCGAACAATGCAATCGCTTTCCTTTTTGATGAAATTCGCTACGAAATGGGTGGTGAACATGTTGCTGTCGTCAGGAAGCCGGGGATAACATCTACTATGAAGAATATGATTTCATTTGGACAATCACATGCCAACACATTATTAACAACTGGATGGGGACTTTCGGAAACGAAACAGGATATCTTGGACACAACCAGTCATGTATTTAGTGGTAAATTACCACTGAAATATGTGATGGGTTTCGCTGAAGATTATAACAAAAGTATCTTGAATGCCAAACAAGAAATAATTTTAATAATCGCTCGATCCTTCAAGAACTCATATATTGGTGCGGTTGATGCTGATTTGGAAATCAATAAAATTGAGTGGAAAATAAGACATATAGTGCCAGAAGATAAACACAAGCTAAAACTTTTGAATAGAATCAACAAAAATGGTCTGAATGCTAAAATCAAGTTGGCTTATCGCATGTGGGATCTCTATGAACTTCCATCACTACGTGGCACATCTTCAGATATATGGGCTATCAAGACAACCAATGCACTTGAAACACCTCGTTATATCATCATTGGGTTCCAAAGTAACACCACTTGGGAAGATAGGACAAAGGATATCACTAAATTTACAACTGCTGATATCAATAACATTCGAGTGTACTTGAACTCTGAAGTATACCCATATGAACGTTGGAATTTGGATTTCGATAAAAAACTCGATACTTCAGCTTATTATGCCTATGAGAATTTTCAAAGAAGTTATTATGATAAAGATATGAGTGAACCTCTCATGGACATTGGGCAATTTCGACAAAATCCACTATTCATCATCGATTGTTCACATCAGCCGACTGCCACAAAATCATCAACGATTGATATTAAGCTCGAGTTTGAAACCAGGAAAGCCAACTTCCCGGCCAACACCAAAGTATATGCACTCATTCTGCATGATACGTTTTTGAAATACAATGCATTGGATGGTTCAGTTCTCAGCAGATATTGAAGAAACACACACACATATTATGTATTTTTAATTTTTCTCATTTGTATTAATTTCTTTTTCATTTATTTATGTAAAAGAGGAATAGGTAAATAAAACATGACTAAATAATATTACGTTTTTTATTCAAATATCGCTAGCTTACAATTCAATTAGTTTTAGGTATATGCAAACAATCTAAAATTATGTCTCCTTCTTCATCACTATCTTCTTGGCCGTCTTCGATTTCTTCATCGCTATGATCATCCAATTGGTACTTTTGGATGATCCCTTCAGGTAGATATGGTAAGAGGCGATAAATAAATCTTCTCAACTCGCACGCAATCATACTATTGCAGAGTTGATCTAAATCCAAAGCACCATCTGAATATTGTTCGCAAAGATTCGCACCCCTCTTGTAGTTCTCGTAGTCTCGCAAGCAGTATTCAATTTGCTCTTCATCATAGCACACGCCCAAGTCGTAATTGGTGGCATGGTGAGCGTCCTCACCTAAAGCATCCAGTTCTGATGACAACCTTTCAACGGCTGAAGAGATATCTGTGGCTTTGGTCCAGTATTGGCTGGCATATTGCATCCACATCTTTCAAGAATGAAGCTATAATCAAGAGAAATTATTGAAATAACTATGCTACAAAAATAATTAGTATTACTCACATTAGACTTTTGATTATGTCTCTACCGAAGAGTGTGTTTAACAATGTATGAAAAGTTTTATATTTTCCTTACAATTATCACCTATAATATAAAGAATCAGAATTAGCCTATGACAAGTGGAAATTATATATTACTATTATTCAGTGAGATCAAATTTGACCAATGATCTCGTTTTCATGCCAACAATAGTCTGTTGACTTTGACCCAAATATGCTATCGTATATTTACCACCAGAAGAATTGATATAAGTAACATCAGCATCCGTTAATTGTGCTGAAACACGTTTTGGTAGCCATGTTTTGAACACTGTATCATTACTCACATCCACCAATGTTAATAGGATTGATTTACCAAACCGAGTAGAACAAAATGATATAGTCTTAATTGGGAAAGCTTCATTCAGTGGCAAAGATGATATTACTCTTTGCTCTAACACTTCCATCTCTTCTTTAATTATAGAATTGAGCTTTTGTAAATCCACCTTTGGAACTGACATGATGAAAATATATAAGGAAAATATAAATAATTTTCAATAGAAAAACACACTCACTGATCTCTCTCTCTCTCTGTGTGTAGGCACTGAATAACTTCACTACTCT